>OY660884.1:2292500-2660063 GCA_962446985.1 Xyrichtys novacula | reverse complement strand
TACGTTCGGCGCTCGATCGCGCTGTATGAGACAGGAAAACATAGCATGCAGACATTAGCGACAGGTCTTACAGGCGGAAAAGGCTTGCCAAAAGAAAAAAAAAACACACCACAACATCTCTTCTATTGGTGGAAAACTTCACCACAACAACCAATCCAAAATTATATGGTGACTGATTGACAAGGGGCGGGCGCTTACGTTCTTCCTGCAACATGAGAAGGGAGGGAGGGACTCTCAGCAGGGATGCAGTCTGGGACACGTAGTTGCAAACCTAGCGACTTTGTTGTTAGATTCAATGACTTTTCAGACACCCTAACGACTTTTTTTTTAGAAAGAAAGGGACTTTTATCGACTTCTTCTGGAGTTTAGAGACTCTGACATGAAGCAGGCTTTCCTTACTGAGGAGTTAGCAACGCTGCTAAGGGTGCAGAGCCACACATGCGCTCAGAGCTCTGCATGGGAGACTGAAGCTGACAGAGCTGCAGCAGTTAGCAGGTTTCACCCTCAGAGACCACCAGGGGTTCATGTTGAGGCATTTTAATTTTTTTTTTTTTTTGTGCCATAGACACTGTCAGCACAATCTGCAGTTACACTAACAAAAATGCTGCAAAAAACAAAGAATTATGGAAAAATTACACATGGACTGACATAGAGGAGGATCTACACAAGTTTTTTACATCATGTTTTACATCATGCATCATTTACATCATGTTTTTTTGTAGTGGCATAAATAAAAAGTGACATTTGTGAGACTATACAGTGTTTTGTAAATAATTTTACAAAGAACGCCTGGGCCATTGCCTGCATTTTGATGTAAATAGAGGTAAATTACTATGTTCTTTGTTAAAAATTTGCATATGTTTTGAAGTTTACAATTTTTATTTGAAGTTTAAGTTTTAAAAACAGTTCATCAGACATATTTGTGGTTTAATTTCACATTAATTTCCATATTGTATAAATGACTGGAAAAAACTTGAGCCCCTGCCCCTGTATAATCATGTGCACGTCCCTGTTCTAGCTCCAAGGTGAATCTTCACTGCTCATGTTCTCCTCAGAAGTAGTCACCTCACTCTCCTCAGGTTACTGTACACATGCACCAACTATCTGCTTCAGGTTTGGATGGAGCTTCATGGTTGTCTTTTGGAGAAATGAACAGTCAAGTTGTGTTTGAAATTTGATTTTTTTCAGGGGCAAAAGGAAGCCTCTGCATTCTTGTCAAATATGTAAACAGCATGTTTTTGCAGGTGCTAAAAAACAGACTCTGAGTGTGTGTGTGTGTGTGTGTGTGTGTGTGTGTGTGTGTGTGTGTGTGTTGGCGTGTGTGTATATGTGTGTGTGTCCGGCAGTACTCTGTACTCCTGCAGTGGCCAAAAAGACTTTTAAGAATGTGGATTTTTGGGTCATCTTTGGCGCCCCCTAGAACTGCAGTACTCTGTACTCCTGCAGTGGCCAAAATGACTTTTAAGAATGTGGATTTTTGGGTCCTCTTTGGCGCCCCCTAGAACGTAAACCGTGGGGTGCAGCGTCATGATTTTTACAACTTTGAATGGCCATGGGGTGTGGATTGGCCTGAGCAAATTTGGTATCAGTGGGACGAAAGCCTTAGGAGGAGTTAGCCACATTCCAATGTGTGCGAATCGGCAAAAAATGCGAAATAGCCCTTTAACCATACATTTGACAGATACGTGCCTATTGACTTTTTTGTAGATCTTATTGAGATACACGTGATTGTCAAATTGTGTGTCAATATGACAAAGTGTATAGGCGTGACACTCAACAATGTGTATTTTTACCTTAGGAGACAAGAAAAAATGGACTTTTTTCTCCTGCCATGGGGGGGCGCTCTTTTGGGGAGTAAAAATTCCTTCACAAATGTGTTGATGGCTGGACATTGCATCATCCTAGAAAACTTGGAGGCCAGTGAGGACAAAAATAAAAAGTTATAAGACTTTTAAGAATGTGGATTTTTGTGTTATCTTTGGCGCCCCCTAGAAAGTAAACCGTGGGGTGCAGCATCATGATTTGTACAACTTTTAATGGCCATGGGGTGTAGATTGGCCTGAGCAAACTTGGTGCCGGTGGAACGAAAGCCTTCGGAGGAGTTAGCGAAATTCCAATGTGTGCGGATCGGCAAAAAAAGCGAAATAGCCCTTTAACCGTACATTTGGTAGATACGCCCGCACTGACTTTTTCGTAGATCTTATTGAGATACACATGTGTGTCAAATTTTGTGTCATTTTGACAAAGCGTACAGGCATCAGGTGAGTTTTCACCATAGGGGGCGCTATGGTGCCATTTTTCATTTTTTTGTTTGGACGACTTCAGAATATCAAATTTTTCACCAGGCCCGGTCGTCCTGCCAAATTTCCTGAGTTTTCGCCAGTGGGAAGTGGGCCATTTTCCAGTTTAAAGCGGAGGAAAAATAACGAAAGAAGAATCCATCAGGAACAAGAGGGCTCTCGCAGCTGCTTAGCAGCTACGCTCGGGCCCTAACTAGGGCCCCGTTGGGGCACTGGCGGGCCCGAGCCGTGTCACGCCGCCCCCAGCACGACCGCCTCCCCCACCCGATCGCGTCACACTCAAGGTCCAAAGATGGTGTGCGCACTTGTTTGTGGTCATTTACCATTATAATGAACGGGAGGCGCAGTTTCTACCAAAACGCTCGCTGCAGAAAAACTCCATGTCCTATTTGAAAAAAGTCTGGACCATGAGTGAGGGCACAAACACAGCTAAGATATATCCAAATGGCAAGTTGCTCCTCCTTTCGCTTTTGCCGAGAGAGCAGTGCGTTTGAGCCATTGAATGATGAACAGGAAAAACTTGACTTCATTCTCCTGCCATGGGGGGGCGCTCTTTTAACGAGAAAAAACTCCTTCACAAATGTGTTGATGACTGGACATTGCATCATCCTAGAAAACATGGAGGCCAGTGAGGACAAAAATAAAAAGTTATAAGACTTTTAAATATGTGGATTTTAGGGTTATCTTTGGCGCCCCCTAGAACCTAAACCGTGGGGTGCAGCGTCATGATTTGAATAACTTTTAACGGCCATGGGGTGTAGATTGGCCTGAGCAAATGTGGTGCCGGTGGAACGAAAGCCTTCGGAGGAGTTAGCGAAATTCCAATGTGTGCGAATCTGCAAAAAATGCGAAATAACCCTTTAACCGTACATTTTACAGATACGTGGCCATTGACTTTTTCGAAGATCTTATTGAAAGACACGTGTATGTAAAATTTTGTGTCAATACGACAAAACATACAGGCGTAGCACTCAACAATGTGTATTTTCACCTTAATGGACAAGAAAAAATGGACTTTTTTCTCCTGCCATGGGGGGGCGCTCTTTTGGCGAGTAAAAATTCCTTCACAAATGTGTTGATGGCTGGACATTGCATCATCCTAGAAAACTTGGAGGCCAGTGGGGACAAAAATAAAAAGTTATAAGACTTTTAAATATGTGGATTTTACGGTTATCTTTGGCGCCCCCTAGAACCTAAACCGTGGGGTGCAGCGTCATGATTTGAATAACTTTTAATGGCCATGGGGTGTAGATTGGCCTGAGAAAATGTGGTGCCGGTGGAACGAAAGCCTTCGGAGGAGTTAGCGAAATTCCAATGTGTGCGGATCGGCAAAAAATGCGGAATAACCCTTTAACCGTACATTTGACAGATACGTGCGCATTGACTTTTTTGTAGATCTTATTGAGATACATGTGTGTGTCAATTTTGGTGTCATTTTGCCAAAGCGTACAGGTGTTACACTCAACAATGTGTATTTTCACCTTAGGGGACAAGAAAAAATGGACTTTTTTCTCCTGCCATGGGGGGGCGCTCTTTTGGGGAGTAAAAATTCCTTCACAAATGTGTTGATGGCTGGACATTGCATCATCCTAGAAAACTTGGAGGCCAGTGAGGGCAAAAATAAAAAGTTATAAGACTTTTAAATATGTGGATCTTAGGGTTATATTTGGCGCCCCCTAGAACCTAAACCGTGGGGTGCAGCGTCATGATTTGAATAACTTTTAATGGCCATGGGGTGTAGATTGGCCTGAGCAAATGTGGTGCCGGTGGAACGAAAGCCTTCGGAGGAGTTAGCGAAATTCCAATGTGTGCGGATCGGCAAAAAATGCGAAATAACCCTTTAACCGTACATTTGACAGATACGCCCGCACTGACTTTTTTGTAGATCTTTTTGAGATACATGTGTGTGTCAATTTTTGTGTCATTTTGACAAAGCGTACACGCGTGACAGTCAATAGTGTGAATTTTCACCTTAGGGGGCGCTATGGAGCCATTTTGCATTTTCTTGTTTGGGCGACTTCGGAATATCAAATTTTTCACCAGGCCCGGTCGTCCTGCCAAATTTCATGAGTTTTCACCAGTGGGAAGTGGGCCATTTTCCAGTTCAAAGGGGAGGAAAAATAACTAGGGCCCCGGTGGGGCACTGTCGGGCCCGAGCCGCGTCGCGCCGCCCCTAGCGCGACCGCCTCCCCCTCCCGATCGCGTCACACTCAAGGTCCAAAGATGGTGTGCGCACTTGTCTGTGGTCATTTCCCATTATAATGAATGGGAGGCGCAGTTTCTACCAAAACACTCGCTGCAGACAAACTTCATGTCCTATTTGAAAAAAGTCTGGACCATGAGTGAGGGCACAAACACAGCTATGATATATCGAAATGGCAGGTTGCTCCTCCTTACGGTGTTGCCTGGAGAGCGATGCGATTGAGCCATTGAGCGATGGGCAGGGTTAACTTGACTTTTTCTCCTGCCTTGGGGGGGGATGTGGATTCCTTTAAGAATGTGGATTTTTGGGTCATCTTTGGCGCCCCCTAGAACGTAAACCGTGGGGTGCAGCGTCATGATTTTTACAACTTTGAATGGCCATGGGGTGTAGATTGGCCTGAGCAAATTTGGTGTCAGTGGGACGAAAGCCTTAGGAGGAGTTAGCCACATTCCAATGTGTGCGAATCGGCAAAAAATGCAAAATAGCCCTTTAACCGTACATTTGACAGATACGCGCACATTGACTTTTTTGTAGATCTTATTGAGATACATATGTGTGTCAATTTTTGTGTCAATATGATAAAGCGTACAGGCGTGACAGTCAATAGTGTGAATTTCCACCTTAGGGGACAAGAAAAAATTGACTTTTTTCTCCTGCCATGGGGGGGCGCTCTTTTGGGGAGTAAAAATTCCTTCACAAATGTGTTGATGGCTGGACATTGCATCATCCTAGAAAACTTGGAGGCCAGTGAGGACAAAAATAAAAAGTTATAAGACTTTTAAATATGTGGATTTTAGTGTTATCTTTGGCGCCCCCTAGAACCTAAACCTTGGGGTGCAGCGTCATGATTTGAATAACTTTTAATGGCCATGGGGTGTAGATTGGCCTGAGCAAATGTGGTGCCGGTGGAACGAAAGCCTTCGGAGGAGTTAGCGAAATTCCAATGTGTGCGGATCGGCAAAAAATGCGGAATAACCCTTTAACCGTACATTTGACAGATACGCGCGCATTGACTTTTTCGTAGATCTTATTGAGATACATGTGTGTGTCAATTTTTGTGTCATTTTGCCAAAGCATACAGGTGTTACACTCAACAATGTGTATTTTCACCTTAGGGGACAAGAAAAAATGGACTTTTTTCTCCTGCCATGGGGGGCGCTCTTTTGGGGAGTAAAAATTCCTTCACAAATGTGTTGATGGCTGGACATTGCATCATCCTAGAAAACTTGGAGGCCAGTGAGGGCAAAAATAAAAAGCTATAAGACTTTTAAATATGTGGATCTTAGGGTTATCTTTGGCGCCCCCTAGAACCTAAACCGTGGGGTGCAGCGTCATGATTTGAATAACTTTTAATGGCCATGGGGTGTAGATTGGCCTGAGCAAATGTGGTGCCGGTGGAACGAAAGCCTTCGGAGGAGTTAGCGAAATTCCAATGTGTGCGGATCGGCAAAAAATGCGAAATAACCCTTTAACCGTACATTTGACAGATACGCCCGCACTGACTTTTTTGTAGATCTTATTGAGATACATGTGTGTGTCAATTTTTGTGTCATTTTGACAAAGCGTACACGCGTGACAGTCAATAGTGTGAATTTTCACCTTAGGGGGCGCTATGGAGCCATTTTGCATTTTCTTGTTTGGGCGACTTCGGAATATCAAATTTTTCACCAGGCCCGGTCGTCCTGCCAAATTTCATGAGTTTTCGCCAGTGGGAAGTGGGCCATTTTCCAGTTCAAAGGGGAGGAAAAATAATAACTAGGACCCCGTTGGGGCACTGGCGGGCCCGAGCCGTGTCGCGTCCCCCCCCAACGTGCTGCCTCCCCGTCCCATTTGTGTCCTCTGGCCATCGCCCTCTCTGGTAACGCCCATCACTGCAAAGACCCTTTTCCTTCATTGGCGTTTGCTGTTCTTCTTGCCAGTGCGTGTTGCTTTCACTTACACTTGCCACAGCCAGCCTCGTGAGTGCCTAGCCTATTGGATATCACTGTCACCTACACAGGACAGTCATTACCTTTCTATTAATACTTTGTGTTTTAATTTCACATTAATTTCCATATTGTATAAACGACTGGAAAAAACTTGAGCCCCTGCCCCTGTATAATCATGTGCATGTCTCTGTTCTAGCTCCAAGGTGAATCTTCACTGCTCATGTTCTCCTCAGAAGCACTCACCTCACTCCCCTCAGGTTACTGTACACATGCACCAACTGCCTGCTTCAGGTTTGGATGGAGCTTCATGGTTGTCTTTTGGAGAAATGACCAGTCAAGTTGTGTTTGAAATTTGATTTTTTTCAGGGGCAAAAGGAGCCTCTGCATTCTTGTCAAATATGTAAATAGCATGTTTTTGCAGGTGCTAAAAACCAGACTCTGAGTGTGTGTGTGTGTGCGTGTGTGTGTGTCTGTGTGTGTGTTCAAGTCACATGACATATTTAACCGGATGTAGCTGCAAGACGGAGCCTCGTTGACTCTCCGTTTCAACTTATCTCAAAAGTGAGGACCTCAACCTATATACCAGTTTTTAAATTGTGATGATAGGCCAAATAAAACCAGAGTTATGATAAATTATGTCCGCGATACTTTTTTTCTGCTTATTTTGATCACGTTCGGCGCTCGATCGCGCTGTATGAGACAGGAAAACATAGCATGCAGACATTAGCGACAGCTCTTACAGGCGGAAAAGGCTTGCCAAAAGAAAAAAAAACACACCACAACATCTCTCCTATTGGTGGAAAACTTCACCACAACAACCAATCCAAAATTATATGGTGACTGATTGACAAGGGGCGGGCGCTTACGTTCTTCCTGCAACATGAGAAGCGAGGGAGGGACTCTCAGCAGGGATGCAGTCTGGGACACGTAGTTGCAAACCTAGCGACTTTGTTGTTAGATTCAATGACTTTTCAGACCCCCTAACGACTTTTTTTTTAGAAAGAAAGGGACTTTTATCGACTTCTTCTGGAGTTTAGAGACTCTGACATGAAGCAGGCTTTCCTTACTGAGGAGTTAGCAATGCTGCTAAGGGTGCAGAGCCACACATGCGCTCAGAGCTCTGCATGGGAGACTGAAGCTGACAGAGCTGCAGCAGTTAGCAGGTTTCACACTCAGAGACCACCAGGGGTTCATGTTGAGGCATTTAAATTTTTTTTTTTTTGTGCCATAGACACTGTCAGCACAATCTGCAGTTACACTAACAAAAATGCTGCAAAAAACAAAGAATTATGGAAAAATTACACATGGACTGACATAGAGGAGGATCTACACAAGTTTTTTACATCATGTTTTACATCATGCATCATTTACATCATGTTTTTTTGTAGTGGCATAAATAAAAAGTGATATTAGTGAGACTATACAGTGTTTTGTAAATAATTTTACAAAGAACGCCTGGGCCATTGCCTGCATTTTGATGTAAATAGAGGTAAATCACTATGTTCTTTGTTAAAAATTTGCATATGTTTTGAAGTTTACAATTTTTATTTGAAGTTTAAGTTTTAAAAACAGTTCATCACACATATTTGTGGTTTTCACAGTAAAAATGTTACTTTTTTCCACTCGGATTTTATGTTTTGTGTGTGAATTTGGGTCCATTGTGTAAATTCAGTATGTCAACATGATAAAATAACTGTAAATTCGCACAGGTGAGGTTGTGCTGAAAAAAATGATACCAGGCAAGGCACGTGATTGTCAAATTTTGTGTCAATATGACAAAGCGTATAGGCGTGAATCTCAACAATATGTATTTTCACCTTAGGGGACAAGAAAAAATGGACTTTTTTCTCCTGCCATGGGGGGCGCTCTTTTGGGGAGTAAAAATTCCTTCACAAATGTGTTGATGGCTGGACATTGCATCATCCTAGAAAACTTGGAGGCCAGTGAGGACAAAAATAAAAAGTTATAAGACTTTTAAATATGTGGATTTTAGGGTTATCTTTGGCGCCCCCTAGAACCTAAACCGTGGGGTGCAGCGTCATGATTTGAATAACTTTTAATGGCCATGGGGTGTAGATTGGCCTGAGCAAATGTGGTGCCGGTGGAACGAAAGCCTTAGGAGGAGTTAGCCACATTCCAATGTGTGCGGATCGGCAAAAAATGCGGAATAACCCTTTAACCGTACATTTGACAGATACGCGCGCATTGACTTTTTCGTAGATCTTATTGAGTTACATGTGTGTGTCAATTTTTGTGTCATTTTGACAAAGCGTATAGGCGTGACACTCAACAATGTGTATTTTCACCTTAGGGGACAAGAAAAAATGGACTTTTTTCTTCTGCCATGGGGGGGCGCTCTTTTGGGGAGTAAAAATTCCTTCACAAATGTGTTGATGGCTGGACATTGCATCATCCTAGAAAACTTGGAGGCCAGTGAGGACAAAAATAAAAAGTTAAAAGACTTTTAAATATGTGGATTTTAGTGTTATCTTTGGCGCCCCCTAGAACCTAAACCTTGGGGTGCAGCGTCATGATTTTGATAACTTTTAATGGCCACGGGGTGTAGATTGGCCTGAGCAAATGTGGTGCCGGTGGAACGAAAGCCTTCGGAGGAGTTAGCGAAATTCCAATGTGTGCGGATCGGCAAAAAATGCGAAATAACCCTTTAACCGTAATTTTGACAGATATGGCCGCACTGACTTTTTTGTAGATCTTATTAAGATACATATGTGTGTCAATTTTTGTGTCAATATGACAAAGCGTACAGGCGTGACAGTCAATAGTGTGAATTTCCACCTTAGGGGGCGCTATGGAGCCATTTTGCATTTTATTGTTTGGGCGACTTCAGAATATCGAATTTTTCACCAGGCCCGGTCGTCCTGCCAAATTTCATGAGTTTTTGCCAGTGGGAAGTGGGCCATTTTCCAGTTCAAAGGGGAGGAAAAAGAAAAAAGAAAGAAAGAAACAAAGAAAAACCACTTGGGGAATAATAGGGCTCTCGCAGCTGCTTAGCAGCTACGCTCGGGCCCTAATAACAAAAGAAGGAAACATGCAGGAACAAGAGGGCTCTCGCAGCTGCTTAGCAGCTACGCTCGGGCCCTAAAGAAAGAAAGAACAAGAAAAAATGGACTTTTTTCTCCTGCCATGGGGGGGCGCTCTTTTAGGGAGTAAAAATTCCTTCACAAATGTGTTGATGGCTGGACATTGCATCATCCTAGAAAACTTGGAGGCCAGTGAGGGCAAAAATAAAAAGTTATAAGACTTTGAAATATGTGGATTTTAGTGTTATCTTTGGCGCCCCCTAGAACCTAAACCTTGGGGTGCAGCGTCATGATTTTGATAACTTTTAATGGCCACGGGGTGTAGATTGGCCTGAGCAAATGTGGTGCCGGTGGAACGAAAGCCTTCGGAGGAGTTAGCGAAATTCCAATGTGTGCGGATCGGCAAAAAATGCGAAATAACCCTTTAACCGTAATTTTGACAGATACGGCCGCACTGACTTTTTTGTAGATCTTATTGAGATACATATGTGTGTCAATTTTTGTGTCAATATGACAAAGCGTACAGGCGTGACAGTCAATAGTGTGAATTTCCACCTTAGGGGGCGCTATGGAGCCATTTTGAATTTTATTGTTTGGGCGACTTCAGAATATCGAATTTTTCACCAGGCCCGGTCGTCCTGCCAAATTTCATGAGTTTTCGCCAGTGGGAAGTGGGCCATTTTCCAGTTCAAAGGGGAGGAAAAAGAAGAAAGAAAGAAAGAACAAGAAAAAATGGACTTTTTTCTCCTGCCATGGGGGGGCGCTCTTTTGGGGAGTAAAAATTCCTTCACAAATGTGTTGATGGCTGGACATTGCATCATCCTAGAAAACTTGGAGGCCAGTGAGGACAAAAATAAAAAGTTATAAGACTTTTAAAAATTTGAATTTTTGGGTTATCTTTGGCGCCCCCTAGAACGTAAACCGTGGGGTGCAGCGTCATGATTTGAATAACTTTTAATGGCCATGGGGTGTAATTTGGCCTGAGCAAATGTGGTGCCGGTGGAACGAAAGCCTTCGGAGGAGTTAGCGAAATTCCAATGTGTGTGAATCGGCAAAAAATGCGGAATAACCCTTTAACCGTACATTTGACAGATACGCGCCCATTGACTTTTTTGTAGATCTTATTGAGATACATGTGTGTGTCAATTTTTGTGTCATTTTGTCAAAGCGTACAGGCGTGACACTCAACAATGTGTATTTTCACCTTAGGGGACAAGAAAAAATGGACTTTTTTCTCCTGCCATGGGGGGGCGCTCTTTTGGGGAGTAAAAATTCCTTCACAAATGTGTTGATGGCTGGACATTGCATCATCCTAGAAAACTTGGAGGCCAGTGAGGACAAAAATAAAAAGTTATAAGACTTTGAAATATGTGGATTTTAGTGTTATCTTTGGCGCCCCCTAGAACCTAAACCGTGGGGTGCAGCGTCATGATTTGAATAACTTTTAATGGCCATGGGGTGTAGATTGGCCTGAGCAAATGTGGTGCCGGTGGAACGAAAGCCTTCGGAGGAGTTAGCGAAATTCCAATGTGTGCGGATCGGCAAAAAATGCGGAATAACCCTTTAACCGTACATTTGACAGATACGCGCGCATTGACTTTTTCGTAGATCTTATTGAGATACATGTGTGTGTCAATTTTTGTGTCATTTTGACAAAGCGTACAGGCGTCAGGTGAATTTTTCACCTTAGGGGGCGCTATGGAGCCATTTTGCATTTTCTTGTTTGGGCGACTTCGGAATATCAAATTTTTCACCAGGCCCGGTCGTCCTGCCAAATTTCATGAGTTTTCGCCAGTGGGAAGTGGGCCATTTTCCAGTTCAAAGGGGAGGAAAAATAATAACTAGGGCCCCGTTGGGGCACTGGCGGGCCCGAGCCATGTCACGCCGCCCTCAGCGCGACCGCCTCCCCCACCCGATCGCGTCACACTCAAGGTCCAAAGATGGTGTGCGCACTTGTTTGTGGTCATTTACCATTATAATGAACGGGAGGCGCAGTTTCTACCAAAACGCTCGCTGCAGAAAAACTCCATGTCCTATTTGAAAAAAGTCTGGACCATGAGTGAGGGCACAAACACAGCTAAGATATATCCAAATGGCAAGTTGCTCCTCCTTTCGCTTTTGCCGAGAGAGCAGTGCGTTTGAGCCATTGAATGATGAACAGGAAAAACTTGACTTTATTCTCCTGCCATTGGGGGGTGCTCTTTTAACGAGAAAAAACTCCTTCACAAATGTGTTGATGGCTGGACATTGCATCATACTAGAAAACATGGAGGCCAGTGAGGACAAAAATAAAAAGTTATAAGACTTTTAAATATGTGGATTTTAGGGTTATCTTTGGCGCCCCCTAGAACCTAAACCGTGGGGTGCAGCGTCATGATTTGAATAACTTTTAATGGCCATGGGGTGTAGATTGGCCTGAGCAAATGTGGTGCCGGTGGAACGAAAGCCTTCGGAGGATTTAGCGAAATTCCAATGTGTGCGAATCTGAAAAAAATGCGAAATAACCCTTTAACCGTACATTTTACAGATACGTGGCCATTGACTTTTTCGAAGATCTTATTGAAATACACGTGTATGTAAAATTTTGTGTCAATACGACAAAACATACAGGCGTAGCACTCAACAATGTGTATTTTCACCTTAGTGGACAAGAAAAAATGGACTTTTTTCTCCTGCCATGGGGGGGCGCTCTTTTGGCGAGTAAAAATTCCTTCACAAATGTGTTGATGGCTGGACATTGCGTCATCCTAGAAAACTTGGAGGCCAGTGGGGACAAAAATAAAAAGTTATAAGACTTTTTAATATGTGGATTTTACGGTTATCTTTGGCGCCCCCTAGAACCTAAACCGTGGGGTGCAGCGTCATGATTTGAATAACTTTTAATGGCCATGGGGTGTAGATTGGCCTGAGCAAATGTGGTGCCGGTGGAACGAAAGCCTTCGGAGGAGTTAGCGAAATTCCAATGTGTGCGGATCGGCAAAAAATGCGGAATAACCCTTTAACCGTACATTTGACAGATACGCGCGCATTGACTTTTTCGTAGATCTTATTGAGATACATGTGTGTGTCAATTTTTGTGTCATTTTGACAAAGCGTACAGGTGTTACACTCAACAATGTGTATTTTCACCTTAGGGGACAAGAAAAAATGGACTTTTTTCTCCTGCCATGGGGGGGCGCTCTTTTGGGGAGTAAAAATTCCTTCACAAATGTGTTGATGGCTGGACATTGCATCATCCTAGAAAACTTGGAGGCCAGTGAGGGCAAAAATAAAAAGTTATAAGACTTTTAAATATGTGGATCTTAGGGTTATCTTTGGCGCCCCCTAGAACCTAAACCGTGGGGTGCAGCATCATGATTTGAATAACTTTTAATGGCCATGGGGTGTAGATTGGCCTGAGCAAATGTGGTGCCGGTGGAACGAAAGCCTTCGGAGGAGTTAGCGAAATTGCAATGTGTGCGGATCGGCAAAAAATGCGAAATAACCCTTTAACCGTACATTTGACAGATACGCCCGCACTGACTTTTTTGTAGATCTTATTGAGATACATGTGTGTGTCAATTTTTGTGTCATTTTGACAAAACATACAGGCGTGACAGTCAATAGTGTGAATTTTCACCTTAGGGGGCGCTATGGAGCCATTTTGCATTTTCTTGTTTGGGCGACTTCGGAATATCAAATATTTCACCAGGCCCGGTTGTCCTGCCAAATTTCATGAGTTTTCGCCAGTGGGAAGTGGGCCATTTTCCAGTTCAAAGGGGAGGAAAAATAATAACTAGGACCCCGTTGGGGCACTGGCGGGCCCGAGCCGTGTCGCCCCCCCCCCCCCCCCCCAACGTGCTGCCTCCCCGTCCCATTTGTGTCCTCTGGCCATCGCCCTCTCTGGTAACGCCCATCA
Source organism: Xyrichtys novacula (assembly GCA_962446985.1). Taxonomy (NCBI): domain Eukaryota; kingdom Metazoa; phylum Chordata; class Actinopteri; order Labriformes; family Labridae; genus Xyrichtys; species Xyrichtys novacula. The sequence goes on along the minus strand of OY660884.1, from coordinate 2,646,693 downwards.
CTGCAAAGACCCTTTTCCTTCATCGGCGTTTGCTGTTCTTCCTGCCAGTGCGTGTTGCTTTCACTTACACTTGCCACAGCCAGCCTCGTGAGTGCCTAGCCTATTGGATATCACTGTCACCTACACAGGACAGTCATTACCTTTCTATTAATACTTTGTTTTTTAATTTCACATTAATTTCCATATTGTATAAACAACTGGAAAAAACTTGAGCCCCTGCCCCTGTATAATCATGTGCACGTCTCTGTTCTAGCTCTAAGGTGAATCTTCACTGCTCATGTTCTCCTCAGAAGCAGTCACCTCACTCCCCTCAGGTTACTGTACACATGCACCAACTGCCTGCTTCAGGTTTGGATGGAGCTTCATGGTTGTCTTTTGGAGAAATGACCAGTCAAGTTGTGTTTGAAATTTGATTTTTTTCAGGGGCAAAAGGAGCCTCTGCATTCTTGTCAAATATGTAAATAGCATGTTTTTGCAGGTGCTAAAAACCAGACTCTGAGTGTGTGTGTGTGCGTGTGTGTGTGTGTCTGTGTGTGTGTGTGTGTGTGCGTTCAAGTCACATGACATATTTAACCGGATGTAGCTGCAAGACGGAGCCTCGTTGACTCTCCGTTTCAACTTATCTCAAAAGTGAGGACCTCAACCTATATACCAGTTTTTAAATTGTGTTGATAGGCCAAATAAAACCAGAGTTATGATAAATTATGTCCGCGATACTTGTTTTCTGCTTATTTTGATCACGTTCGGCGCTCGATCGCGCTGTATGAGACAGGAAAACATAGCATGCAGACATTAGCGACAGGTCTTACAGGCGGAAAAGGCTTGCCAAAGGAAAAAAAAAAACACACCACAACATCTCTCCTATTGGTGGAAAACTTCACCACAACAACCAATCCAAAATTATATGGTGACTGATTGACAAGGGGCGGGCGCTTACGTTCTTCCTGCAATATGAGAAGGGAGGGAGGGACTCTCAGCAGGGATGCAGTCTGGGACATGTAGTTGCAAACCTAGCGACTTTGTTGTTAGATTCAATGACTTTTCAGACCCCCTAACGACTTTTTTTTTAGAAAGAAAGTGACTTTTATCGACTTCTTCTGGAGTTTAGAGACTCTGACATGAAGCAGGCTTTCCTTACTGAGGAGTTAGCAACGCTGCTAAGGGTGCAGAGCCACACATGCGCTCCGAGCTCTGCATGGGAGACTGAAGCTGACAGAGCTGCAGCAGTTAGCAGGTTTCACCCTCAGAGACCACCAGGGGTTCATGTTGAGGCATTTTCAGTTTTTTGTTTTTTTGCCATAGACACTGTCAGCACAATCTGCAGTTACACTAACAAAAATGCTGCAAAAAACAAAGAATTATGGAAAAATTACACATGGACTAACATAGAGGAGGATCTACACAAGTTTTTTACATCATGTTTTACATCATGCATCATTTACATCATGTTTTTTTGTAGTGGCATAAATAAAAAGTGACATTTGTGAGACTATACAGTGTTTTGTAAATAATTTTACAAAGAACACCTGGGCCATTGCCTGCATTTTGATGTAAATAGAGGTAAATTACTATGTTCTTTGTTAAAAATTTGCATATGTTTTGAAGTTTACAATTTTTATTTGAACTTTAAGTTTTAAAAACAGTTCATCACACATATTTGTGGTTTTCACAGTAAAAACGTTACTTTTTTCCACTCGGATTTTATGTTTTGTGTGTGAATTTGGGTCCAATGTGTAAATATAGTATGTCAAAATGATAAAATAACTGTAAATTGACACAGGTGAGGTTGTGCTGAAAAAAATGATACCAGGCAAGGCAAGGTAAAAATTTTGTAAGAGGAAATATAAAGGTAAAATCTAAAGTAGTCAAAAACGGCCAATAGTGACTCACAGACTCCACAGACAAGTCCCTTTGGCGCCACTCAGTGGGCAAAACTACTTTGTCTACTGTAATGTATATTTGGGTCATCTTTGGCGCCCCCTAAAACGTAAACCGTGGGGTGCAGCGTCATGATTTTTACAACTTTGAATGGCAATGGAGTGTAGATTGGCCTGAGCAAATTTGGTGTCAGTGGGACGAAAGCCTTAGGAGGAGTTAGCGAAATTCCAATGTGTGCGAATCGGCAAAAAATGCAAAATAGCCCTTTTACCGTACATTATACAGATACGCGCTCTTTGACTTTTTCGTAGATCTAATTGAGATACACATGATTGTCAATTTTTGTGTCATTTTGCCAAAGCGTACAGGCGTGACAGTCAACAATGTGTATTTTCACCTTAGGGGACAAGAAAAAATGGACTTTTTTCTCCTGCCATGGGGGGGCGCTCTTTTAGGGAGTAAAAATTCCTTCACAAATGTGTTGATGGCTGGACATTGCATCATCCTAGAAAACTTGGAGGCCAGTGAGGACAAAAATAAAAAGTTATAAGACTTTTAAAAATGTGGATTTTTGGGTTATCTTTGGCGCCCCCTAGAACGTAAACCGTGGGGTGCAGCGTCATGATTTGAATAACTTTTAATGGCCATGGGGTGTAGATTGGCCTGAGCAAATGTGGTGCCGGTGGAACGAAAGCCTTCGGAGGAGTTAGCGAAATTCCAATGTGTGCAAATCGGCAAAAAATGCGAAATAACCCTTTAACCGTACATTTGACAGATACGCGCTCATGGACTTTTTTGTAGATCTTATTGAGATACATGTGTGTGTCAATTTTTGTGTCATTTTGACAAAGCGTACAGGCGTGACACTCAACAATGTGTATTTTCACCTTAGGGGACAAGAAAAAATTGACTTTTTTCTCCTGCCATGGGGGGGCGCTCTTTTGGGGAGTAAAAATTCCTTCACAAATGTGTTGATGGCTGGACATTGCATCATCCTAGATAACTTGGAGGCCAGTGAGGGCAAAAATAAAAAGTTATAAGACTTTTAAATATGTGGATTTTAGGGTTATCTTTGGCGCCCCCTAGAACCTAAACCGTGGGGTGCAGCGTCATGATTTGAATAACTTTTAATGGCCATGGGGTGTAGATTGGCCTGAGCAAATGTGGTGCCGGTGGAACGAAAGCCTTCGGAGGAGTTAGCGAAATTCCAATGTGTGCGGATCGGCAAAAAATGCGAAATAACCCTTTAACCGTACATTTGACAGATACGCCCGCACTGACTTTTTTGTAGATCTTATTGAAATACATGTGTGTGTCAATTTTTGTGTCATTTTGACAAAGCGTACAGGCGTGACAGTCAATAGTGTGAATTTTCACCTTAGGGGGCGCTATGGAGCCATTTTGCATTTTCTTGTTTGGGCGACTTCGGAATATCAAATTTTTCACCAGGCCCGGTCGTCCTGCCAAATTTCATGAGTTTTCGCCAGTGGGAAGTGGGCCATTTTCCAGTTCAAAGGGGAGGAAAAAGAAAAAAGAAACAAAGAAAAACCACTTGGGGAATAATAGGGCTCTCGCAGCTGCTTAGCAGCTACGCTCGGGCCCTAATAATAATAACAAAAGAAGGAAACATGCAGGAACAAGAGGGCTCTCGCAGCTGCTTAGCAGCTACGCTCGGGCCCTAACTAGGGCCCCGTTGGGGCACTGTCGGGCCCGAGCCGTGTTGCACCCGCCCCCAACGCGATCGCCTCCCCCTCCCATTCGCGTCCCCTGGCCATCGCCCTCTCTGGTAACGCCCATCACTGCAAAGACCCTTTTCCTTCATCGGCGTTTGCTATTCTTCCTGCCAGTGCTTGTCGCTTTCACTTACACTTGCCACAGCCAGCCTCGTGAGTGCCTGGCCTGGTTTGACCTTTGCTTACCATGATTGTGTGACCTTGGTATCGGCTACTTGGGAAGTCCCACCGTCGTGGCAAAGCTTTGTTTGCGTGCTGTGCTCCTATTTTCTATGGATGTGTAAGTAAACCACTTTCTTTTCTTACACAATGACACACTCATACTTATCATTCACTGTTACTGATGTGCTCTGTTAGTAAGCATGCAGGAAACCTGATGAATGAAGAAATGCCCACACTTGCCAACATCTTAATAAATTATGAGGTATGACATCACTTGAATGGTTTCCTTGGACTATGCTTCCATTATTCTAATTCTGTAATAAAAAGAAATTTTGTCCAAAAAGACTGTTGTTGTTATTTCTTCTAATAAGTAACATAGTTAACATAATTAACTTTCAATATGCGCTCATTACACACGTGCACACTCTTTGATGATCTATGGACCAGAGCTTGAAAGACAGGAGGAGCAGCCGAACAAAGTGTATTTGTAGGAAAGCCGTAAGAGCTATTGAAACGCTGTTTTCGCAGGTTGAAAGGTTAGGGTCTCCACCAAAGGTCAGAGGTCAAATAACATTTGTAACTCAAAATGTGACGTCACAGTCAAGGTCCAAAGATGGTGTGCGCACCTGTCTTTGGTCATTTCCCATTATAATGAATGGGAGGCGCAGTTTCTACCAAAATGGTCGCTGCAGACAAACTACATGTCCAATTTGAAAAAAGTCTGGACCATGAGTGAGGGCACAAACACAGCTATGATGTATCCAAATGGCAAGTGGCTCCTCCTTTTGGTTTTAGCGGGAGAGCGATGCGTTTAAGCCATTGAGCGATGGGCAGGAAAAACTTGACTTTTTCTCCTGCCATGGGGGGGCGCTCTTTTGGGGAGAAAGAATTCCTTCACAAATTTGTTGATGGCTGGACATTGCATCATCCTAGAAAACTTGGAGGCCAGTGAGGACAAAAATAAAAAGTTATGAGACTTTTAAGAATGTGGATATTTGGGTCATCTTTGGCGCCCCCTAGAACGTAAACCGTGGGGTGCAGCGCCATGATTTGTACAACTTTGAATGGCCATGGGGTGTAGATTAACCTGAGCAAATTTGGTGCTGGTTAAACGAAAGCTTTAGGAGGAGTTAGCCACATTCCAATGTGTGCAAATCGCCAAAAAATGCGAAATAGCCCTTTAACCGTACATTTGACAGATACGCCCGCGTTGACTTTTTCGTAGATCTTATTGAGATACACGTGTGTGTCAAATTTTGTGTCAATATGACAAAGCGTACAGGTGTCACACTCAACAATGTGAATTTTCACCTTAGGCGACAAGAAAAAATGGACTTTTTTCTCCTGCCATGGGGGGGCGCTCTTTTGGGGAGTAAAAATTCCTTCACAAATGTGTTGATGGCTGGACATTGCATCATCCTAGAAAACTTGGAGGCCAGTGAGGGCAAAAATAAAAAGTTGTAAGACTTTTAAATATGTGGATCTTAGGGTTATCTTTGGCGCCCCCTAGAACCTAAACCGTGGGGTGCAGCGTCATGATTTGAATAACTTTTAATGGCCATGGGGTGTAGATTGGCCTGAGCAAATGTGGTGCCGGTGGAACGAAAGCCTTCGGAGGAGTTAGCCACATTCCAATGTGTGCGAATCGCCAAAAAATGCGAAATAGCCCTTTAACCGTACATTTGACAGATACGCCCGCGTTGACTTTTTCGTAGATCTTATTGAGATACACGTGTGTGTCAAATTTTGTGTCAATATGACAAAGCGTACAGGTGTCACACTCAACAATGTGAATTTTCACCTTAGGCGACAAGAAAAAATTGACTTTTTTCTCCTGCCATGGGGGGGCGCTCTTTTGGGGAGTAAAAATTCCTTCACAAATGTGTTGATGGCTGGACATTGCATCATCCTAGAAAACTTGGAGGCCAGTGAGGGCAAAAATAAAAAGTTATAAGACTTTTAAATATGTGGATCTTAGGGTTATCTTTGGCGCCCCCTAGAACCTAAACCGTGGGGTGCAGCGTCATGATTTGAATAACTTTTAATGGCCATGGGGTGTAGATTGGCCTGAGCAAATGTGGTGCCGGTGGAACGAAAGCCTTCGGAGGAGTTAGCGAAATTCCAATGTGTGCGGATCGGCAAAAAATGCGAAATAACCCTTTAACCGTACATTTGACAGATACGCCCGCACTGACTTTTTTGTAGATCTTATTGAGATACATGTGTGTGTCAATTTTTGTGTCATTTTGACAAAGCGTACAGGCGTGACAGTCAATAGTGTGAATTTTCACCTTAGGGGGCGCTATGGAGCCATTTTGCATTTTCTTGTTTGGGCGACTTCGGAATATCAAATTTTTCACCAGGCCCGGTCGTCCTGCCAAATTTCATGAGTTTTCACCAGTGGGAAGTGGGCCATTTTCCAGTTCAAAGGGGAGGAAAAATAACTAGGGCCCCGGTGGGGCACTGTCGGGCCCGAGCCGCGTCGCGCCGCCCCTAGCGCGACCGCCTCCCCCTCCCGATCGCGTCACACTCAAGGTCCAAAGATGGTGTGCGCACTTGTCTGTGGTCATTTCCCATTATAATGAATGGGAGGCGCAGTTTCTACCAAAACACTCGCTGCAGACAAACTTCATGTCCTATTTGAAAAAAGTCTGGACCATGAGTGAGGGCACAAACACAGCTATGATATATCGAAATGGCAGGTTGCTCCTCCTTACGGTGTTGCCTGGAGAGCGATGCGATTGAGCCATTGAGCGATGGGCAGGGTTAACTTGACTTTTTCTCCTGCCTTGGGGGGGATGTGGATTCCTTTAAGAATGTGGATTTTTGGGTCATCTTTGGCGCCCCCTAGAACGTAAACCGTGGGGTGCAGCGTCATGATTTTTACAACTTTGAATGGCCATGGGGTGTAGATTGGCCTGAGCAAATTTGGTGTCAGTGGGACGAAAGCCTTAGGAGGAGTTAGCCACATTCCAATGTGTGCGAATCGGCAAAAAATGCAAAATAGCCCTTTAACCGTACATTTGACAGATACGCGCACATTGACTTTTTTGTAGATCTTATTGAGATACATATGTGTGTCAATTTTTGTGTCAATATGATAAAGCGTACAGGCGTGACAGTCAATAGTGTGAATTTCCACCTTAGGGGACAAGAAAAAATTGACTTTTTTCTCCTGCCATGGGGGGGCGCTCTTTTGGGGAGTAAAAATTCCTTCACAAATGTGTTGATGGCTGGACATTGCATCATCCTAGAAAACTTGGAGGCCAGTGAGGACAAAAATAAAAAGTTATAAGACTTTTAAATATGTGGATTTTAGTGTTATCTTTGGCGCCCCCTAGAACCTAAACCTTGGGGTGCAGCGTCATGATTTGAATAACTTTTAATGGCCATGGGGTGTAGATTGGCCTGAGCAAATGTGGTGCCGGTGGAACGAAAGCCTTCGGAGGAGTTAGCGAAATTCCAATGTGTGCGGATCGGCAAAAAATGCGGAATAACCCTTTAACCGTACATTTGACAGATACGCGCGCATTGACTTTTTCGTAGATCTTATTGAGATACATGTGTGTGTCAATTTTTGTGTCATTTTGCCAAAGCATACAAGTGTTACACTCAACAATGTGTATTTTCACCTTAGGGGACAAGAAAAAATGGACTTTTTTCTCCTGCCATGGGGGGGCGCTCTTTTGGGGATTAAAAATTCCTTCACAAATGTGTTGATGGCTGGACATTGCATCATCCTAGAAAACTTGGAGGCCAGTGAGGGCAAAAATAAAAAGATATAAGACTTTTAAATATGTGGATCTTAGGTGTATCTTTGGCGCCCCCTAGAACCTAAACCGTGGGGTGCAGCGTCATGATTTGAATAACTTTTAATGGCCATGGGGTGTAGATTGGCCTGAGCAAATGTGGTGCCGGTGGAACGAAAGCCTTCGGAGGAGTTAGCGAAATTCCAATGTGTGCGGATCGGCAAAAAATGCGAAATAACCCTTTAACCGTACATTTGACAGATACGCCCGCACTGACTTTTTTGTAGATCTTATTGAGATACATGTGTGTGTCAATTTTTGTGTCATTTTGACAAAGCGTACACGCGTGACAGTCAATAGTGTGAATTTTCACCTTAGGGGGCGCTATGGAGCCATTTTGCATTTTCTTGTTTGGGCGACTTCGGAATATCAAATTTTTCACCAGGCCCGGTCGTCCTGCCAAATTTCATGAGTTTTCGCCAGTGGGAAGTGGGCCATTTTCCAGTTCAAAGGGGAGGAAAAATAATAACTAGGGCCCCGTTGGGGCACTGGCGGGCCCGAGCTGTGTCACGCCGCCCCCAACACGACCGCCTCTCCCTCCCGATCGCGTCACACTCAAGGTTCAACGATGGTGTGCGCACTTGTCTGTGGTCATTTACCATTATAATGAATGGGAGGCGCAGTTTCTACCAAAACGCTTGCTGCAGACAAACTACATGTCCTATTTGAAAAAAGTCTGGACCATGAGTGAGGGCACAAACACAGCTAGGATATATCCAAATGGCAAGTTCCTCCTCCTTTCGTTTTTTTCCGAGAGAGCGATGTGTTTGAGCCATTGAGCGATGGGCAGGAAAAACTTGACTTTTTCTCCTGCCATGGGGGGGCACTCTTTTAGGGAGAAAAAATTCCTTCACAAATGTGTTGATGGCTAGACATTGCATCATCCTAGAAAACTTTGAAGCCAGTGAGGACAAAAATGAAAAGTTATAAGACTTTTAAGAATGTGGATTTTTGGGTTATCTTTGGCGACCCCTAGAACGTAAACCGTGGGGTGCAGCGTCATGATTTGTACAACTTTTAATGGCCATGGGGTGTAGATTGGCCTGAGCAAATTTGGTGCCGGTGGAACGAAAGCTTTAGGAGGAGTTAGCCACATTCCAATGTGTGCGAATCAACCAAAAATGCGAAATAGCCCTTTAACCGTACATTTTGCAGACACGTGCACATTGACTTTTTCGTAGATCTTATTGAGATACACGTGATTATCAAATTTTGTTTCAATATGACAAAGCGTACAGGCGTGACACTCAACAATGTGTATTTTCACCTTAGGGGACAAGAAAAAATGGACTTTTTTCTCCTGCCATGGGGGGGCGCTCTTTTGGGGAGTAAAAATTCCTTCACAAATGTGTTGATGGCTGGACATTGCATCATCCTAGAGAACTTGGAGGCCAGTGAGGACAAAAATAAAAAGTTATAAGACTTTTAAGAATGTGGATTTTTGGGTTATCTTTGGCGCCCCCTACAACGTAAACCGTGGGGTGCAGCGTCATGATTTGTACAACTTTGAATGGCCATGGGGTGTAGATTGGCCTGAGCAAATTTGGTGCCGGTGGAACGAAAGCCTTCGGAGGAGTTAGCGAAATTCCAATGTGTGCGGATCGGCAAAAAATGCGAAATAACCCTTTAACCGTACATTTGACAGATACGCCCACACTGACTTTTTTGTAGATCGTATTGAGATACATGTGTGTGTCAATTTTTGTGTCATTTTGACAAAGCGTACAGGCGTCAGGTGAGTTTTCACCATAGGGGGCGCTATGGAGCCATTTTTCATTTTTTTGTTTGGGCGACTTCAGAATATCAAATTTTTCACCAGGCCCGGTCGTCCTGCCAAATTTCCTGAGTTTTCGCCAGTGGGAAGTGGGCCATTTTCCAGTTTAAAGCGGAGGAAAAATAACTAGGACCCCGTTGGGGCACTTGCGGGCCCGAGCCGTGTCGCGTCCCCCCCAACGTGCTGCCTCCCCGTCCCATTTGTGTCCTCTGGCCATCGCCCTCTCCGGTAACGCCCATCACTGCAAAGACCCTTTTCCTTCATCGGCGTTTGCTGTTCTTCCTGCCAGTGCGTGTTGCTTTCACTTACACTTGCCACAGCCAGCCTCGTGAGTGCCTAGCCTATTGGATATCACTGTCACCTACACAGGACAGTCATTACCTTTCTATTAATACTTTGTGTTTTAATTTCACATTAATTTCCATATTGTATAAACGACTGGAAAAAACTTGAGCCCCTGCCCCTGTATAATCATGTGCATGTCTCTGTTCTAGCTCCAAGGTGAATCTTCACTGCTCATGTTCTCCTCAGAAGCACTCACCTCACTCCCCTCAGGTTACTGTACACATGCACCAACTGCCTGCTTCAGGTTTGGATGGAGCTTCATGGTTGTCTTTTGGAGAAATGACCAATCAAGTTGTGTTTGAAATTTGATTTTTTTCAGGGGCAAAAGGAGCCTCTGCATTCTTGTCAAATATGTAAATAGCATGTTTTTGCAGGTGCTAAAAACCAGACTCTGAGTGTGTGTGTGTGTGTGTGTGTGTGTGTGTGTGTGTGTGTGTGTGTGTGTGTGCGTGTGTGTGTGTCTGTGTGTGCGTTCAAGTCACATGACATATTTAATCGGATGTAGCTGCAAGACGGAGCCTCGTTGACTCTCCGTTTCAACTTATCTCAAAAGTGAGGAGCTCAACCTATATACCAGTTTTTAAATTGTGTTGATAGGCCAAATAAAACCAGAGTTATGATAAATTATGTCCGCGATACTTTTTTTCTGCTTATTTTGATCACGTTCGGCGCTCGATCGCGCTGTATGAGACAGGAAAACATAGCATGCAGACATTAGCGACAGGTCTTACAGGCGGAAAAGGTTTGCCAAAAGAAAAAAAAAACACACCACAACATCTCTCCTATTGGTGGAAAACTTCACCACAACAACCAATCCAAAATTATATGGTGACTGATTGACAAGGGGCGGGCGCTTACGTTCTTCCTGCAACATGAGAAGGGAGGGAGGGACTCTCAGCAGGGATGCAGTCTGGGAAACGTAGTTGCAAACCTAGCGACTTTGTTGTTAGATTCAATGACTTTTCAGACCCCCTAACGACTTTTTTTTAGAAAGAAAGGGACTTTTATCGACTTCTTCTGGAGTTTAGAGACTCTGACATGAAGCAGGCTTTCCTTACTGAGGAGTTAGCAACGCTGCTAAGGGTGCAGAGCCACACATGCGCTCAGAGCTCTGCATGGGAGACTGAAGCTGACAGAGCTGCAGCAGTTAGCAGGTTTCACCCTCAGAGACCACCAGGGGTTCATGTTGAGGCATTTTAATTTTTTTTTTGTGCCATAGACACTGTCAGCACAATCTGCAGTTACACTAACAAAAATGCTCCAAAAAACAAAGAATTATGGAAAAATTACACATGGACTGACATAGAGGAGGATCTACACAAGTTTTTTACATCATGTTTTACATCATGCATCATTTACATCATGTTTTTTTGTAGTGGCATAAATAAAAAGTGACATTTGTGAGACTATACAGTGTTTTGTAAATAATTTTACAAAGAACGCCTGGGCCATTGCCTGCATTTTGATGAAAATAGTGTAAATCACTATGTTCTTTGTTAAAAATTTGCATATGTTTTGAAGTTTACAATTTTTATTTGAAGTTTAAGTTTTAAAAACAGTTCATCACACATATTTGTGGTTTTCACAGTAAAAATGTTACTTTTTTCCACTCGGATTTTATGTTTTGTGTGTGAATTTGGGTCCATTGTGTAAATTCAGTATGTCAACATGATAAAATAACTGTAAATTCGCACAGGTGAGGTTGTGCTGAAAAAAATGATACCAGGCAAGGCACGTGATTGTCAAATTTTGTGTCAATATGACAAAGCGTATAGGCGTGAATCTCAACAATATGTATTTTCACCTTAGGGGACAAGAAAAAATGGACTTTTTTCTCCTGCCATGGGGGGGCGCTCTTTTGGGGAGTAAAAATTCCTTCACAAATGTGTTGATGGCTGGACATTGCATCATCCTAGAAAACTTGGAGGCCAGTGAGGACAAAAATAAAAAGTTATAAGACTTTGAAATATGTGGATTTTAGGGTTATCTTTGGCGCCCCCTAGAACCTAAACCGTGGGGTGCAGCGTCATGATTTGAATAACTTTTAATGGCCATGGGGTGTAGATTGTCCTGAGCAAATGTGGTGCCGGTGGAACGAAAGCCTTAGGAGGAGTTAGCCACATTCCAATGTTTGCGGATCGGCAAAAAATGCGGAATAACCCTTTAACCGTACATTTGACAGATACGCGCGCATTGACTTTTTCGTAGATCTTATTGAGTTACATGTGCGTGTCAATTTTTGTGTCATTTTGACAAAGCGTATAGGCGTGACACTCAACAATGTGTATTTTCACCTTAGGGGACAAGAAAAATGGACTTTTTTCTCCTGCCATGGGGGGGCGCTCTTTTGGGGAGTAAAAATTCCTTCACAAATGTGTTGATGGCTGGACATTGCATCATCCTAGAAAACTTGGAGGCCAGTGAGGACAAAAATAAAAAGTTATAAGACTTTTAAATATGTGGATTTTAGTGTTATCTTTGGCGCCCCCTAGAACCTAAACCTTGGGGTGCAGCGTCATGATTTTGATAACTTTTAATGGCCACGGGGTGTAGATTGGCCTGAGCAAATGTGGTGCCGGTGGAACGAAAGCCTTCGGAGGAGTTAGCGAAATTCCAATGTGTGCGGATCGGCAAAAAATGCGAAATAACCCTTTAACCGTAATTTTGACAGATACGGCCGCACTGACTTTTTTGTAGATCTTATTGAGATACATATGTGTGTCAATTTTTGTGTCAATATGACAAAGCGTACAGGCGTGACAGTCAATAGTGTGAATTTCCACCTTAGGGGGCGCTATGGAGCCATTTTGCATTTTCTTGTTTGGGCGACTTCAGAATATCGAATTTTTCACCTGGCCCGGTCGTCCTGCCAAATTTCATGAGTTTTCGCCAGTGGGAAGTGGGCCATTTTCCAGTTCAAAGGGGAGGAAAAAGAAGAAAGAAAGAAAGAATTACTATGTTCTTTGTTAAAAATTTGCATATGTTTTGAAGTTTACAATTTTTATTTGAAGTTTAAGTTTTAAAAACAGTTCATCACACATATTTGTGGTTTTCACAGTAAAAACGTTACTTTTTTCCACTCGGATTTTATGTTTTGTGTGTGAATTTGGGTCCAATGTGTAAATATAGTATGTCAAAATGGTAAAATAACTGTAAATTGACACAGGTGAGGTTGTGCTGAAAAAAATGATACCAGGCAAGGCAAGGTAAAAATTTTGTAAGAGGAAATATAAAGGTAAAATCTAAAGTAGTCAAAAACGGCCAATAGTGACTCACAGACTCCACAGACAAGTCCCTTTGGCGCCACTCAGTGGGCAAAACTACTTTGTCTACTGTAATGTATATTTGGGTCATCTTTGGCGCCCCCTAAAACGTAAACCGTGGGGTGCAGCGTCATGATTTTTACAACTTTGAATGGCCATGGAGTGTAGATTGGCCTGAGCAAATTTGGTGTCAGTGGGACGAAAGCCTTAGGAGGAGTTAGCGAAATTCCAATGTGTGCGAATCGGCAAAAAATGCAAAATAGCCCTTTTACCGTACATTATACAGATACGCGCTCTTTGACTTTTTCGTAGATCTAATTGAGATACACATGATTGTCAATTTTTGTGTCATTTTGCCAAAGCGTACAGGCGTGACAGTCAACAATGTGTATTTTCACCTTAGGGGACAAGAAAAAATGGACTTTTTTCTCCTGCCATGGGGGGCGCTCTTTTGGGGAGTAAAAATTCCTTCACAAATGTGTTGATGGCTGGACATTGCATCATCCTAGAAAACTTGGAGGCCAGTGAGGATAAAAATAAAAAGTTATAAGACTTTTAAAAATGTGGATTTTTGGGTTATCTTTGGCGCCCCCTAGAACGTAAACCGTGGGGTGCAGCGTCATGATTTGAATAACTTTTAATGGCCATGGGGTGTAGATTGGCCTGAGCAAATGTGGTGCCGGTGGAACGAAAGCCTTCGGAGGAGTTAGCGAAATTCCAATGTGTGCGGATCGGCAAAAAATGCGAAATAACCCTTTAACCGTACATTAGACAGATACGCGCGCATGGACTTTTTTGTAGATCTTATTGAGATACATGTGTGTGTCAATTTTTGTGTCATTTTGACAAAGCGTACAGGCGTGACAGTCAATAGTGTGAATTTTCACCTTAGGGGACAAGAAAAAATGGACTTTTTTCTCCTGCCATGGGGGGGCGCTCTTTTGGGGAGTAAAAATTCCTTCACAAATGTGTTGATGGCTGGACATTGCATCATCCTAGAAAACTTGGAGGCCAGTGAGGGCAAAAATAAAAAGTTATAAGACTTTTAAATATGTGGATTTTAGGGTTATCTTTGGCGCCCCCTAGAACCTAAACCGTGGGGTGCAGCGTCATGATTTGAATAACTTTTAATGGCCATGGGGTGTAGATTGGCCTGAGCAAATGTGGTGCCGGTGGAACGAAAGCCTTCGGAGGAGTTAGCGAAATTCCAATGTGTGCGGATCGGCAAAAAATGCGAAATAACCCTGTAACCGTACATTTGACAGATACGCCCGCACTGACTTTTTTGTAGATCTTATTGAGATACATGTGTGTGTCAATTTTTGTGTCATTTTGACAAAGCGTACAGGCGTGACAGTCAATAGTGTGAATTTTCACCTTAGGGGGCGCTATGGAGCCATTTTGCATTTTCTTGTTTGGGCGACTTCGGAATATCAAATTTTTCACCAGGCCCGGTCGTCCTGCCAAATTTCATGAGTTTTCGCCAGTGGGAAGTGGGCCATTTTCCAGTTCAAAGGGGAGGAAAAATAATAACTAGGGCCCCGGTGGGGCACTGTCGGGCCCGAGCCGCGTTGCGCCGCCCCCAGCGCGACCGCCTCCCCCTCCTGATCGCGTCACACTCAAGGTCCAAAGATGGTGTGCGCACTTGTCTGTGGTCATTTCCCATTATAATGAATGGGAGGCGCAGTTTCTACCAAAACACTCGCTGCAGACAAACTACATGTCCTATTTGAAAAAAGTCTGGACCATGAGTGAGGGCACAAACACAGCTAGGATATATCCAAACGGCAAGTTGCTCCTCGTTACGGTGTTGCCGGGAGAGTGATGCGATTGAGCCATTGAGTGATGGGCAGGAAAAACTTGACTGTTTCTCCTGCCATGGGGGTTGGGGGATGGGGGGGGGGGATGTGGATTCTTTTAAGAATGTGGATATTTGGGTCATCTTTGGCGGCCCCTAGAACGTAAACCGTGGGATGCAGCGTCATGATTTGAATAACTTTTAATGGCCATGGGGTGTAGATTGGCCTGAGCAAATTTGGTGTCAGTGGGACGAAAGCCTTAGGAGGAGTTAGCCACATTCCAATGTGTGCGAATCGGCAAAAAATGCAAAATAGCCCTTTAACCGTACATTTTACAGATACGCGCGCATTGACTTTTTCGTAGATCTTATTGAGATACATGTGATTGTCAAATTTTGTGTCAATATGACAAAGCGTACAGGTATGACAGTCAACAATGTGTTTTTTCATCTTATGGGACAAGAAAAAATGGACTTTTTTCTCCTGCCATGGGGGGGCGCTCTTTTGGGGATTAGAAATTCCTTCACAAATGTGTTGATGGCTGGACATTGCATCATCCTAGAAAATTTGGAGGCCAGTGAGGGCAAAAATAAAAAGTTATAAGACTTTGAAATATGTGGATTTTAGGGTTATCTTTGGCGCCCCCTAGAACCTAAACCGTGGGGTCTAGCGTCATGATTTGAATAACTTTTAATGGCCATGGGGTGTAGATTGGCCTGAGCAAATGTGGTGCCGGTGGAACGCCAGCCTTAGGAGGAGTTAGCGAAATTCCAATGTGTGCGGATCAGCAAAAAATGCGGTATAACCCTTTAACCGTACATTTGACAGATACGCGCGCATTGACTTTTTCGTAGATCTTATTGAGATACATGTGTGTGTCAAATTTTGTGTCAATATGACAAAGCGTACAGGCGTGACACTCAACAATGTGTATTTTCACCTTAGGGGACAAGAAAAAATTGACTTTTTTCTCCTGCCATGGGGGGGCGCTCTTTTGGGGATTAAAAATTCCTTCACAAATGTGTTGATGGCTGGACATTGCATCATCCTAGAAAACTTGGAGGCCAGTGAGGGCAAAAATAAAAAGTTATAAGACTTTTAAATATGTGGATTTTAGGGTTATCTTTGGCGCCCCCTAGAACCTAAACCGTGGGGTGCAGCGTCATGATTTGAATTACTTTTAATGGCCATGGGGTGTAGATTGGCCTGAGCAAATGTGGTGCCGGTGGAACGAAAGCCTTCGGAGGAGTTAGCGAAATTCCAATGTGTGCGGATCGGCAAAAAATGCGGAATAACCCTTTAACCGTACATTTGACAGATACGCCCGCACTGACTTTTTTGTAGATCTTATTGAGATACATGTGTGTGTCAATTTTTGTGTCAATATGACAAAGCGTAAAGGCGTGACAGTCAATAGTGTGAATTTTCACCTTAGGGGGCGCTATGGAGCCATTTTGCATTTTCTTGTTTGGGCGACTTCGGAATATCAAATTTTTCACCAGGCCCGGTCATCCTGCCAAATTTCATGAGTTTTCGCCAGTGGGAAGTGGGCCATTTTCCAGTTCAAAGGGGAGGAAAAAGAAGAAAGAAAGAAACAAAGAAAAACCACTTGGGGAATAATAGGGCTCTCGCAGCTGCTTAGCAGCTACGCTCGGGCCCTAATAATAACACTAGGACCCCGTTGGGGCACTGGCGGGCCCGAGCCGTGTCGCGTCTCCCCCCCCCCCCCAACGTGCTGCCTCCCCGTCCCATTTGTGTCCTCTGGCCATCGCCCTCTCTGGTAACGCCCATCACTGCAAAGACCCTTTTCCTTCATCGGCGTTTGCTGTTCTTCCTGCCAGTGCGTGTTGCTTTCACTTACACTTGCCACAGCCAGCCTCGTGAGTGCCTAGCCTATTGGATATCACTGTCACCTACACAGGACAGTCATTACCTTTCTATTAATACTTTGTGTTTTAATTTCACATTAATTTCCATATTGTATAAACGACTGGAAAAAACTTGAGCCCCTGCCCCTGTATAATCATGTGCATGTCTCTGTTCTAGCTCCAAGGTGAATCTTCACTGCTCATGTTCTCCTCAGAAGCACTCACCTCACTCCCCTCAGGTTACTGTACACATGCACCAACTGCCTGCTTCAGGTTTGGATGGAGCTTCATGGTTGTCTTTTGGAGAAATGACCAGTCAAGTTGTGTTTGAAATTTGATTTTTTTCAGGGGCAAAAGGAGCCTCTGCATTCTTGTCAAATATGTAAATAGCATGTTTTTGCAGGTGCTAAAAACCAGACTCTGAGTGTGTGTGTGTGTGTGTGTGTGTGTGTGTGTGTGTGTGTGTGTGTGTGTGTGTGTGCGTGTGTGTGTGTCTATGTGTGCGTTCAAATCACATGACATATTTAACCGGATGTAGCTGCAAGACGGAGCCTTGTTGACTCTCCGTTTCAACTTATCTCAAAAGTGAGGACCTCAACCTATATACCAGTTTTTAAATTGTGTTGATAGGCCAAATAAAACCAGAGTTATGATAAATTATGTCCGCGATACTTTTTTTCTGCTTATTTTGATCACGTTCGGCGCTCGATCGCGCTGTATGAGACAGGAAAACATAGCATGCAGACATTAGCGACAGGTCTTACAGGCGGAAAAGGCTTGCCAAAGGAAAAAAAAAACACACCACAACATCTCTCCTATTGGTGGAAAAGTTCACCACAACAACCAATCCAAAATTATATGGTGACTGATTGACAAGGGGCAAGCGCTTACGTTCTTCCTGCAACATGAGAAGGGAGGGAGGGACTCTCAGCAGGGATGCAGTCTGGGACACGTAGTTGCAAACCTAGCGACTTTGTTGTTAGATTCAATGACTTTTCAGACCCCCTAACGACTTTTTTAGAAAGAAAGGGACTTTTATCGACTTCTTCTGGAGTTTAGAGACTCTGACATGAAGCAGGCTTTCCTTACTGAGGAGTTAGCAACGCTGCTAAGGGTGCAGAGCCACACATGCGCTCAGAGCTCTGCATGGGAGACTGAAGCTGACAGAGCTGCAGCAGTTAGCAGGTTTCACCCTCAGAGACCACCAGGGGTTCATGTTGAGGCATTTAAATTTTTTTTTTTTGTGCCATAGACACTGTCAGCACAATCTGCAGTTACACTAACAAAAATGCTGCAAAAAACAAAGAATTATGGAAAAATTACACATGGACTGACATAGAGGAGGATCTACACAAGTTTTTTACATCATGTTTTACATCATGCATCATTTACATCATGTTTTTTTGTAGTGGCATAAATAAAAAGTGACATTTGTGAGACTATACAGTGTTTTGTAAATAATTTTACAAAGAACGCCTGGGCCATTGCCTGCATTTTGATGTAAATAGAGGTAAATTACTATGTTCTTTGTTAAAAATTTGCATATGTTTTGAAGTTTACAATTTTTATTTGAAGTTTAAGTTTTAAAAACAGTTCATCACACATATTTGTGGTTTAATTTCACATTAATTTCCATATTGTATAAATGACTGGAAAAAACTTGAGCCCCTGCCCCTGTATAATCATGTGCACGTCCCTGTTCTAGCTCCAAGGTGAATCTTCACTGCTCATGTTCTCCTCAGAAATAGTCACCTCACTCCCCTCAGGTTACTGTACACATGCACCAACTATCTGCTTCAGGTTTGGATGGAGCTTCATGGTTGTCTTTTGGAGAAATGAACAGTCAAGTTGTGTTTGAAATCAGATTTTTTTCAGGGGCAAAAGGAAGCCTCTGCATTCTTGTCAAATATGTAAACAGCATGTTTTTGCAGGTGCTAAAAAACAGACTCTGAGTGTGTGTGTGTGTGTGTGTGTGTGTGTGTGTGTGTGTGTGTGTGTGTGTGTGTATATATGTGTGTGTATCCTGCAGTACTCTGTACTCCTGCAGTGGCCAAAAAGACTTTTAAGAATGTGGATTTTTGGGTCATCTTTGGCGCCCCCTAGAACTGCAGTACTCTGTACTCCTGCAGTGGCCAAAATGACTTTTAAGAATGTGGATTTTTGGGTCATCTTTGGCGTCCCCTAGAACGTAAACCATGGGGTGCAGCGTCATGATTTTTACAACTTTGAATGGGCATGGGGTGTAGATTGCCCTGAGCAAATTTGGTATCGGTGGGACGAAAGCCTTAGGAGGAGATAGCCACATTCCAATGTGTGCGAATCGGCAAAAAATGCGAAATAGCCCTTTAACCGTACATTATACAGATACGCGCTTTTTGACTTTTTCGTAGATCTAATTGAGATACACATGATTGTCAATTTTTGTGTCAATATGACAAAGCGTTCAGGCGTGACACTCAACAATGTGTATTTTCATGTAAGGGGACAAGAAAAAATTGACTTTTTTCTCCTGCCATGGGGGGGCACTCTTTTGGGGAGTAAAAATTCCTTCACAAATGTGTTGATGGCTGGACATTGCATCATCCTAGAAAACTTGGAGGGCAGTGAGGACAAAAATAAAAAGTTATAAGACTTTTAAGAATGTGGATTTTGGGTTATCTTTGGCGCCCCCTAGAACGTAAACCGTGGGGTGCAGCGTCATGATTTGTACAACTTTTAATGGCCATGGGGGGTAGATTGGCCTGTGCAAATGTGGTGCCGGTCGAACGAAAGCCTTCGGAGGAGTTAGCGAAATTCCAATGTGTGCAGATCTGCAAAAAATGCAAAATAACCCATTAACCGTACATTTGACAGATACGCCCGCACTGACTTTTTTGTAGATCTTATTGAGATACATATGTGTGTCAATTTTTGTGTCAATATGACAAAGCGTACAGCCGTCATGTGAATTTTCACCTTAGGGGGCGCTATGGAGCCATTTTGCATTTTATTGTTTGGGCGACTTCAGAATATCGAATTTTTCACCAGGCCCGGTCGTCCTGCCAAATTTCCTGAGTTTTCGCCAGTGGGAAGTGGGCCATTTTCCAGTTTAAAGCGGAGGAAAAATAATAACGAAAGAAGGAAACATGCAGGAACAAGAGGGCTCTCGCAGCTGCTTAGCAGCTACGCTCGGGCCCTAACTAGGGCCCCGTTGGGGCACTGGCGGGCCCGAGCCGTGTCGCGCCGCCCCCAACACGACCGCCTCTCCCTACCGATCGCGTCACACTCAAGGTCCAAAGATGGTGTGCGCACTTGTCTGTGGTCATTTACAATTATAATGAATGGGAGGCGCAGTTTCTACCAAAACGCTCGCCGCAGACAAACTACATGTCCTATTTGAAAAGGACTGGACCATGAGTGAGGGCACAAACACAGCTAGGATATATCCAAATGGCAAGTTGCTCCTCCTTTCGGTTTTGCCGAGAGAGCGATGTGTTTGAGTCATTGAGCGATGGGCAGGAAAAACTTGACTTTTTCTCCTGCCATGGGGGGGCGCTCTTTTAGGGAGTAAAAATTCCTTCACAAATGTGTTGATGGCTAGACATTGCATCATCCTAGAAAACTTGGAGGCCAGTGAGGACAAAAATAAAAAGTTATAAGACTTTTAAGAATGTGGATTTTTGGGTTATCTTTGGCGCCCCCTAGAACATAAACCGTGGGGTGCAGCGTCATGATTTTTACAACTTTGAATGGCCATGGGGTGTAGATTGGCCTGAGTAAATTTGGTGTCAGTGGAACGAAAGCTTTAGGAGGAGTTAGCCACATTCCAATGTGTGCGAATCGACCAAAAATGCGAAATAGCCCTTTAACCGTACATTTTACAGATACGCGCCCATTGACTATTTCGTAGATCTTATTGAGAAACACGTGATTGTCAAAGTTTGTTTCAATATGACAAAGCGTACAGGCGTGACACTCAATAATGTGAATTTCCACCTTAGGGGGAAGAAAAACTGGACTTTTTTCTCCTGCCATGGGGGGGCGCTCTTTTGGGGAGTAAAAATTCCTTCACAAATGTGTTGATGGCTAGACATTGCATCATCCTAGAAAACTTGGAGGCCAGTGAGGACAAAAATAAAAAGTTATACGACTTTTAAGAATGTGGATTTCTGGGTTATCTTTGGCGCCCCCTAGAACGTAAACCGTGGGATGCAGCGTCATGATTTGTACAACTTTTAATGGCCATGGGGTGTAGATTGGCCTGAGCAAATTTGGTGCCGGTGGAACGAAAGCCTTCGGATGAGTTAGCGAAATTCCAATGTGTGCGGATCGGCAAAAAATGCGAAATAGCCCTTTAACCGTACATTTGACAGATACGCCCGCACTGACTTTTTTGTAGATCTTATTGAGATACACGTGTGTGTCAAATTTTGTGTCATTTTGACAAAGCGTACAGGCGTGACACTCAATCGTGTGAATTTTTCACCTTAGGGGGCGCTATGGAGCCATTTTGCATTTGATTTTTTGGGCGACTTCAGAATATCGAATTTTTCACCAGGCCCGGTCGTCCTGCCAAATTTCATGACTTTTCACCAGTGGGAAGTGGGCCATTTTCCAGTTCAAAGGGGCAGAAAAATAATAAGAAGACTAGGGCCCCGTTGGGGCACTGGCGGGCCCGAGCCGTGTCACGCCGCCCCCAGCGCGACCGCCTCCCCCACCCGATCGCGTCACACTCAAGGTCCAAAGATGGTGTGCGCACTTGTTTGTGGTCATTTACCATTATAATGAACGGGAGGCGCAGTTTCTACCAAAACGCTCGCTGCAGAAAAACTCCATGTCCTATTTGAAAAAAGTCTGGACCATGAGTGAGGGCACAAACACAGCTTAGATATATCCAAATGGCAAGTTGCTCCTCCTTACGCTTTTGCCGAGAGAGCAGTGCGTTTGAGCCATTGAATGATGAACAGGAAAAACTTGACTTTATTCTCCTGCCATGGGGGGGCGCTCTTTTAACGAGAAAAAACTCCTTCACAAATGTGTTGATGGCTGGACATTGCATCATCCTAGAAAACTTGGAGGCCAGTGAGGACAAAAATAAAAAGTTATAAGACTTTTAAATATGTGGATTTTAGTGTTGTCTTTGGCGCCCCCTAGAACCTAAACCTTGGGGTGCAGCGTTATGATTTTGATAACTTTTAATGGCCACGGGGTGTAGATTGTCCTGAGCAAATGTGGTGCCGGTGGAACGAAAGCCTTAGGAGGAGTTAGCCACATTCCAATGTGTGCGGATCGGCAAAAAATGCGGAATAACCCTTTAACCGTACATTTGACAGATACGCGCGCATTGACTTTTTCGAAGATCTTATTCAAAGACACGTGTATGTAAAATTTTGTGTCAATACGACAAAACATACAGGCGTAGCACTCAACAATGTGTATTTTCACCTTAGTGGACAAGAAAAAATGGACTTTTTTCTCCTGCCATGGGGGGGCGCTCTTTTGGCGAGTAAAAATTCCTTCACAAATGTGTTGATGGCTGGACATTGCATCATCCTAGAAAACTTGGAGGCCAGTGGGGACAAAAATAAAAAGTTATAAGACTTTTAAATATGTGGATTTTACGGTTATCTTTGGCGCCCCCTAGAACCTAAACCGTGGGGTGCAGCGTCATGATTTGAATAACTTTTAATGGCCATGGGGTGTAGATTGGCCTGAGAAAATGTGGTGCCGGTGGAACGAAAGCCTTCGGAGGAGTTAGCGAAATTCCAATGTGTGCGGATCTGCAAAAAATTCGGAATAACCCTTTAACCGTACATTTGACAGATACGCCTGCACTGACTTTTTTGTAGATCTTATTGAGATACATGTGTGTGTCAATTTTTGTGTCATTTTGCCAAAGCGTACAGGTGTTACACTCAACAATGTGTATTTTCACCTTAGGGGACAAGAAAAAATGGACTTTTTTCTCCTGCCATGGGGGGGCGCTCTTTTGGGGAGTAAAAATTCCTTCACAAATGTGTTGATGGCTGGACATTGCATCATCCTAGAAAACTTGGAGGCCAGTGAGGGCAAAAATAAAAAGTTATAAGACTTTTAAATATGTGGATTTTAGTGTTATCTTTGGCGCCCCCTAGAACCTAAACCGTGGGGTGCAGCGTCATGATTTGAATAACTTTTAATGGCCATGGGGTGTAGATTGGCCTGAGCAAATGTGGTGCCGGTGGAACAAAGGCTTCGGAGGAGTTAGCGAAATTCCAATGTGTGCGGATCGGCAAAAAATGCGCAATAACCCTTTAACCGTACATTTGACAGATACGCCAGCACTGACTTTTTTGTAGATCTTATTGAGATACATTTGTGTGTCAATTTTTGTGTAATTTTGACAAAGCGTACAGGCGTGACAGTCAATAGTGTGAATTTTCACCTTATGGGACAAGAAAAAATGGACTTTTTTCTCCTGCCATGGGGGGGCGCTCTTTTGGGGAGTAAAAATTCCTTCACAAATGTGTTGATGGCTGGACATTGCATCATCCTAGAAAACTTGGAGGCCAGTGAGGGCAAAAATAAAAGTTATAAGACTTTGAAATATGTGGATTTTAGGGTTATCTTTGGCGCCCCCTAGAACCTAAACCGTGGGGTGCAGCGTCATGATTTGAATAACTTTTAATGGCCATGGGGTGTAGATTGGCCTGAGCAAATGTGGTGCCGGTGGAACGAAAGCCTTCGGAGGAGTTAGCGAAATTCCAATGTGTGCGGATCGGCAAAAAATGCGCAATAACCCTTTAACCGTACATTTGACAGATATGCCCGCACTGACTTTTTTGTAGATCTTATTGAGATACATGTGTGTGTCAATTTTTGTGTCATTTTGACATAGCGTACAGGCGTCAGGTGAATTTTTCACCTTAGGGGGCGCTATGGAGCCATTTTGCATTGTATTGTTTGGGCGACTTCAGAATATCAAATTTTTCACCAGGCCCGGTCGTCCTGCCAAATTTCATGAGTTTTCGCCAGTGTGAAGTGGGCCATTTTCCAGTTCAAAGGGGAGGAAAAAGAAAAAAGAAACTAGGACCCCGTTGGGGCACTGGCGGGCCCGAGCCGTGTCGCGTCTCCCCCCCCCCACCCCCCCACCCCCCAACGTGCTGCCTCCCCGTCCCATTTGTGTCCTCTGGCCATCGCCCTCTCTGTTAACGCCCATCACTGCAAAGACCCTTTTCCTTCATCGGCGTTTGCTGTTCTTCCTGCCAGTGCGTGTTGCTTTCACTTACACTTGCCACAGCCAGCCTCGTGAGTGCCTAGCCTATTGGATATCACTGTCACCTACACAGGACAGTCATTACCTTTCTATTAATACTTTGTGTTTTAATTTCACATTAATTTCCATATTGTATAAACGACTGGAAAAAACTTGAGCCCCTGCCCCTGTATAATCATGTGCATGTCTCTGTTCTAGCTCCAAGGTGAATCTTCACTGCTCATGTTCTCCTCAGAAGCACTCACCTCACTCCCCTCAGGTTACTGTACACATGCACCAACTGCCTGCTTCAGGTTTGGATGGAGCTTCATGGTTGTCTTTTGGAGAAATGACCAGTCAAGTTGTGTTTGAAATTTGATTTTTTTCAGGGGCAAAAGGAGCCTCTGCATTCTTGTCAAATATGTAAATAGCATGTTTTTGCAGGTGCTAAAAACCAGACTCTGAGTGTGTGTGTGTGTGTGTGTGTGTGTGTGTGTGTGTGTGTGTGTGTGTGTGTGTGTGTGTGGCGTGTGTGTGTGTCTATGTGTGCGTTCAAGTCACATGACATATTTAACCGGATGTAGCTGCAAGACGGAGCCTCGTTGACTCTCCGTTTCAACTTATCTCAAAAGTGAGGACCTCAACCTATATACCAGTTTTTAAATTGTGTTGATAGGCCAAATAAAACCAGAGTTATGATAAATTATGTCCGCGATACTTTTTTTCTGCTTATTTTGATCACGTTCGGCGCTCGATCGCGCTGTATGAGACAGGAAAACATAGCATGCAGACATTAGCGACAGGTCTTACAGGCGGAAAAGGCTTGCCAAAAGAAAAAAAAAACACACCACAACATCTCTCCTATTGGTGGAAAACTTCACCACAACAACCAATCCAAAATTATATGGTGACTGATTGACAAGGGGCGGGCGCTTACGTTCTTCCTGCAACATGAGAAGGGAGGGAGGGACTCTCAGCAGGGATGCAGTCTGGGACACGTAGTTGCAAACCTAGCGACTTTGTTGTTAGATTCAATGACTTTTCAGACACCCTAACGACTTTTTTAGAAAGAAAGGGACTTTTATCGACTTCTTCTGGAGTTTAGAGACTCTGACATGAAGCAGGCTTTCCTTACTGAGGAGTTAGCAACGCTGCTAAGGGTGCAGAGCCACACATGCGCTCAGAGCTCTGCATGGGAGACTGAAGCTGACAGAGCTGCAGCAGTTAGCAGGTTTCACCCTCAGAGACCACCAGGGGTTCATGTTGAGGCATTTTAATTTTTTTTTTTTTTGTGCCATAGACACTGTCAGCACAATCTGCAGTTACACTAACAAAAATGCTGCAAAAAACAAATAATTATGGAAAAATTACACATGGACTGACATAGAGGAGGATCTACACAAGTTTTTTACATCATGTTTTACATCATGCATCATTTACATCATGTTTTTTTGTAGTGGCATAAATAAAAAGTGACATTTGTGAGACTATACAGTGTTTTGTAAATAATTTTACAAAGAACGCCTGGGCCATTGCCTGCATTTTGATGTAAATAGAGGTAAATTACTATGTTCTTTGTTAAAAATTTGCATATGTTTTGAAGTTTACAATTTTTATTTGAAGTTTAAGTTTTAAAAACAGTTCATCACACATATTTGTGGTTTAATTTCACATTAATTTCCATATTGTATAAATGACTGGAAAAATCTTGAGCCCCTGCCCCTGTATAATCATGTGCACGTCCCTGTTCTAGCTCCAAGGTGAATCTTCACTGCTCATGTTCTCCTCAGAAATAGTCACCTCACTCCCCTCAGGTTACTGTACACATGCACCAACTATCTGCTTCAGGTTTGAAATGGAGCTTCATGGTTGTCTTTTGGAGAAATGAACAGTCAAGTTGTGTTTGAAATTTGATTTTTTTCAGGGGCAAAAGGAAGCCTCTGCATTCTTGTCAAATATGTAAACAGCATGTTTTTGCAGGTGCTAAAAAACAGACTCTGAGTGTGTGTGTGTGTCTGTGTGTGTGTGTGTGTGTGTGTGTGTGTGTGTGTGTATGTTGGCGTGTGTGTATATGTGTGTGTATCCTGCAGTACTCTGTACTCCTGCAGTGGCCAAAAAGACTTTTAAGAATGTGGATTTTTGGGTCATCTTTGGCGCCCCCTAGAACTGCAGTACTCTGTACTCCTGCAGTGGCCAAAATGACTTTTAAGAATGTGGATTTTTGGGTCATCTTTGGCGCCCCCTAGAACGTAAACCGTGGGGTGCAGCGTCATGATTTTTACAACTTTGAATGGGCATGGGGTGTAGATTGCCCTGAGCAAATTTGGTATCGGTGGGACGAAAGCCTTAGGAGGAGATAGCCACATTCCAATGTGTGCGAATCGGCAAAAAATGCAAAATAGCCCTTTAACCGTACATTATACAGATACGCGCTCTTTGACTTTTTCGTAGATCTAATTGAGATACACATGATTGTCAATTTTTGTGTCAATATGACAAAGCGTTCAGGCGTGACACTCAACAATGTGTATTTTTATGTAAGGGGACAAGAAAAAATTGACTTTTTTCTCCTACCATGGGGGGGCGCTCTTTTGGGGAGTAAAAATTCCTTCACAAATGTGTTGATGGCTGGACATTGCATCATCCTAGAAAACTTGGAGGCCAGTGAGGACAAAAATAAAAAGTTATAAAACATTTAAGAATGTGGATTTTTGGGTTATCTTTGGCGCCCCCTAGAACCTAAACCGTGGGGTGCAGCATCATGATTTGAATAACTTTTAATGGCCATGGGGTGTAGATTGGCCTGAGCAAATGTGGTGCCGGTGGAACGAAAGCCTTCGGAGGAGTTAGCGAAATTCCAATGTGTGCGTATCGGCAAAAAATGCGGAATAACCCTTTAACTGTACATTTGACAGATACGCGCGCATGGACTTTTTTGTAGATCTTATTGAGTTACATGTGTGTGTCAATTTTTGTGTCATTTTGACAAAGCGTATAGGCGTGACACTCAACAATGTGTATTTTCACCTTAGGGGACAAGAAAAAATGGACTTTTTTCTCCTGCCATGGGGGGGCGCTCTTTTGGGGAGTAAAAATTCCTTCACAAATGTGTTGATGGCTGGACATTGCATCATCCTAGAAAACTTGGAGGCCAGTGAGGACAAAAATAAAAAGTTATAAGACTTTTAAATATGTGGATTTTAGTGTTATCTTTGGCGCCCCCTAGAACCTAAACCTTGGGGTGCAGCGTCATGATTTTGATAACTTTTAATGGCCACGGGGTGTAGATTGGCCTGAGCAAATGTGGTGCTGGTGGAACGAAAGCCTTCGGAGGAGTTAGCGAAATTCCAATGTGTGCGGATCGGCAAAAAATGCGAAATAACCCTTTAACCGTAATTTTGACAGATACGGCCGCACTGACTTTTTTGTAGATCTTATTGAGATACATATGTGTGTCAATTTTTGTGTCAATATGACAAAGCGTACAGGCGTGACAGTCAATAGTGTGAATTTCCACCTTAGGGGGCGCTATGGAGCCATTTTGCATTTTAATGTTTGGGCGACTTCAGAATATCAAATTTTTCACCAGGCCCGGTCGTCCTGCCAAATTTCATGAGTTTTCGCCAGTGGGAAGTGGGCCATTTTCCAGTTCAAAGGGGAGGAAAAAGAAGAAAGAAAGAAAGAAAAAGAAAGAAACAAAGAAAAACCACTTGGGGAATAATAGGGCCTACGCCCGGCTGCTCTGCAGCTGGCTCGGGCCCTAACAAAGAAAAACCACTTGGGGAATAATAGGGCTCTCGCAGCTGCTTAGCAGCTACGCTCGGGCCCTAACTAGGACCCCGTTGGGGCACTGGCGGGCCCGAGCCGTGTCGCGTCTCCCCCCCCCCCCCCCCCAACATGCTGCCTCCCCGTCCCATTTGTGTCCTCTGGCCATCGCCCTCTCTGTTAACGCCCATCACTGCAAAGACCCTTTTCCTTCATCGGCGTTTGCTGTTCTTCCTGCCAGTGCGTGTTGCTTTCACTTACACTTGCCACAGCCAGCCTCGTGAGTGCCTAGCCTATTGGATATCACTGTCACCTACACAGGACAGTCATTACCTTTCTATTAATACTTTGTGTTTTAATTTCACATTAATTTCCATATTGTATAAACGACTGGAAAAAACTTGAGCCCCTGCCCCTGTATAATCATGTGCATGTCTCTGTTCTAGCTCCAAGGTGAATCTTCACTGCTCATGTTCTCCTCAGAAGCAGTCACCTCACTCCCCTCAGGTTACTGTACACATGCACCAACTGCCTGCTTCAGGTTTGGATGGAGCTTCATGGTTGTCTTTTGGAGAAATGACCAGTCAAGTTGTGTTTGAAATTTGATTTTTTTCAGGGGTAAAAGGAGCCTCTGCATTCTTGTCAAATATGTAAATAGCATGTTTTTGCAGGTGCTAAAAACCAGACTCTGAGTGTGTGTGTGTGTGTGTGTGTGTGTGTGTGTGTGTGTGTGTGTGTGTGTGTGTGTGTGTGTGTGCGTGTGTGTGTGTCTGTGTGTGCGTTCAAGTCACATGACATATTTAACCGGATGTAGCTGCAAGACGGAGCCTCGTTGACTCTCCGTTTCAACTTATCTCAAAAGTGAGGACCTCAACCTATATACCAGTTTTTAAATTGTGTTGATAGGCCAAATAAAACCAGAGTTATGATAAATTATGTCCGCGATACTTTTTTTCTGCTTATTTTGATCACGTTCGGCGCTCGATCGCGCTGTATGAGACAGGAAAACATAGCATGCAGACATTAGCGACAGGTCTTACAGGCGGAAAAGGCTTGCCAAAAGAAAAAAAAAACACACCACAACATCTCTCCTATTGGTGGAAAACTTCACCACAACAACCAATCCAAAATTATATGGTGACTGATTGACAAGGGGCGGGCGCTTACGTTCTTCCTGCAACATGAGAAGGGAGGGAGGGACTCTCAGCAGGG
The DNA here is from genome assembly GCA_962446985.1 of Xyrichtys novacula. Lineage (NCBI taxonomy): Eukaryota > Metazoa > Chordata > Actinopteri > Labriformes > Labridae > Xyrichtys > Xyrichtys novacula. Next base: position 2,617,872 of record OY660884.1, on the reverse strand, counting down.
ATGCAGTCTGGGACACGTAGTTGCAAACCTAGCGACTTTGTTGTTAGATTCAATGACTTTTCAGACCCCCTAACGACTTTTTTTTAGAAAGAAAGGGACTTTTATCGACTTCTTCTGGAGTTTAGAGACTCTGACATGAAGCAGGCTTTCCTTACTGAGGAGTTAGCAACGCTGCTAAGGGTGCAGAGCCACACATGCGCTCAGAGCTCTGCATGGGAGACTGAAGCTGACAGAGCTGCAGCAGTTAGCAGGTTTCACCCTCAGAGACCACCAGGGGTTCATGTTGAGGCATTTTAATTTTTTTTTTTTTTGTGCCATAGACACTGTCAGCACAATCTGCAGTTACACTAACAAAAATGCTGCAAAAAACAAAGAATTATGGAAAAATTACACATGGACTGACATAGAGGAGGATCTACACAAGTTTTTTACATCATGTTTTACATCATGCATCATTTACATCATGTTTTTTTGTAGTGGCATAAATAAAAAGTGACATTTGTGAGACTATACAGTGTTTTGTAAATAATTTTACAAAGAACGCCTGGGCCATTGCCTGCATTTTGATGTAAATAGAGGTAAATTACTATGTTCTTTGTTAAAAATTTGCATATGTTTTGAAGTTTACAATTTTTATTTGAAGTTTAAGTTTTAAAAACAGTTCATCACACATATTTGTGGTTTAATTTCACATTAATTTCCATATTGTATAAATGACTGGAAAAAACTTGAGCCCCTGCCCCTGTATAATCATGTGCACGTCCCTGTTCTAGCTCCAAGGTGAATCTTCACTGCTCATGTTCTCCTCAGAAATAGTCACCTCACTCCCCTCAGGTTACTGTACACATGCACCAACTATCTGCTTCAGGTTTGAAATGGAGCTTCATGGTTGTCTTTTGGAGAAATGAACAGTCAAGTTGTGTTTGAAATTTGATTTTTTTCAGGGGCAAAAGGAAGCCTCTGCATTCTTGTCAAATATGTAAACAGCATGTTTTTGCAGGTGCTAAAAAACAGACTCTGAGTGTGTGTGTGTGTCTGTGTGTGTGTGTGTGTGTGTGTGTGTGTGTATGTTGGCGTGTGTGTATATGTGTGTGTATCCTGCAGTACTCTGTACTCCTGCAGTGGCCAAAAAGACTTTTAAGAATGTGGATTTTTGGGTCATCTTTGGCGCCCCCTAGAACTGCAGTACTCTGTACTCCTGCAGTGGCCAAAATGACTTTTAAGAATGTGGATTTTTGGGTCATCTTTGGCGCCCCCTAGAACGTAAACCGTGGGGTGCAGCGTCATGATTTTTACAACTTTGAATGGGCATGGGGTGTAGATAGCCGTGAGCAAATTTGGTATCGGTGGGACGAAAGCCTTTGGAGGAGATAGCCACATTCCAATGTGTGCGAATCGGCAAAAAATGCAAAATAGCCCTTTAACCGTACATTATACAGATACGCGCTCTTTGACTTTTTCGTAGATCTAATTGAGATACACATGATTGTCAAATTTTGTGTCAATATGACAAAGCGTTCAGGTGTGACACTCAACAATGTGTATTTTTATGTAAGGGGACAAGAAAAAATTGCCTTTTTTCTCCTACCATGGGGGGGCGCTCTTTTGGGGAGTAAAAATTCCTTCACAAATGTGTTGATGGCTGGACATTGCATCATCCTAGAAAACTTGGAGGCCAGTGAGGACAGAAATAAAAAGTTATAAAACATTTAAGAATGTGGATTTTTGGGTTATCTTTGGCGCCCCCTAGAACCTAAACCATGGGGTGCAGCATCATGATTTGAATAACTTTTAATGGCCATGGGGTGTAGATTGGCCTGAGCAAATGTGGTGCCGGTGGAACGTAAGCCTTCGGAGGAGTTAGCGAAATTCCAATGTGTGCGTATCGGCAAAAAATGCGGAATAACCCTTTAACTGTAAATTTGACAGATACGCGCGCACTGACTTTTTTGTAGATCTTATTGAGTTACATGTGTGTGTCAATTTTTGTGTCATTTTGACAAAGCGTATAGGCGTGACACTCAACAATGTGTATTTTCACCTTAGGGGACAAGAAAAAATGGACTTTTTTCTCCTGCCATGGGGGGGCGCTCTTTTGGGGAGTAAAAATTCCTTCACAAATGTGTTGATGGCTGGACATTGCATCATCCTAGAAAACTTGGAGGCCAGTGAGGACAAAAATAAAAAGTTATAAGACTTTTAAATATGTGGATTTTAGTGTTATCTTTGGCGGCCCCTAGAACCTAAACCTTGGGGTGCAGCGTCATGATTTTGATAACTTTTAATGGCCACGGGGTGTAGATTGGCCTGAGCAAATGTGGTGCCGGTGGAACGAAAGCCTTCGGAGGAGTTAGCGAAATTCCAATGTGTGCGGATCGGCAAAAAATGCGAAATAACCCTTTAACCGTAATTTTGACAGATACGGCCGCACTGACTTTTTTGTAGATCTTATTGAGATACATATGTGTGTCAATTTTTGTGTCAATATGACAAAGCGTACAGGCGTGACAGTCAATAGTGTGAATTTCCACCTTAGGGGGCGCTATGGAGCCATTTTGCATTTTATTGTTTGGGCGACTTCAGAATATCGAATTTTTCACCAGGCCCGGTCGTCCTGCCAAATTTCATGAGTTTTCGCCAGTGGGAAGTGGGCCATTTTCCAGTTCAAAGGGGAGGAAAAATAATAACTAGGGCCCCGTTGGGGCACTGGCGGGCCCGAGCCGTGTCACGCCGCCCCCAGCACGACCGCCTCCCCCACCCGATCGCGTCACACTCAAGGTCCAAAGATGGTGTGCGCACTTGTTTGTGGTCATTTACCATTATAATGAACGGGAGGCGCAGTTTCTACCAAAACGCTCGCTGCAGAAAAACTCCATGTCCTATTTGAAAAAAGTCTGGACCATGAGTGAGGGCACAAACACAGCTAAGATATATCCAAATGGCAAGTTGCTCCTCCTTTCGCTTTTGCCGAGAGAGCAGTGCGTTTGAGCCATTGAATGATGAACAGGAAAAACTTGACTTTATTCTCCTGCCATGGGGGGGCGCTCTTTTAACGAGAAAAAACTCCTTCACAAATGTGTTGATGGCTGGACATTGCATCATCCTAGAAAACATGGAGGCCAGTGAGGACAAAAATAAAAAGTTATAAGACTTTTAAATATGTGGATTTTAGGGTTATCTTTGGCGCCCCCTAGAACCTAAACCGTGGGGTGCAGCGTCATGATTTGAATAACTTTTAATGGCCATGGGGTGTAGATTGGCCTGAGCAAATGTGGTGCCGGTGGAACGAAAGCCTTCGGAGGAGTTAGCGAAATTCCAATGTGTGCGAATCTGCAAAAAATGCGAAATAACCCTTTAACCGTACATTTTACAGATACGCGGCCATTGACTTTTTCGAAGATCTTATTGAAAGACACGTGTATGTAAAATTTTGTGTCAATACGACAAAACATACAGGCGTAGCACTCAACAATGTGTATTTTCACCTTAGGGGACAAGAAAAAATTGACTTTTTTCTCCTGCCATGGGGGGGCGCTCTTTTGCCGAGTAAAAATTCCTTCACAAATGTGTTGATGGCTGGACATTGCATCATCCTAGAAAACTTGGAGGCCAGTGAGGGCAAGATAAAAAGTTATAAGACTTTTAAATATGTGGATCTTAGGGTTATCTTTGGCACCCCCTAGAACCTAAACCGTGGGGTGCAGCGTCATGATTTGAATAACTTTTAATGGCCATGGGGTGTAGATTGGCCTGAGCAAATGTGGTGCCGGTGGAACGAAAGCCTTCGGAGGAGTTAGCGAAATTCCAATGTGTGCGGATCGGCAAAAAATGCGAAATAACCCTTTAACCATACATTTGACAGATACGCCCGCACTGACTTTTTTGTAGATCTTATTGAGATACATGTGTGTGTCAATTTTTGTGTCATTTTGACAAAGCGTACAGGCGTGACAGTCAATAGTGTGAATTTTCACCTTAGGGGGCGTTATGGAGCCATTTTGCATTTTCTTGTTTGGGCGACTTCGGAATATCAAATTTTTCACCAGGCCCGGTCGTCCTGCCAAATTTCATGAGTTTTCGCCAGTGGGAAGTGGGCCATTTTCCAGTTCAAAGGGGAGGAAAAATAATAACTAGGGCCCCGTTGGGGCACTGGCGGGCCCGAGCCGTGTCACGCCGCCCCCAGCGCGACCGCCTCCCCCACCCGATCGCGTCACACTCAAGGTCCAAAGATGGTGTGCGCACTTGTTTGTGGTCATTTACCATTATAATGAACGGGAGGCGCAGTTTCTACCAAAACGCTCGCTGCAGAAAAACTCCATGTCCTATTTGAAAAAAGTCTGGACCATGAGTGAGGGCACAAACACAGCTAGGATATATCCAAATGGCAAGTTGCTCCTCCTTTCGCTTTTGCCGAGAGAGCAGTGCGTTTGAGCCATTGAATGATGAACAGGAAAAACTTGACTTTATTCTCCTGCCATGGGGGGGCGCTCTTTTAAAGAGAAAAAACTCCTTCACAAATGTGTTGATGGCTGGACATTGCATCATCCTAGAAAACATGGAGGCCAGTGAGGACAAAAATAAAAAGTTATAAGACTTTTAAATATGTGGATTTTAGGGTTATATTTGGCGCCCCCTAGAACCTAAACCGTGGGGTGCAGCGTCATGATTTGAATAACTTTTAATGGCCATGGGGTGTAGATTGGCCTGAGCAAATGTGGTGCCGGTGGAATGAAAGCCTTCGGAGGAATTAGCGAAATTCCAATGTGTGCGAATCTGCAAAAAATGCGAAATAACCCTTTAACCGTACATTTTACAGATACGTGGCCATTGACTTTTTCGAAGATCTTATGTAAATACACGTGTAATGTAAAATTTTGTGTCAATACGACAAAACATACAGGCGTAGCACTCAACAATGTGTATTTTCACCTTAGTGGACAAGAAAAAATTGACTTTTTTCTCCTGCCATGGGGGGCGCTCTTTTGCCGAGTAAAAATTCCTTCACAAATGTGTTGATGGCTGGACATTGCATCATCCTAGAAAACTTGGAGGCCAGTGGGGACAAAAATAAAAAGTTATAAGACTTTTAAATATGTGGATTTTACGGTTATCTTTGGCTCCCCCTAGAACCTAAACCGTGGGGTGCAGCGTCATGATTTGAATAACTTTTAATGGCCATGGGGTGTAGATTGGCCTGAGCAAATGTGGTGCCGGTGGAACGAAAGCCTTCGGAGGAGTTAGCGAAATTCCAATGTGTGCGGATCGGCAAAAAATGCGCAATAACCCTTTAACCGTACATTTGACAGATACGCGCGCATTGACTTTTTCGTAGATCTTATTGAGATACATGTGTGTGTCAATTTTTGTGTCATTTTGCCAAAGCGTACAGGTGTTACACTCAACAATGTGTATTTTCACCTTAGGGGACAAGAAAAAATGGACTTTTTTCTCCTGCCATGGGGGGGCGCTCTTTTGGGGAGTAAAAATTCCTTCACAAATGTGTTGATGGCTGGACATTGCATCATCCTAGAAAACTTGGAGGCCAGTGAGGGCAAAAATAAAAAGTTATAAGACTTTTAAATATGTGGATCTTAGGGTTATCTTTGGCGCCCCCTAGAACCTAAACCGTGGGGTGCAGCGTCATGATTTGAATAACTTTTAATGGCCATGGGGTGTAGATTGGCCTGAGCAAATGTGGTGCCGGTGGAACGAAAGCCTTCGGAGGAGTTAGCGAAATTCCAATGTGTGCGGATCGGCAAAAAATGCGAAATAACCCTTTAACCGTACATTTGACAGATACGCCCGCACTGACTTTTTTGTAGATCTTATTGAGATACATGTGTGTGTCAATTTTTGTGTCATTTTGACAAAGCGTACCGGCGTGACAGTGAATAGTGTGAATTTTCACCTTAGGGGGCGCTATGGAGCCATTTTGCATTTTCTTGTTTGGGCGACTTCGGAATATCAAATTTTTCACCAGGCCCGGTCGTCCTGCCAAATTTCATGAGTTTTCGCCAGTGGGAAGTGGGTCATTTTCCAGTTCAAAGGGGAGGAAAAATAATAATAATAATAATAACAAAAGAAGGAAACTACAGGAACAAGAGGGCTCTCGCAGCTGCTTAGCAGCTACGCTCGGGCCCTAACTAGGACCCCGTTGGGGCACTGGCGGGCCCGAGCCGTGTCGCGTCTCCCCCCCCCCACCCCCCCACCCCCCAACGTGCTGCCTCCCCGTCCCATTTGTGTCCTCTGGCCATCGCCCTCTCTGTTAACGCCCATCACTGCAAAGACCCTTTTCCTTCATCGGCGTTTGCTGTTCTTCCTGCCAGTGCGTGTTGCTTTCACTTACACTTGCCACAGCCAGCCTCGTGAGTGCCTAGCCTATTGGATATCACTGTCACCTACACAGGACAGTCATTACCTTTCTATTAATACTTTGTGTTTTAATTTCACATTAATTTCCATATTGTATAAATGACTGGAAAAAACTTGAGCCCCTGCCCCTGTATAATCATGTGCATGTCTCTGTTCTAGCTCCAAGGTGAATCTTCACTGCTCATGTTCTCCTCAGAAGCACTCACCTCACTCCCCTCAGGTTACTGTACACATGCACCAACTGCCTGCTTCAGGTTTGGATGGAGCTTCATGGTTGTCTTTTGGAGAAATGACCAGTCAAGTTGTGTTTGAAATTTGATTTTTTTCAGGGGCAAAAGGAGCCTCTGCATTCTTGTCAAATATGTAAATAGCATGTTTTTGCAGGTGCTAAAAACCAGACTCTGAGTGTGTGTGTGTGTGTGTGTGTGTGTGTGTGTGTGTGTGTGTGTGTGTGTGTGTGTGTGTGTGCGTGTGTGTGTGTCTATGTGTGCGTTCAAGTCACATGACATATTTAACCGGATGTAGCTGCAAGACGGAGCCTCGTTGACTCTCCGTTTCAACTTATCTCAAAAGTGAGGACCTCAACCTATATACCAGTTTTTAAATTGTGTTGATAGGCCAAATAAAACCAGAGTTATGATAAATTATGTCCGCGATACTTTTTTTCTGCTTATTTTGATCACGTTCGGCGCTCGATCGCGCTGTATGAGACAGGAAAACATAGCATGCAGACATTAGCGACAGGTCTTACAGGCGGAAAAGGCTTGCCAAAAGAAAAAAAAACACACCACAACATCTCTCCTATTGGTGGAAAACTTCACCACAACAACCAATCCAAAATTATATGGTGACTGATTGACAAGGGGCGGGCGCTTACGTTCTTCCTGCAACATGAGAAGGGAGGGAGGGACTCTCAGCAGGGATGCAGTCTGGGACACGTAGTTGCAAACCTAGCGACTTTGTTGTTAGATTCAATGACTTTTCAGACACCCTAACGACTTTTTTTAGAAAGAAAGGGACTTTTATCGACTTCTTCTGGAGTTTAGAGACTCTGACATGAAGCAGGCTTTCCTTACTGAGGAGTTAGCAACGCTGCTAAGGGTGCAGAGCCACACATGCGCTCAGAGCTCTGCATGGGAGACTGAAGCTGACAGAGCTGCAGCAGTTAGCAGGTTTCACCCTCAGAGACCACCAGGGGTTCATGTTGAGGCATTTTAATTTTTTTTTTTTTTGTGCCATAGACACTGTCAGCACAATCTGCAGTTACACTAACAAAAATGCTGCAAAAAACAAATAATTATGGAAAAATTACACATGGACTGACATAGAGGAGGATCTACACAAGTTTTTTACATCATGTTTTACATCATGCATCATTTACATCATGTTTTTTTGTAGTGGCATAAATAAAAAGTGACATTTGTGAGACTATACAGTGTTTTGTAAATAATTTTACAAAGAACGCCTGGGCCATTGCCTGCATTTTGATGTAAATAGAGGTAAATTACTATGTTCTTTGTTAAAAATTTGCATATGTTTTGAAGTTTACAATTTTTATTTGAAGTTTAAGTTTTAAAAACAGTTCATCACACATATTTGTGGTTTAATTTCACATTAATTTCCATATTGTATAAATGACTGGAAAAATCTTGAGCCCCTGCCCCTGTATAATCATGTGCACGTCCCTGTTCTAGCTCCAAGGTGAATCTTCACTGCTCATGTTCTCCTCAGAAATAGTCACCTCACTCCCCTCAGGTTACTGTACACATGCACCAACTATCTGCTTCAGGTTTGAAATGGAGCTTCATGGTTGTCTTTTGGAGAAATGAACAGTCAAGTTGTGTTTGAAATTTGATTTTTTTCAGGGGCAAAAGGAAGCCTCTGCATTCTTGTCAAATATGAAAACAGCATGTTTTTGCAGGTGCTAAAAAACAGACTCTGAGTGTGTGTGTGTGTCTGTGTGTGTGTGTGTGTGTGTGTGTGTGTGTGTGTGTGTATGTTGGCGTGTGTGTATATGTGTGTGTATCCTGCAGTACTCTGTACTCCTGCAGTGGCCAAAAAGACTTTTAAGAATGTGGATTTTTGGGTCATCTTTGGCGCCCCCTAGAACTGCAGTACTCTGTACTCCTGCAGTGGCCAAAATGACTTTTAAGAATGTGGATTTTTGGGTCATCTTTGGCGCCCCCTAGAACGTAAACCGTGGGGTGCAGCGTCATGATTTTTACAACTTTGAATGGGCATGGGGTGTAGATTGCCCTGAGCAAATTTGGTATCGGTGGGACGAAAGCCTTAGGAGGAGATAGCCACATTCCAATGTGTGCGAATCGGCAAAAAATGCAAAATAGCCCTTTAACCGTACATTATACAGATACGCGCTCTTTGACTTTTTCGTAGATCTAATTGAGATACACATGATTGTCAATTTTTGTGTCAATATGACAAAGCGTTCAGGCGTGACACTCAACAATGTGTATTTTTATGTAAGGGGACAAGAAAAAATTGACTTTTTTCTCCTACCATGGGGGGGCGCTCTTTTGGGGAGTAAAAATTCCTTCACAAATGTGTTGATGGCTGGACATTGCATCATCCTAGAAAACTTGGAGGCCAGTGAGGACAAAAATAAAAAGTTATAAAACATTTAAGAATGTGGATTTTTGGGTTATCTTTGGCGCCCCCTAGAACCTAAACCGTGGGGTGCAGCATCATGATTTGAATAACTTTTAATGGCCATGGGGTGTAGATTGGCCTGAGCAAATGTGGTGCCGGTGGAACGAAAGCCTTCGGAGGAGTTAGCGAAATTCCAATGTGTGCGTATCGGCAAAAAATGCGGAATAACCCTTTAACTGTACATTTGACAGATACGCGCGCATGGACTTTTTTGTAGATCTTATTGAGTTACATGTGTGTGTCAATTTTTGTGTCATTTTGACAAAGCGTATAGGCGTGACACTCAACAATGTGTATTTTCACCTTAGGGGACAAGAAAAAATGGACTTTTTTCTCCTGCCATGGGGGGGCGCTCTTTTGGGGAGTAAAAATTCCTTCACAAATGTGTTGATGGCTGGACATTGCATCATCCTAGAAAACTTGGAGGCCAGTGAGGACAAAAATAAAAAGTTATAAGACTTTTAAATATGTGGATTTTAGTGTTATCTTTGGCGCCCCCTAGAACCTAAACCTTGGGGTGCAGCGTCATGATTTTGATAACTTTTAATGGCCACGGGGTGTAGATTGGCCTGAGCAAATGTGGTGCTGGTGGAACGAAAGCCTTCGGAGGAGTTAGCGAAATTCCAATATGTGCGGATCGGCAAAAAATGCGAAATAACCCTTTAACCGTAATTTTGACAGATACGGCCGCACTGACTTTTTTGTAGATCTTATTGAGATACATATGTGTGTCAATTTTTGTGTCAATATGACAAAGCGTACAGGCGTGACAGTCAATAGTGTGAATTTCCACCTTAGGGGGCGCTATGGAGCCATTTTGCATTTTAATGTTTGGGCGACTTCAGAATATCAAATTTTTCACCAGGCCCGGTCGTCCTGCCAAATTTCATGAGTTTTCGCCAGTGGGAAGTGGGCCATTTTCCAGTTCAAAGGGGAGGAAAAAGAAGAAAGAAAGAAAGAAAGAAAGAAACAAAGAAAAACCACTTGGGGAATAATAGGGCCTACGCCCGGCTGCTCTGCAGCTGGCTCGGGCCCTAATAATAACAAAAGAAGGAAACATGCAGGAACAAGAGGGCTCTCGCAGCTGCTTAGCAGCTACGCTCGGGCCCTAATAATAACAAAAGAAGGAAACATGCAGGAACAAGAGGGCTCTCGCAGCTGCTTAGCAGCTACGCTCGGGCCCTAATAACAAAAGAAGGAAACATGCAGGAACAAGAGGGCTCTCGCAGCTGCTTAGCAGCTACGCTCGGGCCCTAAAAACCACTTGGGGAATAATAGGGCTCTCGCAGCTGCTTAGCAGCTACGCTCGGGCCCTAATAATAACACTAGGACCCCGTTGGGGCACTGGCGGGCCCGAGCCGTGTCGCGCCGCCCCCCCCCCCAACGTGCTGCCTCCCCGTCCCATTTGTGTTCTCTGGCCATCGCCCTCTCTGGTAACGGCCATCACTGCAAAGACCCTTTTCCTTCATCGGCGTTTGCTGTTCTTCCTGCCAGTGCGTGTTGCTTTCACTTACACTTGCCACAGCCAGCCTCGTGAGTGCCTAGCCTATTGGATATCACTGTCACCTACACAGGACAGTCATTACCTTTCTATTAATACTTTGTGTTTTAATTTCACAGTAATTACCATATTGTATAAACGACTGGAAAAAACTTGAGCCCCTGCCCCTGTATAATCATGTGCATGTCTCTGTTCTAGCTCCAAGGTGAATCTTCACTGCTCATGTTCTCCTCAGAAGCACTCACCTCACTCCCCTCAGGTTACTGTACACATGCACCAACTGCCTGCTTCAGGTTTGGATGGAGCTTCATGGTTGTCTTTTGGAGAAATGAGCAGTCAAGTTGTGTTTGAAATTTGATTTTTTTCAGGGGCAAAAGGAGCCTCTGCATTCTTGTCAAATATGTAAATAGCATGTTTTTGCAGGTGCTAAAAACCAGACTCTGAGTGTGTGTGTGTGTGTGTGTGTGTGCGTGTGTGTGTGTCTGTGTGTGCGTTCAAGTCACATGACATATTTAATCGGATGTAGCTGCAAGACGGAGCCTCGTTGACTCTCCGTTTCAACTTATCTCAAAAGTGAGGACCTCAACCTATATACCAGTTTTTAAATTGTGTTGATAGGCCAAATAAAACCAGAGTTATGATAAATTATGTCCGCGATACTTTTTTTCTGCTTATTTTGATCACGTTCGGCGCTCGATCGCGCTGTATGAGACAGGAAAACATAGCATGCAGACATTAGCGACAGGTCTTACAGGCGGAAAAGGCTTGCCAAAAGAAAAAAAAAACACACCACAACATCTCTCCTATTGGTGGAAAACTTCACCACAACAACCAATCCAAAATTATATGGTGACTGATTGACAAGGGGCGGGCGCTTACGTTCTTCCTGCAACATGAGAAGCGAGGGAGGGACTCTCAGCAGGGATGCAGTCTGGGACACGTAGTTGCAAACCTAGCGACTTTGTTGTTAGATTCAATGACTTTTCAGACCCCCTAACGACTTTTTTTTAGAAAGAAAGGGACTTTTATCGACTTCTTCTGGAGTTTAGAGACTCTGACATGAAGCAGGCTTTCCTTACTGAGGAGTTAGCAACGCTGCTAAGGGTGCAGAGCCACACATGCGCTCAGAGCTCTGCATGGGAGACTGAAGCTGACAGAGCTGCAGCAGTTAGCAGGTTTCACCCTCAGAGACCACCAGGGGTTCATGTTGAGGCATTTTAAATTTATTTTTTTTTTGTGCCATAGACACTGTCAGCACAATCTGCAGTTACACTAACAAAAATGCTGCAAAAAACAAAGAATTATGGAAAAATTACACATGGACTGACATAGAGGAGGATCTACACAAGTTTTTTACATCATGTTTTACATCATGCATCATTTACATCATGTTTTTTTGTAGTGGCATAAATAAAAAGTGACATTTGTGAGACTATACAGTGTTTTGTAAATAATTTTACAAAGGACGCCTGGGCCATTGCCTGCATTTTGATGTAAATAGAGGTAAATTACTATGTTCTTTGTTAAAAATTTGCATATGTTTTGAAGTTTACAATTTTTATTTGAAGTTTAAGTTTTAAAAACAGTTCATCACACATATTTGTGGTTTAATTTCACATTAATTTCCATATTGTATAAATGACTGGAAAAAACTTGAGCCCCTGCCCCTGTATAATCATGTGCACGTCCCTGTTCTAGCTCCAAGGTGAATCTTCACTGCTCATGTTCTCCTCAGAAATAGTCACCTCACTCCCCTCAGGTTACTGTACACATGCACCAACTATCTGCTTCAGGTTTGAAATGGAGCTTCATGGTTGTCTTTTGGAGAAATGAACAGTCAAGTTGTGTTTGAAATTTGATTTTTTTCAGGGGCAAAAGGAAGCCTCTGCATTCTTGTCAAATATGTAAACAGCATGTTTTTGCAGGTGCTAAAAAACAGACTCTGAGTGTGTGTGTGTGTCTGTGTGTGTGTGTGTGTGTGTGTGTGTGTGTGTGTGTGTGTGTGTGTGTGTGTGTGTGTGTATGTTGGCGTGTGTGTATATGTGTGTGTATCCTGCAGTACTCTGTACTCCTGCAGTGGCCAAAAAGACTTTTAAGAATGTGGATTTTTGGGTCATCTTTGGCGCCCCCTAGAACTGCAGTACTCTGTACTCCTGCAGTGGCCAAAATGACTTTTAAGAATGTGGATTTTTGGGTCATCTTTGGCGCCCCCTAGAACGTAAACCGTGGGGTGCAGCGTCATGATTTTTACAACTTTGAATGGGCATGGGGTGTAGATTGCCCTGAGCAAATTTGGTATCGGTGGGACGAAAGCCTTAGGAGGAGATAGCCACATTCCAATGTGTGCGAATCGGCAAAAAATGCAAAATAGCCCTTTAACCGTACATTATACAGATACGCGCTCTTTGACTTTTTCGTAGATCTAATTGAGATACACATGATTGTCAATTTTTGTGTCAATATGACAAAGCGTTCAGGCGTGACACTCAACAATGTGTATTTTTATGTAAGGGGACAAGAAAAAATTGACTTTTTTCTCCTACCATGGGGGGGCGCTCTTTTGGGGAGTAAAAATTCCTTCACAAATGTGTTGATGGCTGGACATTGCATCATCCTAGAAAACTTGGAGGCCAGTGAGGACAAAAATAAAAAGTTATAAAACATTTAAGAATGTGGATTTTTGGGTTATTTTTGGCGCCCCCTAGAACCTAAACCATGGGGTGCAGCATCATGATTTGAATAAATTTTAATGGCCATGGGGTGTAGATTGGCCTGAGCAAATGTGGTGCCGGTGGAACGAAAGCCTTCGGAGGAGTTAGCGAAATTCCAATGTGTGCGTATCGGCAAAAAATGCGGAATAACCCTTTAACTGTACATTTGACAGATACGCGCGCATGGACTTTTTTGTAGATCTTATTGAGTTACATGTGTGTGTCAATTTTTGTGTCATTTTGACAAAGCGTATAGGCGTGACACTCAACAATGTGTATTTTCACCTTAGGGGACAAGAAAAAATGGACTTTTTTCTCCTGCCATGGGGGGGCGCTCTTTTGGGGAGTAAAAATTCCTTCACAAATGTGTTGATGGCTGGACATTGCATCATCCTAGAAAACTTGGAGGCCAGTGAGGACAAAAATAAAAAGTTATAAGACTTTTAAATATGTGGATTTTAGTGTTATCTTTGGCGCCCCCTAGAACCTAAACCTTGGGGTGCAGCGTCATGATTTTGATAACTTTTAATGGCCACGGGGTGTAGATTGGCCTGAGCAAATGTGGTGCCGGTGGAACGAAAGCCTTCGGAGGAGTTAGCGAAATTCCAATGTGTGCGGATCGGCAAAAAATGCGAAATAACCCTTTAACCGTAATTTTGACAGATACGGCCGCACTGACTTTTTTGTAGATCTTATTGAGATACATATTTGTTTCAATTTTTGTGTCAATATGACAAAGCGTACAGGCGTGACAGTCAATAGTGTGAATTTCCACCTTAGGGGGCCCTATGGAGCCATTTTGCATTTTATTGTTTGGGCGACATCAGAATATCGAATTTTTCACCAGGCCCGGTCGTCCTGCCAAATTTCATGAGTTTTCGCCAGTGGGAAGCTGGCCATTTTCCAGTTCAAAGGGGAGGAAAAAGAAGAAAGAAAGAAAGAATTATCAACAAAACCAAAGCCTCCCTCAAAAATATAAGAATAACTAATATACTAGGGCCCCGTTGGGGCACTGGCGGGCCCGAGCCGCGTTGCGCCGCCCCCAGTGCGACCGCCTCCCCCTCCCGATCGCGTCACACTCAAGGTCCAAAGATGGTGTGCGCACTTGTCTGTGGTCATTTCCCATTATAATGAATGGGAGGCGCAGTTTCTACCAAAACACTCGCTGCAGACAAACTACATGTCCTATTTGAAAAAAGTCTGGACCATGAGTGAGGGCACAAACACAGCTAGGATATATCCAAACGGCAAGTTGCTCCTCGTTACGGTGTTGCCGGGAGAGCAATGCAATTGAGCCATTGAGTGATGGGCAGGAAAAACTTGACTGTTTCTCCTGCCATGGGGGATGGGGGATGGGGGATGGGGGGGGGGATGTGGATTCTTTTAAGAATGTGGATATTTGGGTCATCTTTGGCGCCCCCTAGAACGTAAACCGTGGGGTGCAGCGTCATGATTTTTACAACTTTGAATGGCCATGGGGTGTAGATTGGCCTGAGCAAATTTGGTTTCAGTGGGACGAAAGCCTTAGGAGGAGTTAGCCACATTCCAATGTGTGCTAATCGGCAAAAAATACAAAATAGCCCTTTAACCGTACATTTTACAGATACGCGCGCATTGACTTTTTCGTAGATCTTATTGAGATACATGTGTGTGTCAAATTTTGTGTCAATATGACAAAGCATACAGGTATGACAGTCAACAATGTGTATTTTCACCTTATGGGACAAGAAAAAATGGACTTTTTTCTCCTGCCATGGGGGGGCGCTCTTTTAGGGAAACATAATTCCTTCACAAATGTGTTGATGGCTGGACATTGCATCATCCTAGAAAACTTGGAGGCCAGAGAGGACAAAAATAAAAAGTTATAAGACTTTTAAATATGTGGATTTTAGGGTTATCTTTGGCGCCCCCTAGAACCTAAACCGTGGGGTGCAGCGTCATGATTTGAATAACTTTTAATGGCCATGGGGTGTAGATTGGCCTGAGCAAATTTGGTGGCGGTGGAACTAAAGCCTTCGGAGGAGTTAGCGAAATTCCAATGTGTGCGGATCGGCAAAAAATGCGCAATAACCCTTTAACCGTACATTTGACAGATACGCCCGCACTGACTTTTTTGTAGATCTTATTGAGATACATGTGTGTGTCAATTTTTGTGTAATTTTGACAAAGCGTACAGGCGTGACAGTCAATAGTGTGAATTTTCACCTTATGGGACAAGAAAAAATGGACTTTTTTCTCCTGCCATGGGGGGGCGCTCTTTTGGGGAGTAAAAATTCCTTCACAAATGTGTTGATGGCTGGACATTGCATCATCCTAGAAAACTTGGAGGCCAGTGAGGGCAAAAATAAAAAGTTATAAGACTTTTAAATATGTGGATTTTAGGGTTATCTTTGGCGCCCCCTAGAACCTAAACCGTGGGGTGCAGCGTCATGATTTGAATAACTTTTAATGGCCATGGGGTGTAGATTGGCCTGAGCAAATGTGGTGCCGGTGGAACGAAAGCCTTCGGAGGAGTTAGCGAAATTCCAATGTGTGCGGATCGGCAAAAAATGCGCAATAACCCTTTAACCGTACATTTGACAGATACGCCCGCACTGACTTTTTTGTAGATCTTATTGAGATACATGTGTGTGTCAATTTTTGTGTCATTTTGACAAAGCGTACAGGCGTCAGGTGAATTTTTCACCTTAGGGGGCGCTATGGAGCCATTTTGCATTGTATTGTTTGGGCGACTTCAGAATATCAAATTTTTCACCAGGCCCGGTCGTCCTGCCAAATTTCATGAGTTTTCGCCAGTGGGAAGTGGGCCATTTTCCAGTTCAAAGGGGAGGAAAAAGAACTAGGGCCCCGGTGGGGCACTGGCGGGCCCGAGCCGCGTTGCGCCGCCCCCAGTGCGACCGCCTCCCCCTCCCGATCGCGTCACACTCAAGGTCCAAAGATGGTGTGCGCACTTGTCTGTGGTCATTTCCCATTATAATGAATGGGAGGCGCAGTTTCTACCAAAACACTCGCTGCAGACAAACTCCATGTCCTATTTGAAAAAAGTCTGGACCATGAGTGAGGGCACAAACACAGCTAGGATATATCCAAACGGCAAGTTGCTCCTCGTTACGGTGTTGCCGGGAGAGCGATGCGATTGAGCCATTGAGTGATGGGCAGGAAAAACTTGACTGTTTCTCCTGCCATGGGGGATGGGGGATGGGAGGGGGGGGGGAAAGGGATGTGGATTCTTTTAAGAATGTGGATATTTGGGTCATCTTTGGCGCCCCCTAGAACGTAAACCGTGGGGTGCAGCGTCATGATTTTTAAAACTTTGAATGGCCATGGGGTGTAGATTGGCCTGAGCAAATTTGGTGTCAGTGGGACGAAAGCCTTAGGAGGAGTTAGCCACATTCCAATGTGTGCGAATCGGCAAAAAATGCAAAATAGCCCTTTAACCGTACATTTGACAGATACGCGCGCATTGACTTTTTTGTAGATCTTATTGAGATACATATGTGTGTCAATTTTTGTGTCAATATGATAAAGCGTACAGGCGTGACAGTCAATAGTGTGAATTTCCACCTTAGGGGACAAGAAAAAATGGACTTTTTTCTCCTGCCATGGGGGGGCGCTCTTTTGGGGAGTAAAAATTCCTTCACAAATGTGTTGATGGCTGGACATTGCATCATCCTAGAAAACTTGGAGGCCAGTGAGGACAAAAATAAAAAGTTATAAGACTTTTAAATATGTGGATTTTAGGGTTATCTTTGGCGCCCCCTAGAACCTAAACCGTGGGGTGCAGCGTCATGATTTGAATAACTTTTAATGGCCATGGGGTGTAGATTGGCCTGAGCAAATGTGGTGCCGGTGGAACGAAAGCCTTCGGAGGAGTTAGCGAAATTCCAATGTGTGCGGATCGGCAAAAAATGCGGAATAACCCTTTAACCGTACATTTGACAGATACGCGCGCATTGACTTTTTTGTAGATCTTATTGAGATACATGTGTGTGTCAATTTTTGTGTCATTTTGCCAAAGCGTACAGGTGTTACACTCAACAATGTGTATTTTCACCTTAGGGGACAAGAAAAAATGGACTTTTTTCTCCTGCCATGGGGGGGCGCTCTTTTGGGGAGTAAAAATTCCTTCACAAATGTGTTGATGGCTGGACATTGCATCATCCTAGAAAACTTGGAGGCCAGTGAGGGCAAAAATAAAAAGTTATAAGACTTTTAAATATGTGGATCTTAGGGTTATCTTTGGCGCCCCCTAGAACCTAAACCGTGGGGTGCAGCGTCATGATTTGAATAACTTTTAATGGCCATGGGGTGTAGATTGGCCTGAGCAAATGTGGTGCCGGTGGAACGAAAGCCTTCGGAGGAGTTAGCGAAATTCCAATGTGTGCGGATCGGCAAAAAATGCGAAATAACCCTTTAACCGTACATTTGACAGATACGCCCGCACTGACTTTTTTGTAGATCTTATTGAGATACATGTGTGTGTCAATTTTTGTGTCATTTTGACAAAGCGTACAGGCGTGACAGTCAATAGTGTGAATTTTCACCTTAGGGGGCGCTATGGAGCCATTTTGCATTTTCTTGTTTGGGCGACTTCGGAATATCAAATTTTTCACCAGGCCCGGTCGTCCTGCCAAATTTCATGAGTTTTCGCCAGTGGGAAGTGGGCCATTTTCCAGTTCAAAGGGGAGGAAAAATAATAATAACACTAGGGCCCCGTTGGGGCACTGGCGGGCCCGAGCCATGTCACGCCGCCCTCAGCGCGACCGCCTCCCCCACCCAATCGCGTCACACTCAAGGTCCAAAGATGGTGTGCGCACTTGTTTGTGGTCATTTACCATTATAATGAACGGGAGGCGCAGTTTCTACCAAAACGCTCGCTGCAGAAAAACTCCATGTCCTATTTGAAAAAAGTCTGGACCATGAGTGAGGGCACAAACACAGCTAAGATATATCCAAATGGCAAGTTGCTCCTCCTTTCGCTTTTGCCGAGAGAGCAGTGCGTTTGAGCCATTGAATGATGAACAGGAAAAACTTGACTTTATTCTCCTGCCATGGGGGGGTGCTCTTTTAACGAGAAAAAACTCCTTCACAAATGTGTTGATGGCTGGACATTGCATCATCCTAGAAAACATGGAGGCCAGTGAGGACAAAAATAAAAAGTTATAAGACTTTTAAATATGTGGATTTTAGGGTTATCTTTGGCGCCCCCTAGAACCTAAACCGTGGGGTGCAGCGTCATGATTTGAATAACTTTTAATGGCCATGGGGTGTAGATTGGCCTGAGCAAATGTGGTGCCGGTGGAACGAAAGCCTTCGGAGGATTTAGCGAAATTCCAATGTGTGCGAATCTGCCAAAAATGCGAAATAACCCTTTAACCGTACATTTTACAGATACGTGGCCATTGGCTTTTTCGAAGATCTTATTGAAATACACGTGTATGTAAAATTTTGTGTCAATACGACAAAACATACAGGCGTAGCACTCAACAATGTGTATTTTCACCTTAGTGGACAAGAAAAAATGGACTTTTTTCTCCTGCCATGGGGGGGCGCTCTTTTGGCGAGTAAAAATTCCTTCACAAATGTGTTGATGGCTGGACATTGCATCATCCTAGAAAACTTGGAGGCCAGTGGGGACAAAAATAAAAAGTTATAAGACTTTTAAATATGTGGATTTTACGGTTATCTTTGGCGCCCCCTAGAACCTAAACCGTGGGGTGCAGCGTCATGATTTGAATAACTTTTAATGGCCATGGGGTGTAGATTGGCCTGAGCAAATGTGGTGCCAGTGGAACGAAAGCCTTCGGAGGAGTTAGCGAAATTCCAATGTGTGCGGATCGGCAAAAAATGCGGAATAACCCTTTAACCGTACATTTGACAGATACGCGCGCATTGACTTTTTCGTAGATCTTATTGAGATACATGTGTGTGTCAATTTTTGTGTCATTTTGCCAAAGCGTACAGGTGTTACACTCAACAATGTGTATTTTCACCTTAGGGGACAAGAAAAAATGGACTTTTTTCTCCTGCCATGGGGGGGCGCTCTTTTGGGGAGTAAAAATTCCTTCACAAATGTGTTGATGGCTGGACATTGCATCATCCTAGAAAACTTGGAGGCCAGTGAGGGCAAAAATAAAAAGTTATAAGACTTTTAAATATGTGGATCTTAGGGTTATCTTTGGCGCCCCCTAGAACCTAAACCGTGGGGTGCAGCATCATGATTTGAATAACTTTTAATGGCCATGGGGTGTAGATTGGCCTGAGCAAATGTGGTGCCGGTGGAACGAAAGCCTTCGGAGGAGTTAGCGAAATTGCAATGTGTGCGGATCGGCAAAAAATGCGAAATAACCCTTTAACCGTACATTTGACAGATACGCCCGCACTGACTTTTTTGTAGATCTTATTGAGATACATGTGTGTGTCAATTTTTGTGTCATTTTGACAAAACATACAGGCGTGACAGTCAATAGTGTGAATTTTCACCTTAGGGGGCGCTATGGAGCCATTTTGCATTTTCTTGTTTGGGCGACTTCGGAATATCAAATTTTTCACCAGGCCCGGTCGTCCTGCCAAATTTCATGAGTTTTCGCCAGTGGGAAGTGGGCCATTTTCCAGTTCAAAGGGGAGGAAAAATAATAATAATAATAATAACAAAAGAAGGAAACATGCAGGAACAAGAGGGCTCTCGCAGCTGCTTAGCAGCTACGCTCGGGCCCTAAAAACTAGGGCCCCGTTGGGGCACTGGCGGGCCCGAGCCGCGTCGCCCCCCCCCCCCCCCCCGTCCCCAACGCGCTGCCTCCCCGTCCCATTCGTGTCCTCTGGCCATCGCCCTCTCTGGTAACGCCCATCACTGCAAAGACCCTTTTTCTTCATCGGCGTTTGCTGTTCTTCCTGCCAGTGCGTGTTGCTTTCACTTACACTTGCCACAGCCAGCCTCGTGAGTGCCTAGCCTATTGGATATCACTGTCACCTACACAGGACAGTCATACTTTGTTTTTTAATTTCACATTAATTTCCATATTGTATAAACAACTGGAAAAAACTTGAGCCCCTGCCCATGTATTATCATGTGCACGTCCCTGTTCTAGCTCCAAGGTGAATCTTCACTGCTCATGTTCTCCTCAGAAGCAGTCACCTCACTCCCCTCAGGTTACTGTACACATGCACCAACTGCCTGCTTCAGGTTTGGATGGAGCTTCATGGTTGTCTTTTGGAGAAATGAGCAGTCAAGTTGTGTTTGAAATTTGATTTTTTTCAGGGGCAAAAGGAAGCCTCTGCATTCTTGTCAAATATGTAAATAGCATGTTTTTGCAGGTGCTAAAAAACAGACTCTGAGTGTGTGTGTGTGTGTGTGTGTGTGTGTGTGTGTGTGTGTGTGTCTGTGTGTGTGTGTGTGCGTGTGTGTGTCTGTGTGTGTGTGTGTGTGTATCCTGCAGTACTCTGAGAAGAATAATAAGCATATTTCTGAGGTGAATTTTGAAGATTCATCTGAGAGTTAGGTTTGATTCGATTCGATTGACGCTCCCCAGCGTTCAAGTCACATGACATATTTAACCGGATGTAGCTGCAATACGGAGCCTCGTTAACTCTCCGTTTCAATTTATCTCAAAAGTGAGGACCTCAACCTATATACCAGTTTTTAAATTGTGTTGATAGGCCAAATAAAACCAGAGTTATGATAAATTATGTCCGCGATACTTTTTTTCTGCTTATTTTGATCACGTTCGGCGCTCGATCGCGCTGTATGAGACAGGAAAACATAGCATGCACACATTAGCGACAGGTCTTACAGGCGGAAAAGGCTTGCCAAAAGAAAAAAAAAACACACCACAACATCTCTCCTATTGGTGGAAAACTTCACCACAACAACCAATCCAAAATTATATGGTGACTGATTGACAAGGGGCGGGCGCTTACGTTCTTCCTGCAACATGAGAAGGGAGGGAGGGACTCTCAGCAGGGATGCAGTCTGGGACACGTAGTTGCAAACCTAGCGACTTTGTTGTTAGATTCAATTACTTTTCAGACCCCCTAACGACTTTTTTGAAAGAAAGGGACTTTTATCGACTTCTTCTGGAGTTTAGAGACTCTGACATGAAGCAGGCTTTCCTTACTGAGGAGTTAGCAACGCTGCTAAGGGTGCAGAGCCACACATGCGCTCCGAGCTCTGCATGGGAGACTGAAGCTGACAGAGCTGCAGCAGTTAGCAGGTTTCACCCTCAGAGACCACCAGGGGTTCATGTTGAGGCATTTTCAGTTTTTGTTTTTTTTGCCATAGACTGTCAGCACAATCTGCAGTTACACTAACAAAAATGCTGCAAAAAACAAAGAATTATGGAAAAATTACACATGGACTGACATAGAGGAGGATCTACACAAGTTTTTTACATCATGTTTTACATCATGCATCATTTACATCATGTTTTTTTGTAGTGGCATAAATAAAAAGTGACATTTGTGAGACTATACAGTGTTTTGTAAATAATTTTACAAAGAACGCCTGGGCCATTGCCTGCATTTTGATGTAAATAGAGGTAAATTACTATGTTCTTTGTTAAAAATTTGCATATGTTTTGAAGTTTACAATTTTTATTTGAAGTTTAAGTTTTAAAAACAGTTCATCACACATATTTGTGGTTTAATTTCACATTAATTTCCATATTGTATAAATGACTGGAAAAAACTTGAGCCCCTGCCCCTGTATAATCATGTGCACGTCCCTGTTCTAGCTCCAAGGTGAATCTTCACTGCTCATGTTCTCCTCAGAAATAGTCACCTCACTCCCCTCAGGTTACTGTACACATGCACCAACTATCTGCTTCAGGTTTGGATGGAGCTTCATGGTTGTCTTTTGGAGAAATGAACAGTCAAGTTGTGTTTGAAATCTGATTTTTTTCAGGGGCAAAAGGAAGCCTCTGCATTCTTGTCAAATATGTAAACAGCATGTTTTTGCAGGTGCTAAAAAACAGACTCTGAGTGTGTGTGTGTGTGTGTGTGTGTGTGTGTGTGTGTGTGTGTGTGTGTGTGTGTGTGTGTATGTGTGTGTATCCTGCAGTACTCTGTACTCCTGCAGTGGCCAAAAAGACTTTTAAGAATGTGGATTTTTGGGTCATCTTTGGCGCCCCCTAGAACTGCAGTACTCTGTACTCCTGCAGTGGCCAAAATGACTTTTAAGAATGTGGATTTTTGGGTCATCTTTGGCGCCCCCTAGAACGTAAACCGTGGGGTGCAGCGTCATGATTTTTACAACTTTGAATGGGCATGGGGTGTAGATTGCCCTGAGCAAATTTGGTATCGGTGGGACGAAAGTCTTAGGAGGAGATAGCCACATTCCAAAGTGTGCGAATCGGCAAAAAATGCGAAATAGCCCTTTAACCGTACATTATACAGATACGCGCTTTTTGACTTTTTCGTAGATCTAATTGAGATACACATGATTGTCAATTTTTGTGTCAATATGACAAAGCGTTCAGGCGTGACACTCAACAATGTGTATTTTCATGTAAGGGGACAAGAAAAAAAGGACTTTTTTCTCCTGCCATGGGGGGGCGCTCTTTTGGGGAGTAAAAATTCCTTCACAAATGTGTTGATGGCTGGACATTGCATCATCCTAGAAAACTTGGAGGGCAGTGAGGACAAAAATAAAAAGTTATAAGACTTTTAAGAATGTGGATTTTGGGTTATCTTTGGCGCCCCCTAGAACGTAAACCGTGGGGTGCAGCGTCATGATTTGTACAACTTTTAATGGCCATGGGGGGTAGATTGGCCTGCGCAAATGTGGTGCCGGTCGAACGAAAGCCTTCGGAGGAGTTAGCGAAATTCCAATGTGTGCAGATCTGCAAAAAATGCAAAATAACCCATTAACCGTACATTTGACAGATACACCCGCACTGACTTTTTTGTAGATCTTATTGAGATACATGTGTGTGTCAATTTTTGTGTCAATATGACAAAGCGTACAGCCGTCATGTGAATTTTCACCTTAGGGGGCGCTATGGAGCCATTTTGCATTTTATTGTTTGGGCGACTTCAGAATATCGAATTTTTCACCAGGCCCGGTCGTCCTGCCAAATTTCCTGAGTTTTCGCCAGTGGGAAGTGGGCCATTTTCCAGTTTAAAGCGGAGGAAAAATAATAACGAAAGAAGGAAACATGCAGGAACAAGAGGGCTCTCGCAGCTGCTTAGCAGCTACGCTCGGGCCCTAAAGAAACAAAGAAAAACCACTTGGGGAATAATAGGGCTCTCGCAGCTGCTTAGCAGCTACGCTCGGGCCCTAACTAGGGCCCCGTTGGGGCACTGGCGGGCCCGAGCCACGTTGCGCCGCCCCCAGTGCGACCGCCTCCCCCTCCCGATCGTGTCACACTCAAGGTCCAAAGATGGTGTGCGCACTTGTCTGTGGTCATTTCCCATTATAATGAATGGGAGGCGCAGTTTCTACCAAAACACTCGCTGCAGACAAACTACATGTCCTATTTGAAAAAAGTCTGGACCATGAGTGAGGGCACAAACACAGCTAGGATATATCCAAACGGCAAGTTGCTCCTCGTTACGGTGTTGCCGGGAGAGCGATGCGATTGAGCCATTGAGTGATGGGCAGGAAAAACTTGACTGTTTCTCCTGCCATGGGGGATGGGGGATGGGGGATGGGAGGGGGGGATGTGGATTCTTTTAAGAATGTGGATATTTGGGTCATCTTTGGCGCCCCCTAGAACGTAAACCGTGGGGTGCAGCGTCATGATTTTTAAAACTTTGAATGGCCATGGGGTGTAGATTGGCCTGAGCAAATTTGGTGTCAGTGGGTCGAAAGCCTTAGGAGGAGTTAGCCACATTCCAATGTGTGCTAATCGGCAAAAAATGCAAAATAGCCCTTTAACCGTACATTTTACAGATACGCGCGCATTGACTTTTTCGTAGATCTTATTGAGATACATGTGTGTGTCAAATTTTGTGTCAATATGACAAAGCATACAGGTATGACAGTCAACAATGTGTATTTTCACCTTATGGGACAAGAAAAAATGGACTTTTTTCTCCTGCCATGGGGGGGCGCTCTTTTGGGGAGTAAAAATTCCTTCACAAATGTGTTGATGGCTGGACATTGCATCATCCTAGAAAACTTGGAGGCCAGAGAGGACAAAAATAAAAAGTTATAAGACTTTTAAATATGTGGATTTTAGGGTTATCTTTGGCGCCCCCTAGAACCTAAACCGTGGGGTGCAGCGTCATGATTTGAATAACTTTTAATGGCCATGGGGTGTAGATTGGCCTGAGCAAATGTGGTGCCGGTGGAACGAAAGCCTTCGGAGGAGTTAGCGAAATTCCAATGTGTGCGGATCGGCAAAAAATGCGCAATAACCCTTTAACCGTACATTTGACAGATACGCCCGCACTGACTTTTTTGTAGATCTTATTGAGATACATGTGTGTGTCAATTTTTGTGTAATTTTGACAAAGCGTACAGGCGTGACAGTCAATAGTGTGAATTTTCACCTTATGGGACAAGAAAAAATGGACTTTTTTCTCCTGCCATGGGGGGGCGCTCTTTTGGGGAGTAAAAATTCCTTCACAAATGTGTTGATGGCTGGACATTGCATCATCCTAGAAAACTTGGAGGCCAGTGAGGGCAAAAATAAAAAGTTATAAGACTTTGAAATATGTGGATTTTAGGGTTATCTTTGGCGCCCCCTAGAACCTAAACCGTGGGGTGCAGCGTCATGATTTGAATAACTTTTAATGGCCATGGGGTGTAGATTGGCCTGAGCAAATGTGGTGCCGGTGGAACGAAAGCCTTCGGAGGAGTAAGCGAAATTCCAATGTGTGCGGATCGGCAAAAAATGCGCAATAACCCTTTAACCGTACATTTGACAGATACGCCTGCACTGACTTTTTTGTAGATCTTATTGAGATACATGTGTGTGTCAATTTTTGTGTAATTTTGACAAAGCGTACAGGCGTCAGGTGAATTTTTCACCTTAGGGGGCGCTATGGAGCCATTTTGCATTGTATTGTTTGGGCGACTTCAGAATATCGAATTTTTCACCAGGCCCGGTCGTCCTGCCAAATTTCCTGAGTTTTCGCCAGTGGGAAGTGGGCCATTTTCCAGTTTAAAGGGGAGGAAAAATAATAACTAGGGCCCCGTTGGGGCACTGGCGGGCCCGAGCTGTGTCGCGCCCCCCCCCCCCAACGCGCTGCCTCCCCGTCCCATTCGCGTCCTCTGGCCATCGTCCTCTCTGGTAACGCCCATCACTGCAAAGACCCTTTTCCTTCATCGGGGTTTGCTGTTCTTCCTGCCAGTGCGTGTTGCTTTCACTTTCACTTACACTTGCCACAGCCAGCCTCGTGAGTGCCTAGCCTATTGGATATCACTGTCACCTACACAGGACAGTCATTACCTTTCTATTAATACTTTGTTTTTTAATTTCACATTAATTTCCATATTGTATAAACGACTGGAAAAAACTTGAGCCCCTGCCCCTGTATAATCATGTGCACGTCCCTGTTCTCGCTCCAAGGTGAATCTTCACTGCTCATGTTCTCCTCAGAAGCAGTCACCTCACTCCCCTCAGGTTACTGTACACATGCACCAACTGCCTGCTTCAGGTTTGGATGGAGCTTCATGGTTGTCATTTGGAGAAATGAACAGTCAAGTTGTGTTTGAAATTTGATTTTTTTCAGGGGCAAAAGGAAGCCTCTGCATTGTTGTCAAATATGTAAACAGCATGTTTTTGCAGGTGCTAAAAAACAGACTCTGAGTGTGTGTGTGTGTGTGTGTGTGTGTGTGTGTGTGTGTGTGTATATATGTGTGTGTATCCTGCAGTACTCTGTACTCCTGCAGTGACCAAAAAGACTTTTAAGAATGTGGATTTTTGGGTCATCTTTGGCGCCCCCTAGAACGTAAACCGTGGGGTGCAGCGGCATGATTTTTACAACTTTGAATGGGCATGGGGTGTAGATTGCCCTGAGCAAATTTGGTATCGGTGGGACGAAAGCCTTAGGAGGAGATAGCCACATTCCAATGTGTGCGAATCGGCAAAAAATGCAAAATAGCCCTTTAACCGTACATTTGACAGATACGCCCGCACTGACTTTTTCGTAGATCTTATTGAGATACACATGTGTGTCAAATTTTGTGTCATTTTGACAAAGCGTACAGGCATCAGGTGAGTTTTCACCATAGGGGGCGCTATGGAGCCATTTTTCATTTTTTTGTTTGGACGACTTCAGAATATCAAATTTTTCACCAGGCCCGGTCGTCCTGCCAAATTTCCTGAGTTTTCGCCAGTGGGAAGTGGGCCATTCTCCAGTTTAAAGCGGAGGAAAAATAACGAAAGAAGAATCCATCAGGAACAAGAGGGCTCTCGCAGCTGCTTAGCAGCTACGCTCGGGCCCTAACTAGGGCCCCGTTGGGGCACTGGCGGGCCCGAGCCGTGTCACGCCGCCCCCAGCGGGACCGCCTCCCCCACCCGATCGCGTCACACTCAAGGTCCAAAGATGGTGTGCGCACTTGTTTGTGGTCATTTACCATTATAATGAACGGGAGGCGCAGTTTCTACCAAAACGCTCGCTGCAGAAAAACTCCATGTCCTATTTGAAAAAAGTCTGGACCATGAGTGAAGGCACAAACACAGCTAAGATATATCCAAATGGCAAGTTGCTCCTCTTTTCGCTTTTGCCGAGAGCAGTGCGTTTGAGCCATTGAATGATGAACAGGAAAAACTTGACTTTATTCTCCTGCCATGGGGGGGCGCTCTTTTGGCGAGTAAAAATTCCTTCACAAATGTGTTGATGGCTGGACATTGCATCATCCTAGAAAACTTGGAGGCCAGTGGGGACAAAAATAAAAAGTTATAAGACTTTTAAATATGTGGATTTTAGGGTTATCTTTGGCGCCCCCTAGAACCTAAACCGTGGGGTGCAGCGTCATGATTTGAATAACTTTTAATGGCCATGGGGTGTAGATTGGCCTGAGCAAATGTGGTGCCGGTGGAACGAAAGCCTTCGGAGGAGTTAGCGAAATTCCAATGTGTGCGAATCTGCAAAAAATGCGAAATAACCCTTTAACCGTACATTTTACAGATACGTGGCCATTGACTTTTTCGAAGATCTTATTGAAATACACGTGTATGTAAAATTTTGTGTCAATACGACAAAACATACAGGCGTAGCACTCAACAATGTGTATTTTCACCTTAGTGGACAAGAAAAAAAGGAATTTTTTCTCCTGCCATGGGGGGGCGCTCTTTTGGCGAGTAAAAATTCCTTCACAAATGTGTTGATGGCTGGACATTGCATCATCCTAGAAAACTTGGAGGCCAGTGGGGACAAAAATAAAAAGTTATAAGACTTTTAAATATGTGGATTTTACGGTTATCTTTGGCGCCCCCTAGAACCTAAACCGTGGGGTGCAGCGTCATGATTTGAATAACTTTTAATGGCCATGGGGTGTAGATTGGCCTGAGCAAATGTGGTGCCGGTGGAACAAAAGCCTTCGGAGGAGTTAGCGAAATTCCAATGTGTGCGGATCGGCAAAAAATGCGGAATAACCCTTTAACTGTACATTTGACAGATACGCGCGCATTGACTTTTTCGTAGATCTTATTGAGATACATGTGTATGTCAATTTTTGTGTCATTTTGCCAAAGCGTACAGGTGTTACACTCAACAATGTGTATTTTCACCTTAGGGGACAAGAAAAAATGGACTTTTTTCTCCTGCCATGGGGGGGCGCTCTTTTGGGGAGTAAAAATTCCTTCACAAATGTGTTGATGGCTGGACATTGCATCATCCTAGAAAACTTGGAGGCCAGTGAGGGCAAAAATAAAAAGTTATAAGACTTTTAAATATGTGGATCTTAGGGTTATCTTTGGCGCCCCCTAGAACCTAAACCGTGGGGTGCAGCGTCATGATTTGAATAACTTTTAATGGCCATGGGGTGTAGATTGGCCTGAGCAAATGTGGTGCCGGTGGAACGAAAGCCTTCGGAGGAGTTAGCGAAATTCCAATGTGTGCGGATCGGCAAAAAATGCGAAATAACCCTTTAACCGTACATTTGACAGATACGCCCGCACTGACTTTTTTGTAGATCTTATTGAGATACATGTGTGTGTCAATTTTTGTGTCATTTTGACAAAGCGTACCGGCGTGACAGTGAATAGTGTGAATTTTCACCTTAGGGGGCGCTATGGAGCCATTTTGCATTTTCTTGTTTGGGCGACTTCGGAATATCAAATTTTTCACCAGGCCCGGTCGTCCTGCCAAATTTCATGAGTTTTCGCCAGTGGGAAGTGGGCCATTTTCCAGTTCAAAGGGGAGGAAAAATAATAATAATAATAACAAAAGAAGGAAACTACAGGAACAAGAGGGCTCTCGCAGCTGCTTAGCAGCTACGCTCGGGCCCTAATAACAAAAGAAGGAAACATGCAGGAACAAGAGGGCTCTCGCAGCTGCTTAGCAGCTACGCTCGGGCCCTAACTAGGGCCCCGTTGGGGCACTGGCGGGCCCGAGCTGTGTCACGCCGCCCCCAACACGACCGCCTCTCCCTCCCGATCGCGTCACACTCAAGGTTCAACGATGGTGTGCGCACTTGTCTGTGGTCATTTACCATTATAATGAATGGGAGGCGCAGTTTCTACCAAAACGCTTGCTGCAGACAAACTACATGTCCTATTTGAAAAAAGTCTGGACCATGAGTGAGGGCACAAACACAGCTAGGATATATCCAAATGGCAAGTTCCTCCTCCTTTCGTTTTTTTCCGAGAGAGCGATGTGTTTGAGCCATTGAGCGATGGGCAGGAAAAACTTGACTTTTTCTCCTGCCATGGGGGGGCACTCTTTTAGGGAGAAAAAATTCCTTCACAAATGTGTTGATGGCTAGACATTGCATCATCCTAGAAAACTTTGAAGCCAGTGAGGACAAAAATGAAAAGTTATAAGACTTTTAAGAATGTGGATTTTTGGGTTATCTTTGGCGACCCCTAGAACGTAAACCGTGGGGTGCAGCGTCATGATTTGTACAACTTTTAATGGCCATGGGGTGTAGATTGGCCTGAGCAAATTTGGTGCCGGTGGAACGAAAGCTTTAGGAGGAGTTAGCCACATTCCAATGTGTGCGAATCAACCAAAAATGCGAAATAGCCCTTTAACCGTACATTTTGCAGACACGTGCACATTGACTTTTTCGTAGATCTTATTGAGATACACGTGATTATCAAATTTTGTTTCAATATGACAAAGCGTACAGGCGTGACACTCAACAATGTGTATTTTCACCTTAGGGGACAAGAAAAAATGGACTTTTTTCTCCTGCCATGGGGGGGCGCTCTTTTGGGGAGTAAAAATTCCTTCACAAATGTGTTGATGGCTGGACATTGCATCATCCTAGAGAACTTGGAGGCCAGTGAGGACAAAAATAAAAAGTTATAAGACTTTTAAGAATGTGGATTTTTGGGTTATCTTTGGCGCCCCCTACAACGTAAACCGTGGGGTGCAGCGTCATGATTTGTACAACTTTGAATGGCCATGGGGTGTAGATTGGCCTGAGCAAATTTGGTGCCGGTGGAACGAAAGCCTTCGGAGGAGTTAGCGAAATTCCAATGTGTGCGGATCGGCAAAAAATGCGAAATAACCCTTTAACCGTACATTTGACAGATACGCCCACACTGACTTTTTTGTAGATCGTATTGAGATACATGTGTGTGTCAATTTTTGTGTCATTTTGACAAAGCGTACAGGCGTCAGGTGAGTTTTCACCATAGGGGGCGCTATGGAGCCATTTTTCATTTTTTTGTTTGGGCGACTTCAGAATATCAAATTTTTCACCAGGCCCGGTCGTCCTGCCAAATTTCCTGAGTTTTCGCCAGTGGGAAGTGGGCCATTTTCCAGTTTAAAGCGGAGGAAAAATAACTAGGACCCCGTTGGGGCACTTGCGGGCCCGAGCCGTGTCGCGTCCCCCCCCAACGTGCTGCCTCCCCGTCCCATTTGTGTCCTCTGGCCATCGCCCTCTCCGGTAACGCCCATCACTGCAAAGACCCTTTTCCTTCATCGGCGTTTGCTGTTCTTCCTGCCAGTGCGTGTTGCTTTCACTTACACTTGCCACAGCCAGCCTCGTGAGTGCCTAGCCTATTGGATATCACTGTCACCTACACAGGACAGTCATTACCTTTCTATTAATACTTTGTGTTTTAATTTCACATTAATTTCCATATTGTATAAACGACTGGAAAAAACTTGAGCCCCTGCCCCTGTATAATCATGTGCATGTCTCTGTTCTAGCTCCAAGGTGAATCTTCACTGCTCATGTTCTCCTCAGAAGCACTCACCTCACTCCCCTCAGGTTACTGTACACATGCACCAACTGCCTGCTTCAGGTTTGGATGGAGCTTCATGGTTGTCTTTTGGAGAAATGACCAATCAAGTTGTGTTTGAAATTTGATTTTTTTCAGGGGCAAAAGGAGCCTCTGCATTCTTGTCAAATATGTAAATAGCATGTTTTTGCAGGTGCTAAAAACCAGACTCTGAGTGTGTGTGTGTGTGTGTGTGTGTGTGTGTGTGTGTGTGTGTGTGTGTGTGTGTGTGTGTGTGCGTGTGTGTGTGTCTGTGTGTGCGTTCAAGTCACATGACATATTTAATCGGATGTAGCTGCAAGACGGAGCCTCGTTGACTCTCCGTTTCAACTTATCTCAAAAGTGAGGAGCTCAACCTATATACCAGTTTTTAAATTGTGTTGATAGGCCAAATAAAACCAGAGTTATGATAAATTATGTCCGCGATACTTTTTTTCTGCTTATTTTGATCACGTTCGGCGCTCGATCGCGCTGTATGAGACAGGAAAACATAGCATGCAGACATTAGCGACAGGTCTTACAGGCGGAAAAGGTTTGCCAAAAGAAAAAAAAAACACACCACAACATCTCTCCTATTGGTGGAAAACTTCACCACAACAACCAATCCAAAATTATATGGTGACTGATTGACAAGGGGCGGGCGCTTACGTTCTTCCTGCAACATGAGAAGGGAGGGAGGGACTCTCAGCAGGGATGCAGTCTGGGAAACGTAGTTGCAAACCTAGCGACTTTGTTGTTAGATTCAATGACTTTTCAGACCCCCTAACGACTTTTTTTAGAAAGAAAGGGACTTTTATCGACTTCTTCTGGAGTTTAGAGACTCTGACATGAAGCAGGCTTTCCTTACTGAGGAGTTAGCAACGCTGCTAAGGGTGCAGAGCCACACATGCGCTCAGAGCTCTGCATGGGAGACTGAAGCTGACAGAGCTGCAGCAGTTAGCAGGTTTCACCCTCAGAGACCACCAGGGGTTCATGTTGAGGCATTTTAATTTTTTTTTTTTTGTGCCATAGACACTGTCAGCACAATCTGCAGTTACACTAACAAAAATGCTCCAAAAAACAAAGAATTATGGAAAAATTACACATGGACTGACATAGAGGAGGATCTACACAAGTTTTTTACATCATGTTTTACATCATGCATCATTTACATCATGTTTTTTTGTAGTGGCATAAATAAAAAGTGACATTTGTGAGACTATACAGTGTTTTGTAAATAATTTTACAAAGAACGCCTGGGCCATTGCCTGCATTTTGATGAAAATAGTGTAAATCACTATGTTCTTTGTTAAAAATTTGCATATGTTTTGAAGTTTACAATTTTTATTTGAAGTTTAAGTTTTAAAAACAGTTCATCACACATATTTGTGGTTTTCACAGTAAAAATGTTACTTTTTTCCACTCGGATTTTATGTTTTGTGTGTGAATTTGGGTCCATTGTGTAAATTCAGTATGTCAACATGATAAAATAACTGTAAATTCGCACAGGTGAGGTTGTGCTGAAAAAAATGATACCAGGCAAGGCACGTGATTGTCAAATTTTGTGTCAATATGACAAAGCGTATAGGCGTGAATCTCAACAATATGTATTTTCACCTTAGGGGACAAGAAAAAATGGACTTTTTTCTCCTGCCATGGGGGGCGCTCTTTTGGGGAGTAAAAATTCCTTCACAAATGTGTTGATGGCTGGACATTGCATCATCCTAGAAAACTTGGAGGCCAGTGAGGACAAAAATAAAAAGTTATAAGACTTTGAAATATGTGGATTTTAGGGTTATCTTTGGCGCCCCCTAGAACCTAAACCGTGGGGTGCAGCGTCATGATTTGAATAACTTTTAATGGCCATGGGGTGTAGATTGTCCTGAGCAAATGTGGTGCCGGTGGAACGAAAGCCTTAGGAGGAGTTAGCCACATTCCAATGTTTGCGGATCGGCAAAAAATGCGGAATAACCCTTTAACCGTACATTTGACAGATACGCGCGCATTGACTTTTTCGTAGATCTTATTGAGTTACATGTGCGTGTCAATTTTTGTGTCATTTTGACAAAGCGTATAGGCGTGACACTCAACAATGTGTATTTTCACCTTAGGGGACAAGAAAAATGGACTTTTTTCTCCTGCCATGGGGGGGCGCTCTTTTGGGGAGTAAAAATTCCTTCACAAATGTGTTGATGGCTGGACATTGCATCATCCTAGAAAACTTGGAGGCCAGTGAGGACAAAAATAAAAAGTTATAAGACTTTTAAATATGTGGATTTTAGTGTTATCTTTGGCGCCCCCTAGAACCTAAACCTTGGGGTGCAGCGTCATGATTTTGATAACTTTTAATGGCCACGGGGTGTAGATTGGCCTGAGCAAATGTGGTGCCGGTGGAACGAAAGCCTTCGGAGGAGTTAGCGAAATTCCAATGTGTGCGGATCGGCAAAAAATGCGAAATAACCCTTTAACCGTAATTTTGACAGATACGGCCGCACTGACTTTTTTGTAGATCTTATTGAGATACATATGTGTGTCAATTTTTGTGTCAATATGACAAAGCGTACAGGCGTGACAGTCAATAGTGTGAATTTCCACCTTAGGGGGCGCTATGGAGCCATTTTGTATTTTCTTGTTTGGGCGACTTCAGAATATCGAATTTTTCACCTGGCCCGGTCGTCCTGCCAAATTTCATGAGTTTTCGCCAGTGGGAAGTGGGCCATTTTCCAGTTCAAAGGGGAGGAAAAAGAAGAAAGAAAGAAAGAATTACTATGTTCTTTGTTAAAAATTTGCATATGTTTTGAAGTTTACAATTTTTATTTGAAGTTTAAGTTTTAAAAACAGTTCATCACACATATTTGTGGTTTTCACAGTAAAAACGTTACTTTTTTCCACTCGGATTTTATGTTTTGTGTGTGAATTTGGGTCCAATGTGTAAATATAGTATGTCAAAATGGTAAAATAACTGTAAATTGACACAGGTGAGGTTGTGCTGAAAAAAATGATACCAGGCAAGGCAAGGTAAAAATTTTGTAAGAGGAAATATAAAGGTAAAATCTAAAGTAGTCAAAAACGGCCAATAGTGACTCACAGACTCCACAGACAAGTCCCTTTGGCGCCACTCAGTGGGCAAAACTACTTTGTCTACTGTAATGTATATTTGGGTCATCTTTGGCGCCCCCTAAAACGTAAACCGTGGGGTGCAGCGTCATGATTTTTACAACTTTGAATGGCCATGGAGTGTAGATTGGCCTGAGCAAATTTGGTGTCAGTGGGACGAAAGCCTTAGGAGGAGTTAGCGAAATTCCAATGTGTGCGAATCGGCAAAAAATGCAAAATAGCCCTTTTACCGTACATTATACAGATACGCGCTCTTTGACTTTTTCGTAGATCTAATTGAGATACACATGATTGTCAATTTTTGTGTCATTTTGCCAAAGCGTACAGGCGTGACAGTCAACAATGTGTATTTTCACCTTAGGGGACAAGAAAAAATGGACTTTTTTCTCCTGCCATGGGGGGGCGCTCTTTTGGGGAGTAAAAATTCCTTCACAAATGTGTTGATGGCTGGACATTGCATCATCCTAGAAAACTTGGAGGCCAGTGAGGATAAAAATAAAAAGTTATAAGACTTTTAAAAATGTGGATTTTTGGGTTATCTTTGGCGCCCCCTAGAACGTAAACCGTGGGGTGCAGCGTCATGATTTGAATAACTTTTAATGGCCATGGGGTGTAGATTGGCCTGAGCAAATGTGGTGCCGGTGGAACGAAAGCCTTCGGAGGAGTTAGCGAAATTCCAATGTGTGCGGATCGGCAAAAAATGCGAAATAACCCTTTAACCGTACATTAGACAGATACGCGCGCATGGACTTTTTTGTAGATCTTATTGAGATACATGTGTGTGTCAATTTTTGTGTCATTTTGACAAAGCGTACAGGCGTGACAGTCAATAGTGTGAATTTTCACCTTAGGGGACAAGAAAAAATGG
This sequence comes from Xyrichtys novacula, assembly GCA_962446985.1. Taxonomy (NCBI): domain Eukaryota; kingdom Metazoa; phylum Chordata; class Actinopteri; order Labriformes; family Labridae; genus Xyrichtys; species Xyrichtys novacula. The sequence continues at coordinate 2,583,315 of OY660884.1, read as the reverse complement.
ACTTTTTTCTCCTGCCATGGGGGGGCGCTCTTTTGGGGAGTAAAAATTCCTTCACAAATGTGTTGATGGCTGGACATTGCATCATCCTAGAAAACTTGGAGGCCAGTGAGGGCAAAAATAAAAAGTTATAAGACTTTTAAATATGTGGATTTTAGGGTTATCTTTGGCGCCCCCTAGAACCTAAACCGTGGGGTGCAGCGTCATGATTTGAATAACTTTTAATGGCCATGGGGTGTAGATTGGCCTGAGCAAATGTGGTGCCGGTGGAACGAAAGCCTTCGGAGGAGTTAGCGAAATTCCAATGTGTGCGGATCGGCAAAAAATGCGAAATAACCCTGTAACCGTACATTTGACAGATACGCCCGCACTGACTTTTTTGTAGATCTTATTGAGATACATGTGTGTGTCAATTTTTGTGTCATTTTGACAAAGCGTACAGGCGTGACAGTCAATAGTGTGAATTTTCACCTTAGGGGGCGCTATGGAGCCATTTTGCATTTTCTTGTTTGGGCGACTTCGGAATATCAAATTTTTCACCAGGCCCGGTCGTCCTGCCAAATTTCATGAGTTTTCGCCAGTGGGAAGTGGGCCATTTTCCAGTTCAAAGGGGAGGAAAAATAATAATAACTAGGACCCCGTTGGGGCACTGGCGGGCCCGAGCCGTGTCGCGTCCCACCCCCCCCCCCCCCCCAACGTGCTGCCTCCCCGTCCCATTTGTGTCCTCTGGCCATCGCCCTCTCTGGTAACGCCCATCACTGCAAAGACCCTTTTCCTTCATCGGCGTTTGCTGTTCTTCCTGCCAGTGCGTGTTGCTTTCACTTACACTTGCCACAGCCAGCCTCGTGAGTGCCTAGCCTATTGGATATCACTGTCACCTACACAGGACAGTCATTACCTTTCTATAAATACTTTGTGTTTTAATTTCACATTAATTTCCATATTGTATAAACGACTGGAAAAAACTTGAGCCCCTGCCCCTGTATAATCATGTGCATGTCTCTGTTCTAGCTCCAAGGTGAATCTTCACTGCTCATGTTCTCCTCAGAAGCACTCACCTCACTCCCCTCAGGTTACTGTACACATGCACCAACTGCCTGCTTCAGGTTTGGATGGAGCTTCATGGTTGTCTTTTGGAGAAATGACCAGTCAAGTTGTGTTTGAAATTTGATTTTTTTCAGGGGCAAAAGGAGCCTCTGCATTCTTGTCAAATATGTAAATAGCATGTTTTTGCAGGTGCTAAAAACCAGACTCTGAGTGTGTGTGTGTGTGTGTGTGTGTGTGTGTGTGTGTGTGTGTGTGTCTATGTGTGCGTTCAAATCACATGACATATTTAACCGGGTGTAGCTGCAAGACGGAGCCTCGTTGACTCTCCGTTTCAACTTATCTCAAAAGTGAGGACCTCAACCTATATACCAGTTTTTAAATTGTGTTGATAGGCCAAATAAAACCAGAGTTATGATAAATTATGTCCGCGATACTTTTTTTCTGCTTATTTTGATCACGTTCGGCGCTCGATCGCGCTGTATGAGACAGGAAAACATAGCATGCAGACATTAGCGACAGGTCTTACAGGCGGAAAAGGCTTGCCAAAGGAAAAAAAAAACACACCACAACATCTCTCCTATTGGTGGAAAACTTCACCACAACAACCAATCCAAAATTATATGGTGACTGATTGACAAGGGGCGGGCGCTTACGTTCTTCCTGCAACATGAGAAGGGAGGGAGGGACTCTCAGCAGGGATGCAGTCTGGGACACGTAGTTGCAAACCTAGCGACTTTGTTGTTAGATTCAATGACTTTTCAGACCCCCTAACGACTTTTTTTTAGAAAGAAAGTGACTTTTATCGACTTCTTCTGGAGTTTAGAGACTCTGACATGAAGCAGGCTTTCCTTACTGAGGAGTTAGCAACGCTGCTAAGGGTGCAGAGCCACACATGCGCTCCGAGCTCTGCATGGGAGACTGAAGCTGACAGAGCTGCAGCAGTTAGCAGGTTTCACCCTCAGAGACCACCAGGGGTTCATGTTGAGGCATTTTAATTTTTTTTTTTTTTTGTGCCATAGACACTGTCAGCACAATCTGCAGTTACACTAACAAAAATGCTGCAAAAAACAAAGAATTATGGAAAAATTACACATGGACTGACATAGAGGAGGATCTACACAAGTTTTTTACATCATGTTTTACATCATGCATCATTTACATCATGTTTTTTTGTAGTGGCATAAATAAAAAGTGACATTTGTGAGACTATACAGTGTTTTGTAAATAATTTTACAAAGAACGCCTGGGCCATTGCCTGCATTTTGATGTAAATAGAGGTAAATTACTATGTTCTTTGTTAAAAATTTGCATATGTTTTGAAGTTTACAATTTTTATTTGAAGTTTAAGTTTTAAAAACAGTTCATCACACATATTTGTGGTTTAATTTCACATTAATTTCCATATTGTATAAATGACTGGAAAAATCTTGAGCCCCTGCCCCTGTATAATCATGTGCACGTCCCTGTTCTAGCTCCAAGGTGAATCTTCACTGCTCATGTTCTCCTCAGAAATAGTCACCTCACTCCCCTCAGGTTACTGTACACATGCACCAACTATCTGCTTCAGGTTTGAAATGGAGCTTCATGGTTGTCTTTTGGAGAAATGAACAGTCAAGTTGTGTTTGAAATTTGATTTTTTTCAGGGGCAAAAGGAAGCCTCTGCATTCTTGTCAAATATGTAAACAGCATGTTTTTGCAGGTGCTAAAAAACAGACTCTGAGTGTGTGTGTGTGTCTGTGTGTGTGTGTGTGTGTGTGTGTGTGTGTGTGTGTGTATGTTGGCGTGTGTGTATATGTGTGTGTATCCTGCAGTACTCTGTACTCCTGCAGTGGCCAAAAAGACTTTTAAGAATGTGGATTTTTGGGTCATCTTTGGCGCCCCCTAGAACTGCAGTACTCTGTACTCCTGCAGTGGCCAAAATGACTTTTAAGAATGTGGATTTTTGGGTCATCTTTGGCGCCCCCTAGAACGTAAACCGTGGGGTGCAGCGTCATGATTTTTACAACTTTGAATGGGCATGGGGTGTAGATTGCCCTGAGCAAATTTGGTATCGGTGGGACGAAAGCCTTAGGAGGAGATAGCCACATTCCAATGTGTGCGAATCGGCAAAAAATGCAAAATAGCCCTTTAACCGTACATTATACAGATACGCGCTCTTTGACTTTTTCGTAGATCTAATTGAGATACACATGATTGTCAATTTTTGTGTCAATATGACAAAGCGTACAGGCGTGACACTCAACAATGTGTATTTTTATGTAAGGGGACAAGAAAAAATTGACTTTTTTCTCCTACCATGGGGGGGCGCTCTTTTGGGGAGTAAAAATTCCTTCACAAATGTGTTGATGGCTGGACATTGCATCATCCTAGAAAACTTGGAGGCCAGTGAGGACAAAAATAAAAAGTTATAAAACATTTAAGAATGTGGATTTTTGGGTTATTTTTGGCGCCCCCTAGAACCTAAACCATGGGGTGCAGCATCATGATTTGAATAACTTTTAATGGCCATGGGGTGTAGATTGGCCTGAGCAAATGTGGTGCCGGTGGAACGAAAGCCTTCGGAGGAGTTAGCGAAATTCCAATGTGTGCGTATCGGCAAAAAATGCGGAATAACCCTTTAACTGTACATTTGACAGATACGCGCGCATGGACTTTTTTGTAGATCTTATTGAGTTACATGTGTGTGTCAATTTTTGTGTCATTTTGACAAAGCGTATAGGCCTGACACTCAACAATGTGTATTTTCACCTTAGGGGACAAGAAAAAATGGACTTTTTTCTCCTGCCATGGGGGGGCGCTCTTTTGGGGAGTAAAAATTCCTTCACAAATGTGTTGATGGCTGGACATTGCATCATCCTAGAAAACTTGGAGGCCAGTGAGGACAAAAATAAAAAGTTATAAGACTTTTAAATATGTGGATTTTAGTGTTATCTTTGGCGCCCCCTAGAACCTAAACCTTGGGGTGCAGCGTCATGATTTTGATAACTTTTAATGGCCACGGAGTGTAGATTGGCCTGAGCAAATGTGGTGCCGGTGGAACGAAAGCCTTCGGAGGAGTTAGCGAAATTCCAATGTGTGCGGATCGGCAAAAAATGCGTAATAACCCTTTAACCGTAATTTTGACAGATACGGCCGCACTGACTTTTTTGTAGATCTTATTGAGATACATGTGTGTGTCAATTTTTGTGTCAATATGACAAAGCGTACAGGCGTGACAGTCAATAGTGTGAATTTCCACCTTAGGGGGCGCTATGGAGCCATTTTGCATTTTATTGTTTTGGCGACTTCAGAATATCGAATTTTTCACCAGGCCCGGTCGTCCTGCCAAATTTCATGAGTTTTCGCCAGTGGGAAGTGGGCCATTTTCCAGTTCAAAGGGGAGGAAAAAGAAAAAAGAAAGAAAGAAACAAAGACTAGGGCCCCGTTGGGGCACTGGCGGGCCCGAGCCGCGTTGCGCCGCCCCCAGTGCGACCGCCTCCCCCTCCCGATCGCGTCACACTCAAGGTCCAAAGATGGTGTGCGCACTTGTCTGTGGTCATTTCCCATTATAATGAATGGGAGGCGCAGTTTCTACCAAAACACTCGCTGCAGACAAACTTCATGTCCTATTTGAAAAAAGTCTGGACCATGAGTGAGGGCACAAACACAGCTATGATATATCGAAATGGCAGGTTGCTCCTCCTTACGGTGTTGCCTGGAGAGCGATGCGATTGAGCCATTGAGCGATGGGCAGGGTTAACTTGACTTTTTCTCCTGCCTTGGGGGGGGATGTGGATTCCTTTAAGAATGTGGATTTTTGGGTCATCTTTGGCGCCCCCTAGAACGTAAACCGTGGGGTGCAGCGTCATGATTTTTACAACTTTGAATGGCCATGGGGTGTAGATTGGCAAATTTGGTGTCAGTGGGACGAAAGCCTTAGGAGGAGTTAGCCACATTCCAATGTGTGCTAATCGGCAAAAAATGCAAAATAGCCCTTTAACCGTACATTTTACAGATACGCGCGCATTGACTTTTTCGTAGATCTTATTGAGATACATGTGTGTGTCAAATTTTGTGTCAATATGACAAAGCATACAGGTATGACAGTCAACAATGTGTATTTTCACCTTATGGGACAAGAAAAAATGGACTTTTTTCTCCTGCCATGGGGGGGCGCTCTTTTGGGGAGTAAAAATTCCTTCACAAATGTGTTGATGGCTGGACATTGCATCATCCTAGAAAACTTGGAGGCCAGAGAGGACAAAAATAAAAAGTTATAAGACTTTGAAATATGTGGATTTTAGGGTTATCTTTGGCGCCCCCTAGAACCTAAACCGTGGGGTGCAGCGTCATGATTTGAATAACTTTTAATGGCCATGGGGTGTAGATTGGCCTGAGCAAATGTGGTGCCGGTGGAACGAAAGCCTTCGGAGGAGTTAGCGAAATTCCAATGTGTGCGGATCGGCAAAAAATGCGCAATAACCCTTTAACCGTACATTTGACAGATACGCCCGCACTGACTTTTTTGTAGATCTTATTGAGATACATGTGTGTGTCAATTTTTGTGTAATTTTGACAAAGCGTACAGGCGTGACAGTCAATAGTGTGAATTTTCACCTTATGGGACATGAAAAAATGGACTTTTTTCTCCTGCCATGGGGGGCGCTCTTTTGGGGAGTAAAAATTCCTTCACAAATGTGTTGATGGCTGGACATTGCATCATCCTAGAAAACTTGGAGGCCAGTGAGGGCAAAAATAAAAAGTTATAAGACTTTGAAATTTGTGGATTTTAGGGTTATCTTTGGCGCCCCCTAGAACCTAAACCGTGGGGTGCAGCATCATGATTTGAATAACTTTTAATGGCCATGGGGTGTAGATTGGCCTGAGCAAATGTGGTGCCGGTGGAACGAAAGCCTTCGGAGGAGTTAGCGAAATTCCAATGTGTGCGGATCGGCAAAAAATGCGCAATAACCCTTTAACCGTACATTTGACAGATACGCCCGCACTGACTTTTTTGTAGATCTTATTGAGATACATGTGTGTGTCAATTTTTGTGTCATTTTGACAAAGCGTACAGGCGTCAGGTGAATTTTTCACCTTAGGGGGCGCTATGGAGCCATTTTGCATTTTCTTGTTTGGGCGACTTCGGAATATCAAATTTTTCACCAGGCCCGGTGGTCCTGCCAAATTTCATGAGTTTTCGCCAGTGGGAAGTGGGCCATTTTCCAGTTCAAAGGGGAGGAAAAATAATAATAACAAAAGAAGGAAACATGCAGGAACAAGAGGGCTCTCGCAGCTGCTTAGCAGCTACGCTCGGGCCCTAAAAAACCACTTGGGGAATAATAGGGCCTACGCCCGGCTGCTCTGCAGCTGGCTCGGGCCCTAAAGAAAGAAAGAAACAAAGAAAAACCACTTGGGGAATAATAGGGCTCTCGCAGCTGCTTAGCAGCTACGCTCGGGCCCTAAAGAAGGAAACTACAGGAACAAGAGGGCTCTCGCAGCTGCTTAGCAGCTACGCTCGGGCCCTAAAGAAAGAAACAAAGAAAAACCACTTGGGGAATAATAGGGCTCTCGCAGCTGCTTAGCAGCTACGCTCGGGCCCTAAAAAACCACTTGGGGAATAATAGGGCTCTCGCAGCTGCTTAGCAGCTACGCTCGGGCCCTAAAAATAGAGGAATTTTCACCAGATGACCTGAATATCACTTTATGCTGAAATCTTGAGGACAGTTACCCTGCACTGATCTTACCTCTTTTTGTGAATGTTAGTAGAATGGCTTCTGTCTGTCTCAGAGATCTTTTTAGCTTTTATTGTGCTGGGACGTTATTGTGGCAACAGATGAAAGGCACTGCCGACACAGAACAGGTGTTTGGTGACGTCAACCTTTCTGTAACCGAAATAATTACAGATAAGTGACGTTGCTGTTCTTTTTTCCAACAAGTATTGATCTTCAAGGGCAAGTGACGTTCATGTTCTTTTTGTCAACACGTATTGATTTTTGGCGGTTTTCTCTTGTTCGTTTCTCATTTTACAATCATTGACGTTGTTTCCGTGCCCGCCGAGGATTGTATGAAACCGACAGAAACGCTTACCGCTTATAGTAGAGTGGTCCACGGAAATGTACAATTTAAAACCCATACAGTTCTTATTTGTGGGGCTAAACAGTGATGAGGAATGTTCCCGAAGTAATTCTAAGCGGACACGCGTTTCTCGGCAAATCTACGCTAGCTTTAGCGACTAGCTCCATGTGCAGGACATGTGCATGGGCGTGGTTTCCTCCTCTCTGATTTTGATTGATGGCTAGCAGTGTAGTCTGATTGGCAACTGAGTAAAGAACGAATGTGATTGGTGGATCGCTGCACAGCACATGCAGAGTCACATGCAGTGTATCTCAGCCATCTACCCTACGATGGCCCAATTCCAAACCACCCCCTCACTGACTCATTGACTTAGGTGCGCGCTCATGTGAGCTCTGTAAGGGCTTGAGGGTTGTTCCAAATGAAATCGGTAAGTCAGCGAGGGCTCGGGAACGCCCCTTTCTGCACCCTTTCCGTAAGTCCGTACCGTTGGAGACTTTGGCTGTGTCTCATTTCAGAGACCGCATCGTGATAAGCGCGCTTAACGGCGCTTAGCTGAGTGCACTGCCGTTTTGAGCCGTTTTACGCCGTTTTGCGCCGTTCTGTGCCCTTCCTGTGTCCCATTTTAGATACAGCAGCCATCGAACGGCGCATCTGACGCGTACGTGAGGTCACCACGCGGCACGAACGGTGTCCCGTTTGGCACAAAATACTAAGCGCGCTTCAAATTCGGTCTCAAAACCACACTACCCCCGCCTCGTTTTCAAGCGTGCATGTATGCACGCTTTCGTGCCGTCGGTATCCCAGAATTCTTTGCGTGCCGCTGCACAGCTGTGCATTTCAGGTGAGAGGCTGGACTCGCTTGGAGACACAGCGCGTCTTCGAAGAAAATACAAGCAATCCAAAACCATCAGACAGTCAGCTCAGGCTGTATGAGAGCATGATCTCTGAACTCACTAAAATCTGTAAACCAAACATTATAGATTTAGAGACGAACTGATCCGCTGTGTTACAACTATCAAAAACATTAGAAATGAGAAAGCTGACAAAACTACAGCAGAGTATCAGGACAACATTGAGGGTTTTTTTTCTTTTAAGATTTAGAGATTAAAGTTGTAAATTTAGGAGAATAAAGTCATAAAGTAAATAAAGTCATAAAGCTGCTTTTGCGGAGGGGGAAATGACTGAAGCTGGTCATCTGCAGGGTTATCTGTGGATGTATCAGCGGGTCATTAAGAGAGATTTTGTGGTTTCTGAAGAAACAATCAAACTGATGATAATCAACATTTGTGATCCAGAGGGAGTCGAGCTCCGACGAGCACCACGTCTCTGACACCGGCCGTAGCCTACACCTGCAGAGACACCAACACCTTATTACGGCATATGGATTCATATCATAAACTAAAGCTCAATGTCATTCACGGATATTAACGGCTGCATTGACAGATATATCCTCAGCATATTCATTTCTGCCTCCACAAAAGCAGCGATTTCCTTCAAGTACACCAATATTTTTCCCCCGTGGAAAAGACGTATTTCTCATATATTCTTTTTAAAGTCTTTATACTTATGACAATGTTATGCTGATGTGCCAGAGGATGAAGAATCTCCTTGTTTGTGAAACCTATACTGAAGCACAGTTCCTTCAAATGCTTCATGGCCCTAATTTTAACAGGTCTCTCTGAAATAACAGGTTATGACTTCATTCTCATAAATTAATGACTTTATTCTCGTAAATTCACGACTTAAATCTCGAAGTCCTTAAAGTCTTAAATCTCAATATGGCCCTCATACTCCTTCTTACAAAACAATCATTGGATGAATTGTGCTTGTATGTATCTACTATTTTGTGTCTGTGCAAGGTCGCACAATTAAAACAATAAATGCTGCGCTCCGCGGGTTTCCTTTTAGTCAGTCGTGACGCGAGCCTGAGGGCGGGGACATTTGGCAACTCCACCAGGAAGTCCTCCGAAGGTCTCCAAATGTCCCCGCCCTCAGGCTTACGTCACGACTGATTAGAAAAAAAGCTGCGGAGCGCAGCATGTATTGTTTTAATTGTGCGACCTTGCACAGACACAAAATAGTAGATACATACAAGCCCAGATCATTCCCACAAAATTAATCCAATGATTGTTTTGTATGAAGGAGTATGAGGGCCCTATTGAGAAGGAGGATAGGAGATACTTCATCCTCTGGCACATCAGCATCACATTGTCATAAGTATAAAGACTTTAAAAAAAGAATATATGAGAAATACGTCTTTTCCACGGGGAAAAAACTGGTGTACTTGAAGGAAATCGCTGCTTTTGTGGAGGCAGAAATGAATATGCTGAGGATATATCTGTCAGTGCAGCCGTAAATATCCGTGAATGACATTGAGCTTTAATTTATGATATGAATCCATATGCCATAATAAGGTGTTGGTGTCTCTGCAGGTGTAGGCTACGGCCGGTGTCAGAGACGTGGTGCTCGTCGGAGCTCGACTCCCTCTGGATCACAAATGTTGATCATCATCAGTTTGATTGTTTCTTCAGAAACCACAAAATCTCTCTGAATGACCCGCTGATACATCCACAGATAACCCTGCAGATGACCAGCTTCAGTCATTTCCCCCTCCACAAAAGCAGCTTTATGACTTTATTTACTTTATGACTTTATTCTCCTAAATTTACAACTTTAATCTCTAAATCTTAAAAGAAAAAAACCTCAATGTTGTCCTGATACTCTGCTGTAGTTTTGTCAGCTTTCTTATTTCTAATGTTTTTGATTGTTGAAGCAGAGCGGATCAGTTCGTCTCTAAATCTATAATGTTTGGTTAACAGATTTTAGTGAGTTCAGAGATCATGCTCTCATACAGCCTGAGCTGACTGTCTGCTGTTTTCGGATTGCTTGTATTTTCTTTGAGGATGCGCTGCGTCTCCAAGCGAGTCCAGCCTCTCACCTGAAATGCGCAGCTGTGCAGCGGCACGCAAAGGATTCTGGGATACCGACGGCACGAAAGCGTGGATAAATGCACGCTTGAAAACATGCTAAGCGCGCTTAGCATTTTTTAGCATCTCGTGCCAAACGGGACACCGTTCGCACCGTCGTGACGTCATGCACACTTCAAATGCACCGTTCGACGGTGCAGAAGGGCACTTAGGTCGATGCGGTCTCTGAAATGAGACACAGCCTTTGGCTATGAAATTGCCCACAATTCATTGCGTTGTGGGCGTTACTGGAGGACGCCGACGCAGCCGGGGCCAGGATTTAAAAAGGAACGAGGGAATCATCCGCGACAGACACCAAAAATGACGGAGATCATGGCGAAGAAGCTCAAGAAGTAGCAGTTCATTCAGGATCTAGGTGCACCCTTAATACTCTAACATGGATGTTCCGCATCGTGTATGGTGGGCGTGTGTGTGTGTGTGTGTGTGTGTGTGTATGTATATATACATACATATATGCACACACATACACACACACGCATGCGTTATTCTTCTAACAAAGAAAATTGATTTTTACTTCAAACTTTTATCTGAATCAATACATTTTATCCTGAACTAACACTCTAAAGCAGTGATTACTTTCAGAATCTAGTGCTTCAACCTTTTAACCATTCAAAATCACTTAACCTATCATTAATGCTGGTTTTATAATTTATCAATCTAATCATTATTTACCAATTACCTGTTGTCTATGTTCAAGAGCAAGTGCGTGCAAAAGGAGCGGAACAATGTTGGCCTTTCTTCTGCAACGTCGCTGGCCGCGAAATAAATGCAGAATTAAGAGCCCAGAGAGGCAAGTGTCAGTCGCATCTTTGGTTGTCAACGTTGTCGTCTATCGTCAAGGTAACGTGGCACGTCACAAAGGGCTGTTCCATTGGTTTTATACCCTTTTGGAGCCCTTAAACCCTCCCACACTCAAGCACTTACCAGCTGACTTAACCTAAGCTAATGAGGGTGCAGGGCTTGAGGGCTTAGGGTGGAGTTTGGAATTGGGCCGATATATCGTGCGGCCTTCTTCCAAATTAGTTAGAAATACATATAAATATAAAGTACACTAATATAATAATATATTCTGGAGTAGATTTTTGCTCCAAGTTCAAACTGAGAAGAACTTGATCTTGTTTATTAATATTATTTCCCCATGAGGCTTGAAAAAAAAAAAAATCTTATTCCCTCAAAAAGTGGAGCTTTGATCAGTTATTTAATCAGGGTATCAGGATATTGAGGTGTATAAAACACTGTCATCTGTAAAAAAGCAGATTTTATGAGAGGGAACTGAGTTTAATGTGAGGGATGTTGGTACAATGTTGACTAGACTAAACTAAACTAAATATTTAATTTGTTAACATCTATGATAAAAAAGTTAAACTATTATTCCTTTTTATGTGTGTGTGTGTGTGTGTGTGTGTGTGTGTGTGTGTGTGTGTGTGTGTGTGTGTGTGTGTGTGTGTGTGTGTGTGTGTGAACCTCCAGCTGCAGCCGTCAGTTCTGTTTCAGTTCAGTCTGACTGAGGGAGGTTTTTGTACGATGCTTTTTCACTGTGTGTACATACGCTGACTGTTGGGGTAGTGAAAACTCTTACAGTAGTAAACTGCTGCATCTTCAGTCTGGACTCCACTGATGGTCAGAGTGAAACTAGATCCAGATCCACTGCCTGTAAAACGACTTGATATCCCTGATGCTCGACTGCTAATAGCATAAATGAGCGGTTTAGGAGATTCTCCATCCTTCTGTTGGTACCAGTATAACCAGTTGCTATACACATTCTGACTGACACTACAGCTGATCTGTACGTTTCCTCCCAGAGTCATTTCCATAGAGAGTGAGTTTGCATGAGCAGCAGCATGCTCCAGTGCCCTGGGAGACTTTATAGTCCTGAGAGTTGAAGACTGGATGACTGACAGCTGTCCTTCATCACAACAGAAGACACAGAAATCCTCCTCCTACTCCTCCTGATCAGAAACATGACTGTGATCTGCGTCCTCATCTGGACTCTCCTCTGCTGCTGCTTCACAGGTAAAGTCCAGAGAATCCAACTCCTCTCCTCTATGAACATCCGTCCCTCTGAAATGAAGCCCACAAAACCATGACGCTGCTTTCTGTGTTTGTCTCTGTATCCTCAGAGTCCAGTGGACAGGTCACAGTGGCTCAGCCTGCAGCTGTGACCTCTGCTCTGGGAGGAACCATCACCATCCCATGTAGGACCAGTCAGGATGTGTTTGTTTATAACAACAACCAGCGTTTAGCCTGGTACCAACAGAAGGACGGAGAAACTCCTAAACTGCTCATTTATGAGGCTAGCACTCGATACTCAGGGATATCAAGTCGTTTTTCAGGCAGTGGATCTGGATCTAGTTTCACTCTGACCATCAGTGGAGTCCAGACTGAAGATGCAGCAGTTTACTACTGTAAGAGTCAACACTACATCAACAGTCAGCATGTGTTCACACAGTGAAAAAGCGTCGTACAAAAACCTCCCTCAGTCACACTGAACTGAAACTGAACTGACAGCTGGAGGTTTCTGAAGAGACTGACACATTTCAGTGAAAACACACAAACACAAAGATTTCTCTTTAACTCTCATCATCCATTTCACTTCAAACAGTGTCTGTAGCTCTGCTGTAGATTGAACTCCTTTCATTCAGACAGTTTTAGATTGATCCCAGCTTCTCTGACACACAAACCTCAGTGTCAGACTGAAGAGCCAAAAATGCTGTAGAGGGCTGAGTTAGTATTTATGAATGTGTGAAGGTTAGAAAAGTACTGATAATACTGTCCAACACTCAGCATGTCCCCCTCGGCCCTCTGTGAGTGAATCTGATTAAATTTGACAAACAGTCTTCAAGTGCTCTGTGGTGAGTTTGCATGAGCAGCAGTTACCATATTTAATATGTTAACATTGATGATAAAAAAAGTGAAATTATAATTACTTTGTGTGTGTGTGTGTGTGTGTGTGTGTGTGTGTGTGTGTGTGTGTGTGTGTGTGTGTGTGTGTGTGTGTGTGTGTGTGTGTGAACCTCCAGCTGCAGCCATCAGTTCAGTTTAAGTTCAGCCTGACTGAGGGAGGTTTTTGTACGACGCTTTGTCACTGTGTGAACACAGGCTGACTGTTGGGGTAGTGAAAACTCTGACAGTAGTAAACTGCTGCATCTTCAGTCTGGACTCCACTGATGGTCAGAGTGAAACTAGATCCAGATCCACTGCCTGAAAAACGACTTGATATCCCTGATGCTCGAGTGCTAGCGGAATAAATGAGCAGTTTAGGAGTTTCTCCATCCTTCTGTTTGTACCAGGATAAGTCAGTATTGCCATCCACATTCTGACTGGTCTTACATGGGATGGTGACGGTTCCTCCCGGAGCAGAGGTCACTGCTGCAGGCTGAGTCACTGTGATCTTTCCTCTGGACTCTGAGGATACAGAGACAAACACAGAAAGCAGCGTCATGGTTTTGTGGGCTTCATTTCAGAGGGACGGATGTTCATAGAGGAGAGGAGTTGGATTCTCTGAACTTTACTTGTGAAGCAGCAGCAGAGGAGAGTCCAGATGAGGACGCAGATCACAGTCATGTTTCTGATCAGGAGGAGGAGGAGGAGGATTTCTGTGTCTTCTGTTGTGATGAAGGACAGCTGTCAGTCATCCAGTCTTCAACTCTCAGGACTATAAAGTCTCCCAGAGCACTGGAGCATGCTGCTCATGCAAACTCACTCTCTATGGAAATGCTCACATTAACTCCAACAGGACCTTAGATTATAGACATGATGATGTTGGTGATGATAAATAATATATCAATCAATTCATCTCCTGATTGATCAAACAGCTTTCCTGACTTGTATCATGAAGGTTTAGGTTTGTTCTTCTTCATCCATCTATTTGGAGAGATTTCTTCAGTCTTAGCCCGATGCTGAGGACAATGAATGTCAACTATTCAGTAAATCAATAAAGATCTTCAAAAACTGGATTCATTCAAATGGACTTCATTGAATTCTCTGCTTTCATTGGAGCTCAAAGCTCTTGCAGACAGAGACACATTTAGGTGACTTTGTTTGTGTCAGAGTCAGAGAGCCGTGTCTCTCTACAGTCAGAGGTTTTTGTACGGCGCCTCAATGACTTTGTATCACTGTGGTACACGTTCGGTGGAGGAACCAGACTGGATGTTGGAAGTAAGTCAAATATAAAGTCTTTTTCTTTTGAGTCAGTCATTTTTGGATCTGATTTCTTCTTTTGAAAGACTGAAGGAAAAATATTCGCGTTTCTTTTTCTTTGCCAGGTGTCAGTTAGAAACTAAAACTGTATAAAATCTCCAATTAAATCTGAGTCCATGAAATAATGAAGTGTTTCGAATGTTGGTATTCAGTTGGACCCTGAGGGCTGGTAGGTTTAGTTCAGTCAGAGTCAGAGAGCCGTGTCTCTCTACAGTCAGAGGTTTTTGTACGGCGCCTCAATGACTTTGTATCACTGTGGTGGACTTTTGGTGGAGGAACCAGACTGGATGTTGGAAGTAAGTTTCTATTTTAATATCAAATCTTTCAGTTCAACATAGTGTATAAATTCTTATTTGAAACAGAACTTTTTCTGTAGAATTTGGACATTTTGATTTGATCTTTTTTTATTGATCACTGTTGTTTCTTCACACGGAGGTTAATTCAGGACAGTTACACTGAACAGTTTTTCACACAGTCTGGTCATAAAATGTCAAAATTCTGACCGACTTGAAGGTTGAATTTTATTTTTAGTAAAATTTTTCACTTTTTTGAAATTCATTTAAACTCATTTTCTTAAACTGCATTTTGAACTCTTGATGATATTGATCTGATTTGGACGTTTGAAGATTTCCAACCCAGTGTCGACATAAAAACCATGAAGGAAAAAGAAGAACATCTCTGATCTCTTGATGTCTTTTTAAATGAGACTCTTTTGAACCCGACTGGTGAGGATTTCAACTCACATGAAGAACATTAGATCGTTTTATTGATCGATCGATCGATTGACTGATGAGTATTGATATGTATTTCCTCAGAATAGTCAAAAGTGTAATGTTTGAATGGTCTGATAGTGTTTGTGTTATTTCAGTGATTTTCAGTGGGGTTAGTCAGTATGTGAGTGTCTCTGTGCTGATGTGCATGAGAGGTTTCTTAAAGGGAAGTGAAAGTCCATGAAGAAGAAAATCAACGTTCAACATGAAAGCTGTCCCAGTGTCTGCTGTTTGATTGACAGCTGTGTGCTCCCTGTCCTCTAAGCTGATTGGTGTCTCCTAGGTGATGCCCCTCCTGAACTGAAGGTGCTGTCCCCCTCAAGAGACGAGCTGCGGCAGCACAGGCAGGGGAAGGCCACGCTCATGTGCCTGGCCAACAAGGGCTTCCCCTCAGACTGGACTCTGGTCTGGAAGGTGGACGGCAGCAGCAGCAGCAGCTGGGAGGAGAGCAGGAGCCCTGCGGTGCTGGAGAAGGACGGTAAATACACCTGGAGCAGCACCCTGAGGCTCCCTGCAGACCAGTGGAACAAGGTGGTCTCTGTGACCTGTGAGGCCACCCGGGACTCCCAGACTCCGGTCTCGAAGACCCTGAGGAGAGACGAGTGTTCCCAGTAGTGATCTGATTCACTGGAACCCTGATTCAGTTTTTCCTCTCGTCCTGCTCTCAGTCTAAACTCTCTCTCTCTCTCTCTCTCTCTCTTTCTTCGTCTCTTCTCAAACAGGTTTTTGCTTTTTCTCTCTTTGATCGTTTCAGAAGTTTAACTCAATAAAAACATTACATTAAAGTCAGCTCTGTGTGGTTTTCCTCCTCATTTATTTCATTATTAAATTATTAGTCAGACATGATCCCCAAAGAAGAACAAAAATACCATTTACTTTAGTTTTTCAGACCTTATTAAAACGTAAATGTGGTTCATGGTTGGTCCAGGTTAAAAGAAATAAACAAACACTCCATAAGCTAACTGTAAATCCAGTATGATTTCATTCAACAATAGAAACCAGCCGATAATCTCACTGAAGTCTGCTGGTGATGTTTCATCTGTTGTGAGGTCTTAAAACTGAGAGAAAAAGTGATGATAGTTCAGATCTTTGAGCTTTGTCACACTTTTAGGTCAACAAAGAAGAGCGGGATATCATCAGCGTACGGTGATATCATGTGTTTACAATGGAAGATTAGAGTTCAGTGAGTTTAATGGAAAATAATGAAGAGAATGAAACAAAATAATTTCATTATGGTGGGATGAATCTTTTCTGTGGTGAAACAACATTAAATATCTCAAGTAGATGTAGAGTGTTCAAACTTTTATCTAAATGATGATTTTACACATTTTCTATAGTCAGTATTCACTCTTAGTGCTCTGTTTTATTCTGTGTCTCTGTCACTGTGCAGATGTTCAGTCTGATCACTTCCTCTTTAGCTGAGGAGGTTTTTGTACGACGCTTTTTCACTGTGTGAACGGCAAGCTGTTACGCTGCCCACAGTGATAAACTCCTGCGTCTTCAGTCTGGACTCCATTGATGGTCAAAGTAAAGTCTGTTCCTGACTGACTTCCACTAAAACGATCAGGAACTCCAGACTGATGGCTTGTAGCATAATAAATCAGGAGTTTAGGAGCTTCTCCAGGTTTCTGAAGGTACCAGGCTACAACATTACTCACAGATGTACTGGCTTTACATCTGAGAGAAACCGTCTGTCCTGGAACAACAGCTACAGCTCCAGGAGACTGAGTCATGGTGATATCTCCTGATGAACCTGAAAAACATGAAGAAAAGAAGAAGAGTTCCTGAGACAGACCCAGCAGATTGTAGACTGTAAATTCAGCTTTTTTCAGGGTTTTTAAATCACAGCAGAACATCACTGAGGTCAACCTGGAGACGTCTGAAAACAAGTTTTCAGCAGTGATCCTCACCGTGAATGAGAAGCCCCAGGGCGGCCACCACTACAATAAGTAACTCCATCATTGTGTTCTGGACGTGTCCGTGTCTCTGAAGGGTCTGGACAGCCACCCATGAACTCTGACCTCTTAAGAGCTGAGAGCAGAGAGGAAGGACACATATGCAAACACTCAGAGTCAGTCATCTGAAACTGTCCTCTACATATGATTGGAGTTTCTCCCTAACAGCTTTGACAGCATGAAGGTTTCAGTCTCACATTCACCGATGATCCTTTGGCCTTCACTAAACAAGTGCAGCAACATGATCCTGAAGGTTCATGAAAACATGATTCAGTTTTTATTGTTTCAGAGGATGTGATTGAAAAAGTTTGAGCCTGAAAAACTTTTTTTTTGTGTTATAGAAGATACTGACAGTTTCATATAGAAAGACAATTCTTTGTGTTTGACTTGATTTTATGATAAATGTCTTGGTATAAATATTTGCTTTACTTGAACGGGTCATTTGAGTGTCTTCAAATGTTGCTGAAAGACCTTCAGAGTATTTTTAAAGTGGATAAGGTGTTTGAATGAATTAATGGTGGAATAGTGATCATAATCAAAATAAAGGGAGGGTTTGGTGAAGTGCAACAGTGTGTGTGTGTGTGTGTGTGTGTGTGTGTGTGTGTGTGTGTGTTTGTGAACCTCCAGCTGCAGCCGTCAGTTCAGTTTCAGTTCAGTCTGACTGAGGGAGGTTTTTGTACGACGCTTTTTCACTGTGTGAACACATACTGACTGTTGGGGTAGTGAAAACTCTGACAGTAGTAAACTGCTGCATCTTCAGTCTGGACTCCACTGATGGTCAGAGTGAAACTAGATCCAGATCCACTGCCTGAAAAACGACTTGATATCCCTGATTGTCGAGTGCTAGCAGCATAAATGAGCAGTTTAGGAGTTTCTCCATCCTTCTGTTGGTACCAGTGCAGATGGCTATTGCCATGCACATTCTGACTGACACTACAGCTGATTTGTGCGTTTCCTCCCGGAGCAGAGCTCACTGCTGCAGGCTGAGTCACTGTGAACTGTCCTCTGGACTCTGAGGATACAGAGACAAACACAGAAAGCAGCGTCATGGTTTTGTGGGCTTCATTTCAGAGGGACGGATGTTCATAGAGGAGAGGAGTTGGATTCTCTGGACTTTACCTGTGAAGCAGCAGCAGAGGAGAGTCCAGATGAGGATGCAGATCACAGTCATGTTTCTGATCAGGAGGAGGAGGAGGAGGATTTCTGTGTCTTCTGTTGTGATGAAGGACAGCTGTCAGTCATCCAGTCTTCAACTCTCAGGACTATAAAGTCTCCCAGAGCACTGGAGCATGCTGCTGCTCATGCAAACTCACTCTCTGTGGAAATTTGTAGAACTGAAACTTGTCTGCAGTCATCCCTGAGCAGTGATGCTGGTCTGTTTCCATGGTAACTCAGCTATGAGAGGAAATGTTTGAGAATAGTTTCATCTTCTCTGATAAAGACCAGCAGATGTGCTTCAGTCTCTGTTACAGGACACAGATGAACTCACCTGACACAAACTTTTGTCCAGCAGCACCAACCTCACTTTTCTCACTTTTCAGGATCGTTCATCAAGACATTTTTACTATTGTCATATTGTAAGTGATATTGTATTAAAATTGGACCAAACAATTAGAGGTTAATAAAATACAATAAAAGTCTGTTGAGAGTTAAAAGTCATGTTTAGTAAAGACACACTTATCAACATGAGTTTTTAACAAGTTTTAAATGAAGATAAGGAACTCTGCAGTTTGATCTCCTCAGGTAGTTTGTTCTAGAGAGTGGGGGCCCTGATAGAAAACCCTGGGCCCCCCTGCTCCTCAGCCTGGACTGGGGGACAGTCATCAGCATTATGTTTTCTAAATTAAGTCTGTGCGATTTCAGAAAACACTAACATTACAATTTTTTTCAAACCTGTGATATAGATTGCAATATTAAAAAAATAGAGGAATTTTCACCAGATGACCTGAATATCACTTTATGCTGAAATCTTGAGGACAGTTACCCTGCACTGATCTTACCTCTTTTTGAGAATGTTAGTAGAATGGCTTCTGTCTGTCTCAGAGATCTTTTTAGCTTTTATTGTGCTGGGACGTTATTGTGGCAACTGATGAAAGGCACTGCCGACACAGAACAGGTGTTTGGTGACGTCATCCTTTCTGTAACCGAAATAATTACAGATAAGTGACGTTACTGTTCTATTTTCCAACAAGTATTGATCTTCAATGGCAAGTGACGTTGCTTCTCTTTTTATCAACAAGTATTCATCTTCAATGGTAAGTGACGTTCATGTTCTTTTTGTCAACAAATATTCATCTTCGGCGGTTTTCTCTTGTTCGTTTCTCATTTTACAATCGTTGATGTTGTTTCCGTGCCCGCCGAGGATTGCATGAAACTCGCAGAAACGCGCACCGCTTACAGCAGAGTGGTCCACGGAAATGTACAATTTAAAACCCATTCAGTTATTATTTGTGGGGCTAAACAGTGATGAGGAATGTTCCCAAAGTAATTCTAAGCGGACACGCGTTTCTCGGCAAATCTACGCTAGCGTCAGCGACTAGCTCCATGTGCAGGACATGTGCATGGGCGTAGTTTCCTCCTCTCTGGTTTTGATTGACGGCTGGCAGTGTAGTGTGATTGGCAACTGAGTAAAGAACGAATGTGATTGGTGGATCGCTAAACAGCACATGCAGAGTCACATGCAGTATATCTCCGTCATCTATCCTTGCAAGGCTGTGTAATGTCACTATCAGCACACATACATCGCGATGACGATACTCAAACGATATATCGAGCAGCCTTCTTCCAAATTAGCTAGAAATACATGTAAACCATGTTTAATGTATAAACAGATATTTAAAATTCCTTTGTGTCATCTTTCACTCAGTAAAAAAAATTCCTACGCACAATATTTAACACAAACTCTTGTTTCTTTGGTGTCTCCTTGTGTTTCTTCAGTGTTTCCTGCTGACGTCCAGCAGCTGATTATGAAAGAAGAGTCTCCTGAGCAGAAGTGGAGCCCCAGTCTGGACCAGGACGATGTCAAACCTCCACTGATTAAAAGGAAACAAGAGGAATCTTGGAGCAGTCAGGAGGAGCCGCCTCAAGGCCTGGAGGAGGCTGATACCACTGAGATCCCTTTGACTCCCTTCAAAGAGAAACCTCGGTCCTTACAGCTTCATCACAGACTGACTGAACAGATGGACACACAGGCTGATGAGAAGGACTCTGGAGGTTCAGAACAAGCCAGGAACTTGGATCCAGAAAGACATTTATATAGTACACTAATATAATAATATATTCTGGAGTAGATTTTTGGTCCAAGTTCAAACTGAGAAGAACTTGATGTTGTTTATTAATATTATGTCCCCATGAGGCCTGAAAAAAACAAATTCTTGTTCTCTCAAAAAGTGGAGCTTTGATCAGTTATTAGATCAGGTTATCAGGATATTGAGGTGTATAAAACACTGTCATCTGTAAAAAAGCAGATTTAATGAGAGGGAACTGAGTTTAATGTGAGGGATGTTGGTACAATGTTGACCAGACTAAACTAAACATCTAATTAATATGTTAACATCTACGGTAAAAAAGTGAAATTATTATTCATTTTTATGTGTGTGTGTGTGTGTGTGTGTGTGTGTGTGTGTGTGTGTGTGTGTGTGTGTGTGTGAGTGTGTGAACCTCCAGCTGCAGCTGTCAGTTCAGTTTCAGTTCAGTCTGACTGAAGGAGGTTTTTGTACGACGCTTTTTCACTGTGTGAACACATACTGACTGTTGGGGATGTGAAGACTTTGACAGTAGTAAACTGCTGCATCTTCAGTCTGGACTCCACTGATGGTCAGAGTGAAACTAGATGCAGATCCACTGCCTGAAAAACGATTTGATATCCCTGATTGTCGAGTGCTAGCAGCATAAATGAGCAGTTTAGGAGTTTCTCCATCCTTCCGTTGGTACCAGACTAAATGGTTATTGCTCCACACATTCTGACTGACACTACAGCTGATTTGTGCGTCTTCTCCCAGAGCAGAGGTCACTGCTGCAGGCTGAGTCAGTGTGTACTGTCCTCTGGACTCTGAGGATACAGAGACAAACACAGAAAGCAGCGTCATGGTTTTGTGGGCTTCATTTCAGAGGGACGGATGTTCATAGAGGAGAGGAGTTGGATTCTCTGGACTTTACCTGTGAAGCAGCAGCAGAGGAGAGTCCAGATGAGGACGCAGATCACAGTCATGTTTCTGATCAGGAGTAGGAGGAGGATTTCTGTGTCTTCTGTTGTGATGAAGGACAGCTGTCAGTCATCCAGTCTTCAACTCTCAGGACTATAAAGTCTCCCAGAGCACTGGAGCATGCTGCTGCTCATGCAAACTCACTCTCTATGGAAATGCTCACATTAACTCCAACAGGGCCTTAGATTATAGACATGATGATGATGATGATCAATAATGGATCAATCAATTCATCTCCTGATTGATCAAACAGCTTTCCTGACTTGTATCATGAAGGTTTAGGTTTGTTCTTCTTCATCCATCTATTTGGAGAGATTTCTTCAGTCTTAGCCCGATGCTGAGGACAATGAATGTCAACTATTCAGTAAATCAATAAAGATCTTCAAAAACTGGATTCATTCAAATGGACTTCATTGAATTCTCTGCTTTCATTGGAGCTCAAAGCTCTTGCAGACAGAGACACATTTAGGTGACTTTGTTTGTGTCAGAGTCAGAGAGCCGTGTCTCTCTACAGTCAGAGGTTTTTGTACGGCGCCTCAATGACTTTGTATCACTGTGGTACACGTTCGGTGGAGGAACCAGACTGGATGTTGGAAGTAAGTCAAATATAAAGTCTTTTTCTTTTGAGTCAGTCATTTTTGTTTCTGATTTCTTCTTTTGAAAGACTGAAGGAAAAATATTCGCGTTTCTTTTTCTTTTTGCATGTTTTAGAGCGAGTGAAACTTGAGGGATCCAGGTGTCAGTTAGAAACTAAAACTGTATAAAAACTCCAATTAAATCTGAGTCCATGAAATAATGAAGTGTTTCGAATGTTGGTATTCAGTTGGACCCTGAGGGCTGGTAGGTTTAGTTCAGTCAGAGTCAGAGAGCCGTGTCTCTCTACAGTCAGAGGTTTTTGTACGGCGCCTCAATGACTTTGTATCACTGTGGTGGACTTTTGGTGGAGGAACCAGACTGGATGTTGGAAGTAAGTTTCTATTTTAATATCAAATCTTTCAGTTCAACATAGTGTATAAATTCTTATTTGAAACAGAACTTTTTCTGTAGAATTTGGACATTTTGATTTGATCTTTTTTTATTGATCACTGTTGTTTCTTCACACGGAGGTTCATTCAGGACAGTTACACTGAACAGTTTTTCACACAGTCTGGTCATGAAATGTCAAAATTCTGACCGACTTGAAGGTTGAATTTTATTTTTAGTAAAATTTTTCACTTTTTTGAAATTCATTTAAACTCATTTTCTAAAACTGCATTTTGAACTCTTGATGATATTGATCTGATTTGGACGTTTGAAGATTTCCAACCCAGTGTCGACATAAAAACCATGAAGGAAAAAGAAGACCATCTCTGATCTCTTGATGTCTTTTTAAATGAGAATCTTTTGAACCCGACTGGTGAGGATTTCAACTCACATGAAGAACATTAGATTGTCTTATTGATCGATCGATTGATTGACTGATGAGTATTGATATGTATTTCCTCAGAATAGTCAAAAGTGTAATGTTTGAATGGTCTGATAGTGTTTGTGTTGTTTCAGTGATTTTCAGTGGGGTTAGTCAGTATGTGAGTGTCTCTGTGCTGATGTGCATGAGAGGTTTCTTAAAGGGAAGTGAAAGTCCATGAAGAAGAAAATCAACGTTCAACATGAAAGCTGTCCCAGTGTCTGCTGTTTGATTGACAGCTGTGTGCTCCCTGTCCTCTAAGCTGATTGGTGTCTCCTAGGTAATGCCCCTCCCAAACTGACGGTGTTGCCCCCCTCCAAAGACGAGCTGGAGCACGGGAAGGAGGGGAAGGCCACGCTCATGTGCCTGGCCAACAAGGGCTTCCCCTCAGACTGGACTCTGGTCTGGAAGGTGGACGGCAGCAGCAGCAGCAGCTGGGAGGAGAGCAGGAGCCCTGCGGTGCTGGAGAAGGACGGTAAATACACCTGGAGCAGCACCCTGAGGCTCCCTGCAGACCAGTGGAACAAGGTGGTCTCTGTGACCTGTGAGGCCACCCGGGACTCCCAGACTCCGGTCTCCAAGACCCTGAGGAGAGACGAGTGTTCCCAGAAGTGATCTGATTCACTGGGACCCTGATTCAGTTTTTCCTCTCTTCCTGCTCTCAGTCTAAACTCTCTCTCTCTCTCTCTCTCTCTCTCTCTCTCTCTCTCTCTCTCTCTCTCTCTCTCTGGTTCTGTCCTTCAGTCATGGTGTTTCATGTTTCAGTGTTTCTGCTTTTGCTGACGGATTCATGATTTTAAAACAATAAAGATTTTCTCGTGTTTATCATCAAACTGGTCGGATTTTTTACTGGCAGAGGTCGAATGAAAGATTTTGATTCTGATCTTATAACTGATCAAGTCAAACCTAAAATGTGATTTTCATCCTGCTCTGGTTTAGATGTTTAATGGCGTCCAGTTCAACATGGACAATGGTAGGATAGTATCCCCAGTTAGATGACCACCATATACAACAGGCTTTAAATTTGGGTTAAAGGATATGAAGTTCTTTGAGTGAGTTCACATCTGAGCAGACAACAATCTAACGTGGAGTTCCCCAAGGCTCCATCTGTGGACTCTTCGAGTTTAACCGCCGACACAAGCCGAGATTGTAGAAAAGAACAAAATCAGTGACCTGAACTTCACAGATGAAATACAGCTCTACAGTGTTGTCAGGGGACCATGACCCTGTATCAGCTCTTTGAATGACCTTAGTGCTAATAATACTGTGTAAATGGACCTGCCTTACCACCAATGTTCACTCAGTAAAAATGAGTTAATTCTCAGGATAAGAAAATATCCTGGTACATTTATGATCATGGCTGTGTCCGTGCTTGTTCTAAATATATGCAGGTTTTTTTGTGACTTTATAAAGTGTTACAGGCAAAGGTCAACTAAAATATACTGTTTGATTTGGAGAGATATGAAGTTAATTTTAGACTTTAGCTGGAAAGGAGAACCAGAACTTGACAACGGAAAAGTGATTTCAGTGTGTGTGTGTGTGTGTGTGTGTGTGTGTGTGTGAAAGAGAGAGAGAGAGAGAGAGAGAGAGAGGGGACAGGGGGAGTTTTTATTGATGTGTGTCTGCAGTGGCCGCCAGCTGCAGGAGGTTTTTGTACGACGCTTTTTCACTGTGTGAACACATGCTGACTGTTGGGGTAGTGAAGACTCTGACAGTAGTAAACTGCTGCATCTTCAGTCTGGACTCCACTGATGGTCAGAGTGAAACTAGATCCAGATCCACTGCCTGAAAAACGACTTGATATCCCTGAGTATCGAGTGCTAGCATGATAAATGAGCAGTTTAGGAGTTTCTCCATCCTTCTGTTGGTACCAGGCTAACAAGTTATTGCTATACACATTCTGACTGACACTACAGCTGATTTGTGCGTCTTCTCCCAGAGCAGAGGTCACAGCTGCAGGCTGAGTCACTGTGATCTGTCCTCTGGACTCTGAGGATACAGAGACAAACACAGAAAGCAGCGTCATGGTTTTGTGGGCTTCATTTCAGAGGGACGGATGTTCATAGAGGAGAGGAGTTGGATTCTCTGGACTTTACCTGTGAAGCAGCAGCAGAGGAGAGTCCAGATGAGGACGCAGATCACAGTCATGTTTCTGATCAGGAGGAGGAGGAGGAGGATTTCTGTGTCTTCTGTTGTGATGAAGGACAGCTGTCAGTCATCCAGTCTTCAACTCTCAGGACTATAAAGTCTCCCAGAGCACTGGAGCATGCTGCTGTTCATGCAAACTCACTTTCTGTGGAAATTTGTAGAACTGAAACTTTTCTGCAGTCATACCTGAGCAGTGATGTCCGTCTGTTTCCACGGTAACCAAGTTAAAATAGGGAAATGTTTGAGACCAGTTTCATCTGCTCTGATAAAGACCAGCAGATGTGCTTCAGTCTCTGTTACAGGACACAGATGAACTCACCTGACACAAACTTTAGTCCAGCAGCACCAACCTCACTTTTCTCACTTTTCTGGATCGTTTCAGGTTTTCTCTTTTGTCATCTGACTCTCTAAGTCTCTTCTGTTTGTGTCTCCTGTTGACATCCTAATAAAGAAGTTGTGTTGTGTTCATAAGAGATAAAATCCTTTATTTCAGTTAACTCTCTCTCACAATCAACTTGACCAATGATTCAAATCCTGTATCAGGTTTTCAGGGAAGTGTTCGTCTTGACCCGTGTGCGCTGAACTTTGAGCTGGCCCAAAATTAGAGTAAGTTAGTAAAAGTATTAAACCACTTTCCTCTTTGATTCGATGACAACTCTCAGAAATCTTTATTTTTAAAAATGATGCGGTCCATAAAGTGTCGGGAAATTGTGGCAAATATTAGAAATAATATCCTGGATACGCTAAAACTAATCTGGAAATGTTGTGGAGCTCTGACATGACAGGAGGGGAAGGTGAACTGAGAACCCCCACAAGGATATTTTTCTACCTGTTCCTTGAATACATATTTATTTTATATCTGAAGAATACATTAAACAATGGTATGAAAACAAGTATAATATACAAAGAAAAAAGAACAAAGATACACAGTGAATTGTGGGAGTGAAGGGAGACTAAGCAGACACAATTAAACAAATACACTAAATTTAAAGCAAATCTCTAAAGTGTTTTTGTTACAGGACTTAAATAAAGTTTTAAAATAGAAGCTGGGTTTGGTTCTTTTAAACTAACATCTTTATATATAAAACTTTCCTAACAATCGAGTCAATTTATCACAAACTCCATTTCTATTTTTCCTCGACTATTAACTACCATGCACACTTAAACTCGTGCTTTTATTTTGAAGGCCACATCAGTTCAGGGAAAATCGTATTTTGTTTCCGGGTCTTTCCGGGCCCTCTCCCATTGACAGGAGTTATCAGGTGTGAATGAACCTCACAGTCCTACATGAGCGGGATAACATTAAACAGAGATTCCTGCTTTGACTTGAAGATGTCCGATTTTCAGGATCACACAGACTCTTACAGACGGCCCGGAGATGTTACTGAACAAACACCGTCCGGATACAAAGAGGAGGAGCTCCACCACCAAAACAAACAGCTCGGGATGATTTCAGCACCTGAAATAAAACTGCAACACACAGGTTAGTCATCTGTTGTCTGTTGGAAACGTTTATACCAGGGGTCGGCAACCTTAGACACACGAAGAGCCATTTGGACCAGTTTCCCACGGAGAGAAAACACAGGGAGCCACAAACCCCTTTGACATCTAAAATAAAGATAACATTACATATATCTGGGTTTTTTTTTACCTTTGTGCAAAGAATATAAAAAACTGTAGCAAGTTGCATTTATGAACTAAATGAACTGCTGCAGAGGAAAAGAAATGTCATTTCTGCAGGCAAACAAAAATATTTCGAACAGTTAGAAATAACCTTAAAGACCCACTTCCATGAAAATCATGTTTTTCTTATTGTTTACATGTTCATATATCATTTTCATGATGCTACAGGACATATCATGAGTAATATAAGAGCCAAATTGCATTTCTGAGTGTTTTTGCATCCTAATCTCTGTGAATCTCTGGCAGACCCAAACGGTTGTCTCAGACACAGTGAGATTTTCTATGTCATAATTCCAAGCTCCGCCCTCTGAGCCCTGCTATGCAGAGGATGATCGCGCAACAAGCGTGGATAAAAAACACAATTTCACTGAATAATGTACAATATATTTTTGCAAAATAACATCCGATTAAAATGTGAAATTTACTTGCTTAGTGTGCCTTTCGCTCCTGATCCTCAGTGCACAGCGTCTCCACATCCAGGCTGAGTGACGTCACACAGGTTTTCAGTTTTCCCAAGTCGACAGTTATGATGCCTATTTTGAGGGATAAAAATTTTTAACATGGTTTATTTAATGTTACAAGGGCATTATAATCTTTAAATTTATAATTACAAAAAAACTAAAATAAAATAAATTTAAATTAAATATTTATTATTTATTTTCCAAATCTACAGGGAGTCGCAGCTTAGGGAAGAAAGAGCGGAACCTTTAGCTCCAGTCCTCGTCCTCTCTTAGCTTCTAAAATCTGATGTCTGGTCCCGAAGACGCTGTTCTCTTTTCTGTGACGGTGAAAATTCCTCCTTCAGCGTCTCTTGTTCTATTTTTAATATTAGTGGTTAAATTACACAAACTGCTCATACTTGTTTATTGCACATTACTTGTTCATATTTGTTAGTTTTGTTGGCTGTGCTTGGATTGATACTCGGTTAGCATTTACTGACATTAACTAAACTGGTTGTTGGTGTATTTAAGCAGTCCTGGATATTCATAAATGATAGGTTAGCCTGGTGAAGGTCTGTGCTGGACTTCTTAAAATTTAACCAGAAAGTCCCATTGAGATTTAAAATCTCTTTTGCAAAAGAACCTGGCCTGTGTAGCAGTTATACAGAGTCACAACCACAAAAAAAACTCACAAATAACACAATCAACAGATCTGAAACACATGTTCAAAAACATATCTGATTTTAAAAAACACACACGCTTCTGAAACGGAAACATAAATTTATAACAATGGGCAACGTGCCTTTTTTTCTGATATATTTTCTGTCTTCTGTGCTGTTATTCCTACACATGCTCTGACTGATTAAATTACACTAACACAACAATAAAGGGGTAGGACTCGATAAGTTTTATCAACTTCATCCTACACCCTTTCGAACAAAGTACGATTATCTATGTTGCTACAGAGCTGTCTCTTTATTTGTTTTTCTGCCAAAGCACATTGTATATTGTATTTTTTTTGTTTTTCTTTTAACCTGTTCGAACAAACAAAAAAAATAAAACCACGTTCTGTATAATACTCTTAAATTTGTTAAGACATGATAGCGCAGGTCTGTCAAAACCCGGGGTTCAGTACATTACAGAACAGTTGTCTTTTTTTTATCAAATGTCTCAATGTCATGTCTGATAAAAACATTTTGTGTTTCTTCAGTGTTTCCTGCCGACATCCAGCAGCTGGTTATAAAAGAAGAACCTCCTGAGCAGCAGGAGTGGAGCCCCAGTCTGGACCAGAGGGACACCAAACCTCTGCACATTAAAGAAGAACTCTGGAGCAGTCAGGAGGGAGAGCAGCTTCAGGCAGAAGATGAGAGTGATACCTCTGAGTTCCCATTCACGATTGTCACAGTGAAGATTGAAGATGCTGAAGAGAGCCCTCAGTCCTCGTGGCTTCAACGACAAACTGAACAGGTGGACACACAGGCTGATGAGAAGGACTATGAGGGTTCAGAACAAGCCAGGAACTTGGATATAGAAAGACATTTACAACAAGAAACAGATGATGAAAGTGAAGAGTCTTCTGAACCTGAGACTGATGACAGCGGCGACTGGGAGAAGACAGAAAATCAGCCAGATCTGAACTTTCTGGAAGATAACAGACCCAACCCCAATAACTGCTCACTGTGTGGTAAACTATTGGAAAAAAGTGTGCGTCTTAGTGAACAAATGGCAAATCACACTGGAGAGGGGTCCCTCAGCTGTCTAGACTGCAGGAAAAGATTAAGTCAAAATTCTGGTCTGACAACTCCCACAGTAGAGAAACCCTTTGGCTGCTCTGAGTGTGGTAAAAGATTCAACCATAAATCTGGTCTGTCAGCTCACATGGCACATCACTCGGGGGAGAAACCCTTCATCTGCCCTCAGTGTGAGAAAAGGTTTTACTATAAAAGCTCTCTGGCCATACACATGAGCGTTCACACGAATGTAAAACCGTTCAGCTGCCTGGAGTGTGGGAAGAGATTTCGTCGAGAGTGTAATCTGACAGTTCACATCAAACATCACACAGGAGAGAAACCCTTTAGCTGCTCTGACTGTGGCAAGAGATTTACTCGAAAAGGAAGTCTGATTGGACATATGATCATTCACACCGGAGAGAAACCCTTCAGCTGCCCTGACTGTGGAAAAAGATTCAGCCGAAAGTCTGGTCTGGCAATTCATATGAAACATCACACAGGGGAGAAACTCTTTAGCTGCTCCGAGTGTGGAAAAAGATTCACCCAAAAGTGCAATTTGACTGCACACATGCTAATACACACAGGAGAGAAACCCTTCAGCTGCCAAGACTGTGGTCATAGATTTACCCGGAGAGGACGTCTGAGGGAACACATGCGACTGCACACAGGAGAGAAACCCTACAGATGCCCTGAGTGTGGAAAAAGATTTCACCAGAAAGGAAATCTGACCAAACATTTGGTGGTCCACACAAAAGAGAAATCCCTCTCCTGCTCTCAGTGTGGGAAAAGATTTAATCACAGGTCTGAGCTCACAGCCCATATGGCTGATCACAGGAGCTAGACACCTTCTTACTGTAATCCTTATTATTCTTATCAATATTTAATAATGTTTATAATTTATTTGTCAGTTTTTATATATGAATCACATTCAAAATATGAGAAAATGAGAAACTGATGAGAAACTGTTATTAGGCTCCACCATGATAGAAAGAGAAACCCTCTTCAGACATGTGGGGTCATAAGCAGAGAGACACACACGTGTTGAGCTCTGGTTTCCCTAAAAGAGTTGGATGTAAATAAACAGACTCCAAACATTCAGTTTGTCATGTGTGAATCAGTGTTGGAATCCCCGTGAAAGCATAATAAATAAGTAAACCAGAATTATTTGAGACTGACCTCATGTTGGGTGTTTGACCTCGAAATTAGAATAATTTTCCTTTGGAGCATGAGTATCACCTCAAGCTCTCTTAACATCATGAAAATGCCACAAAATCTAGATAATTGAAATTACAGTCTAATACAGTCGGGCAGGAATAGTTAAACAAAAGCAGTAGTTTGGTGTTAATAGGAACTTAATGATAAAGTTAAACATGTGGTTACTCAGTTTTAACACTAATGTAGGGTCAAACACACCGTAACACCGAGTTAGACACCCTGTCGAGAGATGAATGTTACCGACCGCTTGCTTCTCTAGTTATACCAACTTTAGTAATGACTGCAGGATAGCAATACAGAGAGCCATGTGCTCAACTGATCATCATAATGATCATAACATTTATTATAATTTCTTAGAATAGAATAGAATAGAATAGAATAGAATTTATTGATCCCCATGGGGGAATTTTGTTTGTCACAGCAGCATCACATGGAAGCATTCATTCCATCAAGACAAATCTTCATGGAAATGCAATCAGATCAAAACGCTAAGGCAGAAGAACTACCGTGTCTGCAGTGCAAAATAATTAATATGATGATTATTACTTCAAGGAAACGATACAGAAATGATCATGAATGTTCTTCCTTGAGCTGCGTCACCCCACTGTAGTCCGTAATGGACTGCTAAGAAATTAGTCAAAGTTAAAAAGATGTTTGGTGGCTAGTACTATGGCTGGGACCCTATATGTACTGTTGCTATCCTGCGGTCGTTACTAAAGTTGGTATAACTAGAGAAGCAAGCTGTCAGCAACATTCATCTCTGGAGGGGGTGTCTAACTCGGTGTTACAGTGTGTTTGACCCTAAATTAATTTTACGCCAGAATATCCCTTGAAATACTCTATGTATATTCATGTTTTGCTGCCAAAGCTAATGTTGTGGCGGTAATGCGCCATAAGCTAGTTTGCCAACCGCCTTTAAACACCAAAGAAGAAGAAGCGCCTCATGTTTTGTTTCCGGGTCATGAGGCCCTCCTCTCTTTGGCACTGATAGTTCTTCTCCTCTAAGCTGCAAACTGCCATCAAACAACAAAGAGGAATAAAAACACGCCAACATTTATAGATAAATCCGACATGAGAAGAATAATCTCAGAGAAAGCGTTTCCGTTTTCCGTTTTTGATTCTTAAATCGGTGGAAAATGTCCGGATATCAGGATCCCGATGATGGAGGAGAGTTTAGAGAGCAAACAACAGAATCTGTGAACGAAGAGGAGCTCCACCGCCACAGTAAACCTCTGAAAGAGATGTTAAAGGTCGAAACCGAGCTGGATGGAGAAGGTGAGTTTACTTTTGTTTATTAGGAACATGAATATTCTGAGGAGCTGAACCTTTACACCGCATTAGCCGCAGCTAGCTCCGGCTAAAAACAAAAACAGAATTAAAACCACAATGTATAAATGAATGACTGATCATGTGTTATTTTGTCAGTAAAACTCACATTTGGTATAAAATTACCTCCTCATGTAGAAAGAGAGGAATTATTCCCTTCCAGGTGTTTTGGTCTAAAATGTGACCATGTTAACTGGTGACTTTCAGCCCAAAGTTAAAGTGGTTTTTATTGTTAAAACAGCCGCTGAAACCCCGAACCTGTTTCCATTTTTTCATTATGATCTCAAAATACATATTCCATTTCATTTTATTATTTGTTTCGAACATGTGCATGCAACACCAAAAGTAAACTGAAAACAAACATGACCAGTGAGAATATTCAAAACAACAATAACAATAATCAAAGCACAAAGGTCAAAATAACATAAAATAATACTATACATATATATTAATAATAGTGCAAACCCAACATGTCCAAAAAGGAGCAGGATGAAGCATTATGCTTTTTTAAAAACCTACCCCTTCTCCTTGACTCAATAATGACAGTCAGTCTCCAGCAAAATTAAATTATATTAACAAAAAACAATACAACATAAATAGAATAAATAAGTATAGTAATCATTTGAGAAAACACCTGGTAGTTAAAGCCCTTCTTCCTCCCTGTACCTGGTGAGAACCGTGTTTTTGTACCGCTTTTTAAACAGGGTCATACTTGGACAATGCTTGAGCTCAGACAGTTTACTTTTTACATGTTTGATATGAGACTTCAAGTTTATTTTATCATCAATTATCACCCCAAGAAACTTGTTTTCATATACTCTTTCAATATCCACCCCGCCTACTTGTATCTGTACTTGTGTATTTCTATTATGATTGCAAAATAGCATGAATTTGGTTTTACCTAAATTTAATGATAATTTGAAAAGTAAGTCTAAATCTAATGTTTAACCTAACATCCTGAAGAGGACAGATGAAACATAGAGACATTAGCTGGGACTGAACTTTGATGGATCTGCTCCTAATCTTTTGAAATAAAAAATTATGTCACGTATCAGAATTTCAAGTTTTATATGAATATGAACTCAAAACCACTTTTATCTCTCTCTGTGTTTCTGAAGTGTTTCCTGCTGATAACGTCCATCAGCTGACTGTGATTATTAAAGAAGAGCCTCCTGAACAGCAGGAGTGGAGTCCAAGTCTGGATCACGAGGACACCAAACCTCTGCTCATCAAAGAGGAACAGGAGGAGTTCTGGAGCAGCCAGGAAAGAGAGCAGCCTCAAGACCTGGATGAGGCTCATACCATCAAGTTTCCATTCACTCCTGTCACTGTGAAGAGTGAAGATGATGAAGAGGAACCTCAGTCTTCACAGCGTCATCAAAGACAAACTCAGCAGATAGAGACTGGGGCTGACAGAGAGGTCTGTGGAGGACCAGAACCAGCCAGGAACTCAGACCCAGAGAGTGATGACGAGTCTGACAACTCTTCTGAGGTTGAGACTGAAGACAGTGATGATTGGAGGGAGACCAGAGAGCATAAGAAGTCATACTGCTGCTCTGTGTGTGGGAAAAAATATTACAAAAAGTCCTATCTAACAGCTCACATGGAACACCACACTGTGGAGAAACCATTCAGCTGCTCTGTGTGTGCTAAAAGGTTCAGCTTTGAGGAAAATCTGACAGAACACAAAAGAATTCACACTAAAGAAAAGACCTACAGCTGCTCCGAGTGTGGTAAACGATTTTACCGGAAGTCTGGTCTGACGGGTCACGTGGAGCACCATATTCGAGAGAAACCCTTCAGCTGCTCAGGCTGTGACAAAAGATTTACTCTGAAAGTCAACCTGACCAAACATATGAAAGTCCACACTAAAGACCGTCCCTTCAGCTGCTCGGAGTGTGGGAAAACATTCCTTTACAAGTCTGCTCTGAAATCTCACATGGCATATCATAAAGAAGAAAAACCGTTTGGTTGCTCTGAGTGTGGCAAAAGATACACGCATAAAGCTTTTCTCATAAACCATATGAGACGTCACACAGGGGAGAAACCCTTCGAATGCCCTGAGTGTGGAAAAAGATTTAACCATAAAGGAAATATGACCAAACATATGGTTGTTCATGCGGGAGAAAAACCCTTTGAATGCCCAGAGTGTGGGAATAGATTTACCCTGATAGGAAGTCTGAGAGACCACATGAGACTTCACACAGGAGAGAAACCCTTCGAATGCCCTGAATGTGGCAAAAAATTTAACCATAAAGGAAATATGACCAAACATATGGTCGTCCACTCAGGAGAGAAACCCTTTGAATGTCCTGAATGTGGGAAAAGATTTAATGACAAAGGAAATATGAATAAACACATGGTCGTTCACATAGAAGAGAAATCCTTCTCCTGCGCTGAGTGTGGTAAAAAATATCAACACAAGTGTACTCTGAGAGCTCACATGGCACATCATAGTAAAGAGAAACCGTTTGTCTGCAGTAGCTGCGACAAAAGATTCCCTTTGCCCTCTCTGCTAAAAAAACACAAGTGTCGTCGCTCAAATTCAGCAGGTAAGTCGCAGGCCGAACACACAGAAGCTGTGGTCCTCAATGTGGACGGCCAGGATCCAAAGCCAACCAGCGACCCTCTGCCCCACGTCCTCCCCTACTCAGTGGTCTATCTTCAGAATTAAGACTTAAAGTTCATCATATAAAAACAACATCCAATCATAAAAACACAATCATGTAAAGAGACGGGCAAACCGAGGATTTGAGAGCTGATAGAGTGGACTGTGGGGAAACGGAAACGGAAACAGAAACGTTGTAAGTGGAGGAGCTGGGGTGATTCTGAGGATCTGACTGATGAAATGAAAATGATTTTACCATGAAGAGTTCACTGAACATCACTGAAACGAGTGATTTTTTTATATGTATGTTACATTTTGGTTTGCTGAAATCATCATGAGAGTTTATGAGAACTGTCTCATTAAACCAACAGAGGATAATGGAACTGAATCATTGAGTAACGATTGTAGTTACTAAGAGAAATACGACGTTTATTGAAAAAAAATCCTTTTTTGTACTTTTTAAAAATTTTCCTGGTTTTTTATTTATTTCTGATGTTTATTCATGTTCGGATTTTTATGACGATTAATAATTCCTGTTACACAGTGTCATTGTGTAAATGATCTTCTCATGTAATGTGTCTCGAAATTATTCTCAATATATAGGAGCATAATCAGACAAGTATTTCACAAATCCAATATCTAACATATAAATAATTCTAGGCCTTAACAAAATGTTCTGAGCGAATTATTAAATCTCTCTTAAAGTCTGAAACCAGATGGACATTTACAAACTGCCTTTTGTTGATTTTAATTCCAACTGAGCAGATCTGTTGACTGTGAAGTTGGGCTGTGTTAGAAATACAGTATTAGATTTGTTTGTTTATAACTTATTTACTGACAGCACTCTGATTCAAGTCTGATCGGTCGTCTTAATGACAATGAAATAAACGACAGAACTGAGCTCTCTGGATCATCTGGTTCATGTGGACCCTCTCTGCTGTGTTTGAAAGAGAAATCAGAATCTCCAAATCACACAATTACCCAGAGGACCAGGCGGGAGAGACGGAGGACAGGTGTGCAACTACATTTCTACAATTATTCTTCTAAGTCAAGATTTCGAGTCAGTTTATTCTAACTTGAAAGAGACGGTGGGTCATCCCTAAAGATATAGAAGGGAAAATTAATGTGGCGTTTATTTTGTTATTTCCCTTTTTTAACGATCAAAATAATCCGCCGACACCGAGTCTATTATGAAGTCTTATTTTGAAGGTCATGTCAGTTTAATTAAAGTGGTTTCCGGGTAGTGATGGGCACGGCAGTTCTTTTAGATGTACTGACTCACTAGAATCAGTTCACTAAAAAGATTCGTTCACTAAATCATGGAATCATTTAGCGGGAGATACCTCCGACTTCAACCTCCTGAACTGATTCACAGCTGAACGGTTCAGGATTCAGTTCAGTTCATAGTTTCTGGGACCGGAAGAGACGAGAGTGTTTGTCTGTTTCTTTGGCAAACAGGTTTGTAAAAATTAACTTGTTTATAAGTCATGATGCTTTACGTGTACTGTCCTATGGTATGCTATTTATCAGGTCTGCTCGGTAAATTGGGGTCAGTGAGTGATTCCTCACTGAATGTTTAGAAGAATTCACACTGAACACGCACTGTTCCCTCGCAAACCGCTGCAGTGATAGGATGCTGTGGGTTTTACTACTTGTTACATGCTGTGTCCTATTGTATGAAAGTTGTTGTGTTGGCAATTAGTTAGTTTTGTCCGACAAAAATGATTCCAGAGTGTAGTTCAATGTGTGATTCGTTCACTAAGTGATTCAGGCGTTGGTAGGCTACATGTGGTTCCTTGTTTGCCGGCTGCTGGCCTGGCAATGCTGTTTCTCATTTCAGCTCAACTGAAGTGTGAGACGAACGAATCACTCGAGGAAGTGAGTCGGTTCAGTACGTTAACTTAAAAGATTCGGTTCTTTTGAACAAATCGTTTGTGAACGAAACAACACTATTTCCGGGTCGTAGGCGCTCATCCACCATGCACGGTGAGCCTGAAGAGATGAGCCAGAATCCTGCACTAAACTGAGTGATCACAGAAAAGTCGTTTCTCTTCTTTGACTTCGTCTCATTAAGATGTGTGACCTTCAGGACCACGCAGGTTTGTGCAGACACCTCGGTGAGACTCGCAGAGACCTTAGAGATGAACCTGCAGCCGGAGAGGAGCTCCACCGACGAGCATCTGATGAGATTTCAACACCTGCGATTAAGCTTCAACGTGCAGGTGAGTTATCTGTTATTGACTGAAAACTTCCGGTCCGTGGACTGAATCTTTTCCTCCCACACTGCGAGATTCAGTTAAAATAACTAAAGACAAAAATATATGTGTGTTTACATTCGATGAAGGCTCTTTAGTGAGATTCAGAGTTCAGGACTGAAGACCTCTGACCGTGCTCCCTGACATGGACTGAATTTTACCACTAGGGGGCGCTGAGGTGAGTGGTTTTGGACGGTCAGTAAATGGACTGTGGAGCAGTATCCATCTCCACCTTTCTCTCACCTGTTAGCAGCGCTGTTCTCTGAATAAATACTGATGATCATCATTTAAAGAGGATTTTATTTCAATGACATTTTTGGAAAATCAGAACAGATCTGAACTTTTGATTGACAATATTAGGATTATTTAAAATAAAATAAGACAGCCTTCTCTCTGAACTCATGTTTCTGATAAAAGTGGGATGTTGCTACAGTTTCTCACCAAAGCATTGAGGGCTATACTCCTTTTGTTGTCTAAAATAACTTTCGCTCTGGTTTCACTGTTTTTGTTTTTTCACTTTTTGTTTTTTTTAACCGTTATGCTAGTCAGCGAGTTGTATTATGAATTTCCGGGTAACACTTTACAATAGCCATAATTTATAAATGGTAAATAGATCGTTTATTAATGTAAGTTAATAGTTACTTTTACATAAACAAGCAATGAAATTATGATTAATAATTTTCATTAATTATTAAGTGACTATTTATCAAAGGTTTATAAAAGGTTTAGGTTTTGGTTGTAAAACATCTAGATTAAAATGTGTGCCATTAGCATTTTGTAAAAGGTTAATATTTAGTTTTTAAACCACCTATAAACATCACTTAGATGGTTATTGTAAAGTTAGGGTTAGGTTTTTAAAATGGTAAAAATTTCCATTTTATATATATATTTTTACAAGCAATTTATTTATAATCTATATGCTATTTATAAATGATGATTAAACATTATTGAACTATCTGCCCACCATTTATAAATGGCCTATTTACCATTTATAAGTTATGGTTATTGTAAAGTATTACCAATTTCCATTCAAACAACAAGCAAAAAAGTTGCCTCTATTTATCTCTACTTGAATTATTAACTCACACTTTACTTCGATGCTTTTTTCTGATTCAGTTTTTTGCTCTTTTTTTATTTATGTATTTTTGTAGTGGTCTCTGCTCATGACCAGCAGCTGTCAGTGATTAAACAAGAGCCTCCTGAGAATCAGGAGTGGATCCCCAATCTTGACCAGGAAGACACAAAGAAGCCTCCCTACATTAAAGAGGAAGAGGGACTGGAGAGCAGTCATAAGAGGGAACAGCTTCAAGAACAGGATGAGGCTGATACCGCCGTGTTCCCAGTGATTCCTGTCCTAATGATGAGTGAAGACAATGAAGAGAAGCCTCAGTACTCAAAGCTACATCTAAGTAAATCAGAAAAGGTGGAAATAGTAGTTAAAAGAGCAGAACAAGAATCTGCCGCAAACTTAGATCAAGAAAAGCATCTGCCACCGGAGATTGAGGTCAAGATTGAGGATTCTTCTGAACTTGAGACTGAAGATAGTGATGCTGATTGGCGTGAGACTGAAGATCATCCACCAGGTTCAATAT
The DNA here is from genome assembly GCA_962446985.1 of Xyrichtys novacula. Lineage (NCBI taxonomy): Eukaryota > Metazoa > Chordata > Actinopteri > Labriformes > Labridae > Xyrichtys > Xyrichtys novacula. The sequence goes on along the minus strand of OY660884.1, from coordinate 2,545,656 downwards.
CACTGCTATACATTGAAGATAAGAGACCAGTAACAAACGGGAGACCTTTTTGCTGCCTCCAGTGTAGTAAAACATTCAAAAGAAACGCACATTTAACTGAGCACATGATGATTCACACAGGAGAGAAACCACACAGCTGTTCCGAGTGTAATAAAAGCTTTAACTGTAAAGGAAATCTAACCCAACATATGTTGGTTCACACAGGAGAGAAACCTTATGGTTGCTCTAAGTGTGGTAAAAGATTTACTCAAAAAGGAAGTCTGACCACACATATGAGAACGCACACAGGAGAGAAACCCTTCAGCTGCTCTGAGTGTCAGAAAAGCTTCTATTGTAAAGGAAATCTGACCCAACATATGCTGGTTCACACAAGGGAGAAACCGTTCTGCTGCTCTGTGTGTGCAGAAAGATTTACTCAAAAAGCACATCTCACCCAACACATGAAAGTTCACAGAGGAGAGAAACCGTTCAGCTGTAAAAGCTTTACCTTAAAAGGAAACATGATCAGACACATGTCGAGCCACAGAGAAAAGAAACTACATCAGTGCTGTGTGTGTGAGAAGAGATACAAAAGAAGGATTTGTCTGACTAAACATCTGAAAATTCACACGAGAGAGAGAGAGACAGTTTCGCTCACCTGAGTCATGTCAAACCTTAATGTAGGAAACCCGTCAGGTCTCCTGTCACGTCACACACGTCTTACACTCTCTGCGAAAAACAATCAACAAGGATCCACTTATCATGAGATGACAACACACCAGTAAAGTGATCATTAAAGTGACAGAACGACAAAACTAAAGATACCCTGAATGCTTGTATACTCTGTGGTTAAAGGAAATATTTCATTCTATTCATTTGATGTCGTTTTTACTGAGTTGAAACATTATTGGGTTTTTGTGTGTTTTAAGTAAATTATCTATTATCTTATTTCAACTTACTGTCCTTTTAGCTTTTGTTTTACTTATAATCTTTTCTGATTTTACCTTTTAGGCCTTTTATTGATTTTTCCTGCTCATTTTTGTTATTCCATTTTATTATTAATATTACCATCATTATTTTTTTATTATAATTATTAATATCTTCCTCCTATATTTCCTGCTTCCTACCCCCCTTTTTATTACATTTCTTCTTCTTACCTATTTTATGTTTTTATTTTGGTCCTCATGGTCTCATTTTATGTTATTGGGTTCTTGTATCGTCTGGGTTTCTTATGAGAAATGAAATTAGCCTTCAATTCAGAGGCCTTGTATTTAACTGAGCTTTTGTTTTTATTTGTTTTTATTTCCATGTGCTTCACAACTGTTTGTCAAAGCCCTTTGTTAACTTCTGTTTTTTTAAAGTACTATAAAAATAAATTATTATTATTATTATTATCATTATTATTAATGTTATTATTATTATTATTATTATTATTATTATTATTATTATTATTATTAAATTGACCTCTTGACACTGAGGCTGTTATTCACCTGTCATAGTCAACTCAAGAGTCCTGCGGCAACGAAGAAAAGATAAAAAAAAGACTAAAACGTATTATTTGACTGGGTTATCAGGACTTAACTTTTCTGTATTAATTTAAAATGATTGACTCTGATTCAGAGACTCTTTATTGAGTTTTAATATAATCTGGAAAGCTGGAATAAATAAGGACAGTGTTTAAAGTTGAGCTTTTATTTTGAAGGGTCAGTTTAATGGAAGTGAAGTTTTTGTTTCCTGGCGGTTACCAACAGACACCATAGCATGTATCTGCTGAGTTATCGTCCTCCTAGAGCAGAGTAATCCCAGAGAAGGTGTCTGTGTTGAGTTTTTCTCTCCTTTTTCTTCTTCATGAGGGGAAATGTCCGGATTTCAGGTCCTTAAAGATTTATTTAAGCAGCGGCTCCTCGCTGCGACCCGCAGAGACGATGCCGGACAGACATCCGGGCAAGGGGAGCGCAAAAGAAAACTGCTGGTTGTGATTTTAACACCTGGATCAAAACGTCAAACAACAGGTTAGATTTATTTCTTCTACCGGAAACTTGATTCAGTGACACAGCTCAGCCGTTCGCTCATCTATCCAGAGTGTTAGCCGCAGTTAGCTCCGGTGCTGATGAGGGCCGAGCTGGGCGGACTAGTGTTGTGTCGTTCACGAACGATTCGTTCAAAAGAACCGAGTCTTTTAAGTGAACGTACTGAACCGAATTCGTATCTCACTTCAGTTGAGCTGTCAGAAGCGCAGCTGTTATAGCACGCAGCATTGAACAGCAGCAGCGAACAAGGGACTGCATGTACTGACGCCTGAATCACTTGGTAAATGAATCACGCATTGAACTACACTCTCTGGAATCATTTTTGTCAGACAAAACTATTTTTTTACAGCTAAATTGCCACCACAACAACTTGCATACAATAGGACACGGCATGTAACAAGTAGTGCATTAAACCCGCAGCATCCTGTCATTGCAGCGAGGGAACAGTGCATGTTCAGTGAACACAGTTGCGCACTGTGATGACATCAGATGTTTGGTTACGGTGATTGGTTACAGTAGTCTGTCTATCAAGGAAAGTACTCCCGCCCATTTTTAGGGCTCCCAATTGGCCGAAGTCCAGACTGTTGTGGGAAGGAACGGCAAGTGATTCACGCAACTGGGTGGCCCAGCCAGGCTAAGGTGTTTGACCTGGAAGGGCAAAAGGTTTTTGACCGTCGTGGCACTAACTGCAGGTGTTTTCCTTGTTTTGTTCAGTGTTGGATATCAGCTGCAAATGGATTTGGTTTGTTCATTGCAATAAATTTTTTTATTCAATGATCATTACAACTCAGGGTAACACTCAGTAGTGCAGCACGTCAACTAAGTTATTCCAGGTCAAGCATCTCAGTAGCTTTAAGTATCGTCTTAGCTCCTACATAAACAATATGATGAGTCACATTAATAGGTTTGACTTAAAAATCTACAGTTTCATTAAGGTCTCTTTTGGTCTCTTCAGAATTCCCTCCTGATGATCAGCAGTCATCGGTGAGTAATGAGGAGCCTTCTGAGGAGCAGCAGGAGTGGAGCCCCAGTCTAGACCAGCAGGACATTAAGCCCCTGCTCATTAAAGAGGAACAGGAGGAACTCTGGAGCAGTCAGGAGGAGGAGGAGGAGCTTCACGGACCAGAGGAGACTGAAACCACAGAGTTTCCTTTCACAGTTGTCCCTGTGAAGAGTGAAGATGATGAAGAGAAACCTCATCCCTCACAACTTCAGCAAACACAAACTGAAAAGATGGAAATAGAGACTGATAGTGAGTTCTGTGAGGAACCAGAACCAGCCAGGAGCTCAGATCTGGAAACACATTTACACCCAGAGATTGAGGTCAAGACTGAAGACTCCTCTGAACCTGAGACTAAAGACAGTGATGATTACAGCCAGGAACCAGGAGATCATCAGCTCGGTTTAAATGCTGTGGAAAACATCGAGCAGATGAGACCAAAGATGAATAAGAAATCATACGGCTGTTCTCAGTGTGGAAAAACATTCAAGAGGAATTGGCATCTAACCAAACACATGACGACTCACACAGGAGAGAGACCCTTCAGCTGCTCTACATGTGGGAAAAGATTTGCTCAAAAATATCATCTGACCCAACACACGATAATTCACACAGGAGAGAAACCGTTTATCTGCACGGAGTGTGGTGAAGGATTTACCCAGAAGGGAAGTCTGCAAAGACACATGATACTCCACACAGGAGAGAAACCCTTCAGCTGCTCTATATGTGGTAAAAGTTACACCCAAAGAGGACATCTGACCCAACACATGCGAAATCACACAGGAGAGAAACCGTTTAGCTGCTTTATTTGTAATAAAAGTTTTACTCTAAAAAAGTACGTGACGAAACACATGGCACACCACAGACGAGAGAAACCAGAGCACTGAACGGTCCTGATTTAACGGGGTCAGGACATTAAATAATCAATGAACTGATTAGAGAATCCAATAAGAATGATAAGTACCTTTTTTAACGGCAGCACAGTTGTTTTGGTGGAGGAACCAGTAATTATGGACAGAATTTCTGGGCGCAGCCGGGGGGGTGGAGGGTGTCCAGTTCGGCAGGCAGAGGATCTCGTCGCTGCTTTTTGCGGATGATGTGGTTCTTCTAACTTCATAGAGCAGTGACCTTCAGCTCTTGCTGGGGCGGTTCGCGACCGAGTGTGAAGCAGCTGGGATGTGAATCAGCACCTCCAAGTCTGAGGTCATGGTCCTCAGTCAGAAAAAGGTAGATTGCCTTTGCCGTGTCGGAGGGGAGGTCCTGCTTCAAGTGGAGGAGTTCAAGTATCTCGGGATCTTGTTCACGAGTGAAGGTAGGATGGAGCGGCAGATCGACAGGCGGATCAGAGCAGCGTCAGCAGTGATGTGGACGCTTGACCGATCAGTCGTGGTGAAGAAAGAGCTGAGCTGTAAGGCGAGACTCTCGATTTACCGGTCGATCTACGTGCCGATCCTCACCTATGGTCAAGAACTTTGGGTAATAACCGAAAGAACAAGATCGCAGATACAAGCGGCTGAAATGGGTTTCCTTTGCAGGGTGGGCGGGCTCAGCCTTAGAGATAGGGTAAGGACACTTGGGAGGCGCTCAGAGTAGAACTGCTGCTCCTCCACGACGAGAGGAGTCAGCTGAGGTGGCTCAGGTATCTGGTTAGGACGCCTTCTGGACGCCTCCCGTTAGAGGTGTTCCAGACATGTCCCAGCAGGAGGAGACCTCGTGGCCGGCCCAGGACCAGGTGGAGGGATTACATCTCGCCTGGCCTGGGAGCACCTGGGAATCTCCCCGGAGGAGCTGGTGGAAGTGGCCGGGGTGAGGGCCGTCTGGGCTTTCCCCCCTGAAGCTGCTGCCCCCGTGACCCGGACCCGGATGAAGCGGAAGAAAACGACGACGACCAATAATTCATATCAGCAGACCTTACTTTGACATTTTCTGATAATTTATCTATAAATAAATTAAAGTGAAATTCAAGGATGCATCAGTGAGTCACATTTAAAATTAAACTGATTCATATTTCTTTAGACCGAATCATAGTTTCATCCTGTTAGGTTTGACTTTCCTGTTGTCTTTCTCTAAACAACTTTAATTGACAGCAAAACTTTTGATTTTATGATTATTTATCATATATTGATAACATAAATATTCAATTTCATGTTGACAATAGAACAATAAATGTCCTAACACACATTAGAGTGCCAAACCCTCTATCTCCTGTGCTCTGGTGTATTTCTGTGCCATAACTTACGCTGAAAGTGTCGGTATGTTTCTGTAAAGAAAAAGAAAAATGATTTCCAGTAATTTATTTAAATTTATTGCAGTTTCATCTTTATGCTTATATCCTGAAAATATTGAAACAGCCATTATTAATCCTTTCTTTGTCTCTTAGTTGTTTGATGTAACTTATGAATAAATCAGAGAAGTTTTCTGCTTCAACTCCGCTCTCTGTGGTTTTTAAAGGAAGTATGAGTTACCTGACAGGTAGGTGACTTTTTCATCAGAGTGTGTCTTTCTCTCTCTCTCTTCTGTATTGTGTAAACCTGTCTGTGAGTGCAGCTCCGTCTAATGATTGAAGACCCTCTGAGGTGAAGGGACCCAAAAGCAGGCAGCGGAGGCAGAGGAATCTTTAAGTGGTTTTATTAAGAAAGATAGGTGCAGGATGGTGAGGGGTCCAGGGTCCAAGGGGTGGAGGCTGTGTGTGAGCTGGAGAAGACAACAGGTGAGTGGAACTGAGCAGAGAGTGTGGCGGTCGTGACAGAGGTTGGGTAGGTGCTGGAGGCTAGTGGAGGTACTAGAGGAGCAGAAAGACGACAGGGGTAAAGATCAGGCTGAACAGTCACAGGAAAAATCTCAAAAACTTGAAGAAGCCACAAAAAAGACTCCATGTTGTCTTGAAGTGATAAAACCAGTGTAATCATGACATGTTGTTTTCTTGATATTGTGGTAAACTTCAGTAAAAGGCTCGATCAGTGCAGACTAACCCCCAGCTGTATCTTGACTGTTTGAAGGATGATGGCTGATACCTCTACTGTTGTCGCGCATCTTTACTGTATATTTCCATCACCACACATTATGAGGCACAACGTTCATAGCCGGACTTTTATTTTGAAAGAGTTGCGTTAAAGAAATGTTTTTGTTCCGGGGTCTCAGACAGTCAGCATGTATGGATATGAGCAGTTATAGAAGTTCAGCCGTAATCGTTTGGATTTGTTTGTTTTTCTGACTCTTAGATCAGAGAAAATGTCCGACTGTCGGGATCTGGAAGTTTTATCCAAACAGGATCTGCTCGCTGTGACTCAGACGGACGAAGAGGAGCTCCACCACCAAAGAAACCAGCAGAATATGATCATTACACCTGAATTAAAGGACCAATCAGAAGGTCAGTCTCAGTCCTCCTGTTGGATACATATTTAATCCCGTTTCAGGGTTCAGCTTTTTGGTAAATCGAAGGTTTTACTCAATGTTCGCTGCTGCTAAATACGAAGTTAGCATCAGAGGCCGAGTGTGTAAATGTCCATCACCAACCCAAAGTGAGGCCCTGAACTCCAGTCAGACTTTAACACTGTGAGTCTCACACCTGGATGTCAGTTAGTGTTGTGTCGTTCACAAACGATTTGTTCAAAAGAACCGAATCTTTTAGGTACGCACTTCCTCAAGTGATTAGTTCGTTTCTCACTTCAGTGTTGTATAAACAAAAAATCTTCTAATATCAGTCAATAGTTATTAGTTATTGATGATATTTGGTAATATATCGATATCTCTGTGTTCTCTTATGTCTGTGTAGTCAACACTTTACATTTTTGAGCGGTCCGCTCTTTCTGACTGTAAACAAAGTCGTTCTCCACCTCCACGACCTGATTGGTTGTGAGGCAGATGCTGCTCCCCCCGTGTCGTTCAGGAGCTCAAATAAAGTTAGCGTGCTACAATATCAGACAGTAGAAACCAACCAGAAAGTTCGGAAAATTGTCTGAATCCTCCTTTGGCCCCGACTGCCGACACAAGCAAGAAAACAAAGTAAATACCGGCTAATATCTGAAGGAGTCTTGATCCCTGATTGTTTAAATGTTTTTTTTTTCCCTATATTTGTCAACTGTGATTTTACTTTGTCTATTGTGTAGTTGCTGACTTTGAATCTTGGTATCACAACATTAGTTTACCAGCTGAAACATTTTATGAAGTATCGCTCCTCCAAAACATAAACTCACAACTTTCTTGAATGTCTCTTCATGTTTCTTCAGTCTATATCAGCGATGTCCAACAGCTAAAAGCGATTCAAAAGGAGTGGAGTCCTGGTCTCGAGCGGAAAGACACGAAGCCCTGGCACTTTGAAAAGGAACAAGAGGACCTCTGGAGCTGTCAGGAGGAGGCGGAGGCGGAGGAGGCTGATATCTCAATGTTACCATTCACTGTTGTCATAGTGAAGAATGAAGATGATGAAAAGGAACCTCAGTTTTTACAGTTTCAGCACAGCCATCCTGAACGGACAGGAACTGAAGCTGATTGTGAGGACTGTGAAAGATCAGAAGAAGCCAGCAACTCTGATTTGGAAGGATATTTACAACCAGAGATGAAAGTCAAGACTGAGGACTCTTCTGAATCAGAGACGAAGGACCGTGATGATAAATGTAAGACAACTCGAGATGTTCAGCCAGGTTTGAAGACTCTAGAAAACACTGAAGAGATGACACCAAAGATGAGTAAGAAACCACTGAGCTGCTCTCAATGTGGTAAAACATTCACTAGAAATGGGTACATGACTAAACACATGAGGACTCATACAGGAGAGAAACCCTTCAGCTGCTCTATGTGCGGTAAAAGATTTGCCCAAAAAAACTACGTGACACAACATATGATAACTCACACAGGAGAAAAACCATTCAGTTGCTCCATGTGTGGTAAAAAATTCTCCCAAAAGAACCATGTGACCCAACACATGATACTTCACATAGGAGAGACACCCTTCAGCTGCTCTCTGTGTGATAAAAGATTCGCCCTGAAGTATCGCCTGACTCAACACATGATAATTCACACCGGAGTGAAACCCTTCAGCTGCTCTCTGTGTGATAAAAAATTTGCCCAGAAGGGGTGTTTGAACAGACACATGACGCGTCACACTGGAGATAAACCGTATACCTGCTCGACGTGTGAGAAAAGATTCTCCCAAAAAGCACATCTGGTCGAACACATGATAATCCACACGGGAGAGAAACGATTCAGCTGCTCTGTGTGTGGCAAAAGATACACCCACAAAGAAAACGTGAGAAAACACATGGCCCATCACAAAGAGGAAAAGCCCTTCATCATCCAGAGTACAGGAGCGTGATGGAGGGAAATTCAGGATCCCCTTATGTTTGTTCATGAAGTGAATCAAACAGAAGGAACATATTAACACACACACTTGTACATCCATCAGCTCTGTGGAGGAGCACACAGTGACAGCGTCTCATCTGAACCATCCTCTGCAGGTTCAGGAACATTTAGATTTGTGATTTTTCTGAAATTTCCATGTAAATTCTTTGATACTGACAACCCAAGTGGCAGCGGTGATAATAAACCTGACTGTTTGGCTGGGAGATTCTCTGTGTTTTAAATGTTTGATCTAAATCTCACATATATTAGTTTTTTAAACAGCCTGACCTGAAGTCGACTGAGGTTTCATTTCATTTATTTAGATCTCCATTAGCTTTGGCTAAGGCCATTGCTATTCTTCCTGGAGTCTACATTCACAGTTAGCTCTCCATTGCAGTGCATAGTCACAAGAAAAAACATCACGTCACATACACAAAAACAACATCGATTACAACAACAACTCACAACACTTACAAGACAAAAACAAAACAGCAAAACTAGAACAATACAAACAACATACACATATAACTGGACCTTATTCATTTCCACAGTGTAGCTGTAGTCAAAAATAATCAGATGTTTTAAATATCAACTTACATTTCACATAATTGAATTGGATTAATTAATTTACTGAAACAGTACCCAATACATAGTATCCAATATTATAAGTAGATCAGACAAACCAAGCTTTGTCTAAACAAGGAGCTGTTTGACTAGTAAATGTTCTTTAACAAGATCTTCAAATCTGTATTGGTTGTGTTCTTGGATAATATGTCCTGGCAGAGCATTTCATATCACCACTTTGGGTAGTGCGTTAATATCTGTTCCAGAGTAATGATAATCATGAAACCCCGAGGTGACATGTTTAAGGGACATCTCACATTCAGACCGGCTCCTCGAACCACGGTCTGCTGCACAGTCTTCAGTTTTAGTTTCTCAGTCTTTGCTGTTTCCTTCTGATGCAGCCCTGGCCTTTTTAAATTTTATTTTACTTTTTTAACCTGCAAACTTTCATCTCATTGTCTAGATTTTAAGTCTGCAGAGTGTCATGTCCCTCAGCTGCTGCACTTGCATTAAACTATCTTTGTAAATAACTCAGACTCGCCTCTCAGGTTTCTAGTTTACTTCTTTACTCGAGTTTGAACCTTTGAACAATCTTACAAATTCAGCAGAAATGTCAAATTCACTGTCAAAAACACTGCTGCGATTGTGATTCTGTGATACTACCCTGATCGGTCCAGACTTCTGACCAACTGTGAAGGCTGTAGAGTCTCCCTATAAAGATTAAATCAAATTTTAAAGTTTTTTTTTTTTAAACAGTAATTAGAAACTTGATGGCATATTGATGATGTACAACGTTTGAGTCTGCGTCTTATTTTGAAGGCCATTGCGCTTCTATTTCCGGGTCGTGGTGGCCCCTTTCCGCCAAGCAGTGGTTGCTCACATGGATGAATAACAATAACAAAGGTGTAGGTGTTTCTTTTCCTCTTGGACTCTGCTGAGTGGGACATGTCCAGCTGTGAAGATTTCCTCCACCTGCAGCTCCTCCCTGCGGCTCACAGAGAAGATGTCGGACCATCATCACCGTCCGGGTCCGAAGAGGAGCTCCACCACCACCAGAGAAAACTGCTGGATGAGATCTTAACACCTGAATCACAACAGAAAACAGCAGGTGGGTTTTCTTTCTCCTGTTTAGTGTTTGTATCATGTTAAAGTATCAAGTAGCTCATCCTGTTACGCGCGTTCACGTACACGTTCACGTTAGCAGCAGGTAGCTCAGTTAGCATCAGCTGGGTGTCACCATAGATCTATATATAAACGCTAGATGTCTTACGCACGCTGTTAGCCAATGGAGACAGACGTCCGCGTCATAGTTTCATTGCTTGTTAATGTTAAAGTAACTATTAACTTACATTCATAAACTATCTATTTACCATTTATAATTGATCTATCTTCTGTTTTTAAATGATGATTAAACATTAATAAACTATTTATTTACCATTTATAAATGATGGTTATTGTAAAGTGTTACCTGGCAATAATAATAACTTTATTTTTTATAGCACTTTTGAAAACAGAAGTTTACAAAGTGCTTTGACATTTAGTCATAAAAGACAGATAAAAACAAAAAGCTCAGTTAAAACGGAATTAAAGGTCATTTTCATAAGACAATACAAGAACCATGCAACATAAAATGAGACAATGAGGACCAAAATAAAAACATAAGATAGGTAAGAAAAAGAAAATGCAATTAAAAGGGGGGGGGGGGGGGGGGGGCAAAAGTGGGAAAGAGGATAGTAAATGTCAATGTTGATAATAGACAATATCAAAAGTGATAATAAAATAATAACAGGTAATACTGATAATAATAGAAATGATAAAACAGAGCAACAGAAATGAGCAAGAGATAGAACAATAAAAAGGCCTAAAAGGTTAAAAAGAAAAGAGTATTAGTATAACAAAAGCTAAAAAGACAGAAAGGCTGAAATAAGATTAAAAAAAGTAAAAGAGATAAAAGATGAAAAATAAAAGAAGAAAAGCTGGTTTTGATGTCTTCTTGTATTTCTCAGTGTCTTTGGCTGATGTCCAGCAGCTGTTGGCGATTAAACAGGAACCCCCTGAGCAGCAGGAATGGAGTCTCAGTTTGGACCAGGAGGACACTAAACCTCTGAACATTAAAGAGGAGCAGGAGGAACTCTGGAGCAGCCAGGAGGAGGAGGAGCAGCTTCAAGGACCAGAGGAGGCTGATATTACTAAGTTTCCATTTACTGTTGTCATTGTGAAGACTGAAGATGATGAAGAGAAGCCTCAACCCTCACAGCTTTGCCAAAAAGAAACTGAATGTATGGAAACAGAGGATAAAAGTGAGTATTGGGAGGGACCAGAACCAGCCAGGAACTCCGAGATTGGGGTCAAGACTGAGAACTCTTCTGGACCTGAGACTCAAGACAGTGATGATAAATGTAAGGAGACACCAGATGATCAAATAAGTTTAAATACTGTAGAAAACCGCGAAGAGGTGAGACCAAAATTAGTTAGGAAACCACACAGCTGTTCTCAGTGTGGGAAAACATTCAAAAGAAACTGGCATCTGACTGAACACATGATGATTCACACAGGAGAGAGACCCTATAGCTGCTCTCTGTGCGGGAAAAGATTTGCCAGAAAATATCCTCTGACCCAACACATAATGATCCATACGGCAGAGAAACCATTTAGCTGCTCTGAGTGTGGGAAGAGATTTAATACAAAAAGAAGCATGAAAAGACACCGGATAGTCCACAGTGGGTGTCGAGTATTTAGCTGCTCTGAGGGGGGTAGAAAATTTAGGCATAAAAAATATTTTACCCATCACAGGCAGGAGAAACCCCTCAGCATGTCTGAGTATGGGTCAGCCAATACAGAAACTGTGGTTAGTGACAAACAAGCTGGAGGGTTTCTCTCCTGTGTGAATTTGAATAAGCGTAACACAACCCAAACAAAGACAACCATCAGTGAAATTCATAATCATAGAGGAAAGAAGCCCTGTAGCTCACCTGTGGATGGTACAGCCCAAACAAAAACTATCTCTGTGGGTGTTCAAATTCATGCAGAAGCAAAATCACCCAGCATGTCTGAGTTTGGTACAGTCCAGAACAAACATATGTTCAATGACGTTCAGGTTCATACGAGAGAGATGCCCTTCAGCTTGTCAGGGTGTAACACGGCCAATAAGAAAGCTACGACGAGGGACCCTCAAATTCACACAGAGGAGAAACCATTTAGTTGTGCTGAGTGTGGCACGAAATTCACCCAAAAGAGAAGTTTGACGAGACACATGGCAACTCACACAGGAGAGAGACCATACAGCTGCTCTTTGTGTGGGAGAAGATTCGCCCGAAAAGGAAATATGACCCAGCACATGATAATCCACACTGGTGAGACACCATTTAGCTGCTCGAAGTGTGGGAAAAAGTTCAATTCTAAAGGAAGCATGAACAATCATAGGTTAGTGAAATGTGTGGACAAAGTTTTAAGCTGTTCTGAGAACGACATGAGATCTGAGAACGAAGGAAATTCAGTCAGTCACACACAAATACACACCAGTGAGAAACCGTTCAGTTGCATCGAGTGCGGAGAAGGATTTACCCAAAAGGGAACGCTGAACAGACACATGATACTCCACACAGGAGAGAAACCATTCAGCTGCTCTACATGTGGGAAAAGTTTTACCCAAAAAGGAAACTTGACCAAACACATGATTACTCACACAGGGGAGAAACCATTCAGCTGCTCTGTGTGTGGCGTACGATTCACCCAAAAAAAGTATGTGAGGAAACACATGACCCATCACAAAGAGGGGACTCCCTTCATCATTCAGAGTACTGGGGCGTGGTACTGCTGATGCAGAGTCAATATGAGTGGATCATGACTTGGTTCATGGATGGTATCCAAGGTAACAGCATTGACCAGCCCAAGGATAACTTATATTCTGTATTTCCTCTGTTTCAATTGAAATCAACAGACTTTACAGTTTTATTTTCTGATTAACAATCTTGAATTTAGATGCACTGCGTGCAATTCCTGTAGCCGAATCTAATTTCAGATGTTTTTAGGTCTGATCTGCCAATCCAGATATTTTTTACTTTAAGAACTTTAAATAAAGGCGGGGTAGGCAGGAATCCATTAAAGAAGCCATTTAGTAATATAACGATATCTCTGTGTTCTCTTATGTCTGTGTAGTCAACATTTTAACATTTCAGAGCGGTCCGCTCATTCTGACTGTAAACAAAGCTGTTCTCCACCTCCTCTAACCTGATTGGTTGTGAGGCAGACGCTGCTCCCCCGTGTCGTTCAGGAGCCCAAACAAAGTTTGCGTGCTACAAAATCGGACAGTAGAAACCAACCAGAAAGTTCGGAAAATTGTCTGAATCCTCCTTTGGCCACGACTGCCGACACAAGCAAAAAACAAAGTAAATACTGGAGACTCTGGAGGAATAACGGGCGCTTAAAACGGAGGTAGACCGGACAAGAGCTAAAAAGCCGGGTCAACATAAACGATGGGGGACGCTTGGGGATCTTGGTGACCCTGTAACCTTTCTGCTGGACAGGTAAACCGCTTTAACAAAGTAAGACAAGTGTCTGTAACAGAAGTGTTTCTTGTCAAACGGACCTGCTGTAGCGTGTTGTAGCGCCATCGCTAAACTGTCCTCCCTCGGGTCCTGGACTATGTCACTTTATCCTAGTTGTAGAAGTCCTGCAAACATTGTGTTTGCTGGTAGTCTGTTGGCATCTACAGCAGCACCAATGCTTTTGACTTTCACCTTGACTGGGCCCCATTTGTAATGATCTGAAGTATTTATCTGCATTATATCTGAATTTAATTCGAACAATACGAGCGAAAAGGAGCGTCTGTTTGTGGGCGGGGCTTGCTGGAGCAGAGAGGAGGAGCTGAGGGGAAAACTGGTTGGGAGGAGTAGAGTTTACATTCAAGATTACTCCTAAAAACTGGAACTTCCTCAGATCCTGACTACCCCACCTTTAAGGTAAAAATAATCGCAAACTCTTCTTTAATTTATATTAAATTTTATTTTGTTTATGACACATTCACGTCTGTGATTCTATTTATCGTACAGCCATCATGTGAATAAACCAGAACTGTCATGTGATTCTGTTTAGTCTTTCCTGTGATGTGTCTTCAATAATCATGTGACCCCATGTGGGGTATTTGACTGACCACTGGATTGTGACAGATTTTTCATGGTGCAAGAGTGCCATCTAGAGTACACTGAGTGTCAGTGAAATATCAGTGATTTTTCATGTTTGTAAAGTTCATTTGCTGAAATCTAAGTGTGACTTAAACTTTCTGAAAGTGAAAATTAACCAAATAAAAGAACAAGTAATAATTAAGCTGAAAGTTTGAACAGTTGTAGGATTTTTTCTTTAATTATAAGAAGAGATTCTGAGTTGTTTTTAAATGTTCTTGATACTTTTTTTATCTTGAAGTTTTTCTGTGAATATTGTGTTTTTTTATTAAGTGATTTGCATAATAATCAAGTTTTCAATCTGTCGAGAAATGCCAGAATTTTTGTACCACAATCTAACAATTTTGATGATCAGTGTCTCGGTCTGATTGTATTTTCATGAAGAAATAATAGCCATAAATAATTATAATTATTTATTATAATGATTTTCAGACTTTGACATCACTGAACAATCGTCTGTCCACCAAAGGATCCCAGCACTTTTCTGTGAACTTGTTTCTTAGTGAACATCTACATTTTCAACAGATCACCAACTTTATATCATTTATGGGTTTTTTTTTACAGTAAAATTATGAGTCTTGGTAGGAACCAACTGTTGCATAAATTATGATTACTTCAGGACTTAAGAGGCTCTAGAAAATTAAATTCTTACCGACTTCCCTTGACTTTTATTCTGAAGGCCGCCGCTCGTGTTTTGTTTCCGGGTCTCGCGCGCTTTTAGCATGCGTGAGTTAGCAAGAGTCCAACATAAGAATAATCGGTACACGTTTCTCTCTTCTCTGGCTGTCTGATCGGTGGAAATTGTCTCGATATTTATCGATCTTGTGGATTTATTTGGACCGCGGCTGTTGGCAGAGACCTTAGGAGAAAACCTCCTGTACGAGGACGAAGAGGAACACCTAAAATAACCTCTGGACATGAATATTACTCTTCAGATGAATTCACAGAGGGAAGGTAGGATCTCAATATTGTGCTAAAAAATAGATAATAACAAAATGTTTGAGGTCTGAGCCTGTTAGCTGCGGTTTTCTGTAAATTTATCAGTGTTCTCTCTCTGTGGGAGCTGTAGTGACAATAAATTGACCTCCATCTTAAATTATTCATGAAATCCACCATGTAATATACAATTACTTCAGTTATTATGACCATCCAGTTTTGTTTTTTGGCCTTGCCCCTTCATTTTATAGAGATTTCTCCATATCCTATAAATATTTTAATGATATTATGTACTGTAAATGATGAAAAGCCTAAATTCCTTGCAGTTTCACATTGACCTGCTCATGAAATAAAGACAAAGAACCTCTTTTCATCTTTCCTACAACATTGAGGAAAGATGATAACCTTCAACATTGAAGGTTTTCCTCTTCTGCACTATTTTTAATTAGTGCCTCAGTGAGGAACTTTTGGTTTGTGAAGTTAAGTTTTAAAAAATATACATATTCTGTAGATATCCACAGTATATTATATACTGTAGATATACTCTTCACGCCGACAGGAAGACCGACTGATCAACCAAATAATAATAATAAGAAGAAAACAAATAATATGTTAGGCATCACTATTCCAAGGTTAATGTTAAGATAAATTCAGTCTCTTTTGGTGTCTCCTTGTGTTTCTTCAGTGTGTCCCACTGATGTCCAGCAGCTCTCAGTGATTATCAAAGAAGAACCTCCTGAGCAGCAGGAGTGGAGCTCCAGTATTGACCAGGAGGACACTAAGACCCCATTAAAGCAGATTAAAGAGGAACAAGAGGAACTTTGGAGCAGTCAGCGAGGAATAGAAGAGGCTGATACCTCTGAGTTACCGTTCACTGTTGTCCTTGTTAAAAGTGAAGATGATGAAGAGAAACCTCAGCCTTCAGAGCTTCATCCAAGACAAACTGAACAGATGGAAACAGAAACTAACAATAAGTACTGTGAAGAACCGGAACAAACCAGGAACTCAGATCTGGAACGGCCTTTACAATCAGAAACAAAAGTCAAGACTATGGACTCTTCTGATCATGAGACTGAAGTGGGTAGAGAATATCACCAAGGTTCAAATTCCCCAGAAGACACTGAACAGAACAAAAACAAGAAGTATAAGAAGTCATCACATCTCTGCTGTCAGTGCGGTAAAACCTTCAAGAGAAATGGACAATTAACCCAACACATGATAACTCACACCGAGGAGAAACCATTCAGCTGCTCAGAGTGTGGAAAACGATTCAACTCGAGTGGGAGCCTCATCAATCATCGGCTAGTTCACAGTGAGGAGAAACCGTTTAGCTGCTCTGAGTGTGGGAAAAGATTCAACCATAAAAAGAATATGATCACCCATATGGTAGTGCACACTGGAGAGAAACCCTTTAGCTGCCCTGAGTGTAAGACAAGATTTACTCAGAAAGGAAGTCTGACCAAACACATGTCAGTTCACAGTGGAAATAAACCATTTAGCTGCTCTGTGTGCGGTAAAAGCTTCACTGATAAAGGAAATCTAAATAAACACATTTCAGTCCATAGAGGGGAGAAACATTTCAGCTGCACAGTTTGTGGTCAAAGATTTACCCAAAAAGTAACTCTGACAAAACATATAGTAGTTCATACAGGAGAAAAGGCATTTTGCTGCTCTCAATGCGGCAAAAAATTTGCCCAAAAAGCGAGTCTTGCCAAACACATGACACTTCATACGGGAGAGAGACCCTTCAAGTGTATATGTTGTGAGAAAAGCTTTTACTCTCAAGACAATCTGGACCAGCATATGTTAGTTCACACAGGAGAGAAACCTTTCTGCTGCTCCGAGTGTGGTAAAAGATTTGCCCAAAAAGTGAATCTCACCACACACATGACTGTTCACACCGGAGAGAAACCTTTCGGCTGCTCTGAGTGTGGAAAGAGTTTTACCCGGAAAGAAAGTCTTACCAAACACATGACAGCTCACTCAGGAGAGAAACCGTTCGGCTGCTCTGAGTGTGGTAAAACATTCACCCAAAAACTAAGTCTGACCCAACACATGTCTGTTCACACTGAAGAGAAACCATTCAGCTGCTCCCAGTGTGGCAAAGGTTTTACCCGAAAGGGGAGTGTCATTAAACACATGTTAATTCACACGGGAGAGAAACCATTCAGCTGCTCTGTTTGTGGTAAAAGATTTACTCAAAAAGCAGATATGAGCAGACACATGTCTGTTCACAGTGAGGAGAAACCCTTTATAATCCAGAGTACTGGAGCACAGTGATGTATATTGTAAGGATGCCTAGCCCATGTTCACACTTTAAAGGATGGAAGGTCCACATGAATGATCATTTTGACAAGCTTTACTGGTCTCAGATCTGGGTTACAGCTTCATCATGCCACAAGTGTAACAGAGACTGGTCTGAGACTGTTCAAGTATATTTAGCTGTCCACGTTTCCAAAACGTTCTGCTTGCGTCTTGTTGACCTAAAGTAGAGTCCATGTAGGGTAATAACAAAACATATTTTGGGAGCCTGAGTGATGTTAAACATGGGTACAAGGTCCTGGTCAAGGATGGTTGTTGGAGGCCCGTGGCTCCAGAAATCTAGCACCAAAGTATCCAAGGTATTTGAGTGACAAAGCTCCACCACCCTGAAGGCTGACATGACTCGTTAAAGAAAATCACCCTGACAATGGTGTTCCCGACGAGATAGTCAGGGACTACAGAACATTGTAAGACTGACTGGCAAACGAGAAAGTTATACATCAGTAATCACCACATTTAAGGATCATCAAATATTGTCCTACATCATTTTTTTATGGTTGATGTCTAATTTATTTTCTTAAAGTTGTATTAAAAAAATAAAATTTATATGAATGCTTATGTCTGCTGAAGATCATAACTCTCTGTGTTGTTAATATTATTTTGTTTTTAACTCTGTAAAGAACTTTGAGATTCACTTTCTACCCATAAGGCCTCATAAATCAACTTGCTTTGCCTAAAACAGAAATCGTGTGTTTCAATATTATTTTTTATCATGTCATTTCCATTTATTATTAACATTATTTTCTTAATCATCTTTAATATTGTTCTTATTATTAAGTGGAATAGAGTGGGGTATGAAGACTCCTTGTTATAGCGACACCACTTTTATTTTGAAGGCCAAATGAGTTGACCGTACCTTTTCCGGGTCTCAAGGGGCCTCTGCTGCTAAGTACAGTTAGCATGTGTGAATGATCACCAGGTTTAAGCAGAGTAATAATAGAAAAGGAGTCAGTAATCGTTTTTTATTCCACTTTGAGTCTAATTTCTGTGGAAAATGTCCGGGTTTCAGGATCTTGAAGATCTTTTCAGACGGAGGCTCCTCGCTGCTGCTCACAGAGACCTGGTGGGAGACGGAAAAACACCGTCCGGGTATGAAGAGGAGATCCAGAGACAGAGGAAACTGCTGAGAGTGATTCTAACTCCTGAGATAAAGCTGAGCAGAGCAGGTCTGTTTTCTGTCTTTACTGGAAACTTGTTTTCTGCTCATGTTAGACCTTCTCATGTTAGCAGCAGCGAGCTTCTCTTTAATTATCTGATGTTTTTCTGACTTGTGTGACAGTTACAGTTGGTCCGACTCCACTTCATGTTAATGGTGACTATTTAAAACCTGAAAAGTGGAAAAACTAACATATCTTCATAGTTTACATACAGCTAAAAGTCAAAATGTTCAGTCTTCTAGTCCAAGACAGTCACGTGACAAAATAAATCTGATTAACAAAAGAGCTAAAATGTCCAAAATATGGTGAAGTGGAAGATTAACCCTCCTACTGTCCTTGGGGTCAATTTGACCCCATTCAATATTTATCATTTAAAAATAATACTTGACTTTTGTTTTTTTGCTTCATATTTCATGACTTTTCCGAATTTCATGGGGACTGATTTTGTACACATATTGCATGCATTTGTGTGGGTAGTAGTTGAAAATGCTTTTCTGGTCCGACTTTGATCAGTCGATCTTTCAGTCAGCGTGAAGAGCAGTAACCTACAGTACATCTAAAGAATGTACGTATATTTTTTATGACTCAATAAAAATAAAAAATAAAATATTTAAATTTATTAAGTCATAAAAAATATTAGAAATCGGCCACAACAGTAAAACAGTGACATGAGTGCAAAAAATAATTTGTGCCTTTCTTTAATAAAAGGACCCAAGAGAAATCAAATTTACCTTTCATACCTGTGGTAGTGGTGGGAGAAAATACTGATATGTTAATTTGTCATTTCCCTACCCTGTATGAAACAGATATATACATTAACCTGGTCTAAATATCTGTATCTTATATTAAATTGCTCTAAATAGGTTTCCCTGTCAGCCTGACTCATTGACTGCTAACAGAGCATCCTGATCAGCTGTGATGCTGAGGATTTACCAGCTCACTCTCTCTCTCTCTTCAGCCCAGCAGTAAATGAACATTATGCATCAGTGTAATTTATCATTCAGCGTAACGTTTCCACTCTTGATTCCAACATAAATTCAGTTTCTTTTGATTTCTCCTCATTTTAGTATTTCCTGCCGACATTCAGCTGCTCTCAGTGATTAAAGAAGAGCCTCATGAGCAGCAGGAGTGGAGCCCCAGTCTGGACCAGGAGGACACTGAGACGCTGTTTAAGCACATTAAAGAGGAACGGGAGGAACTCTTGAGCAACCAGGAGGAGGAGGGGGCTGATACCTCTGAGTTACCGTTCACTGTTGTTCTTGTTAAGAGTGAAGATGAAGAGGAGAAACCAGAACCTTCAGAGCTTTATCAAACACAGACTAAACAGATGGAGAAAGAAGATGACAGAGAGGACTGTGAGGGACCAGAACAGGATAGGAACTCAGATCAGGAGAGACCAGAGACTGACGTCAATGTTGAAGACTCATCTGAACCTGAGACCGAGGACAGTGATCATTGTGAGACGAGTGACCGTCAGCCATGTTTGAACTATCAGGAGAACAACAGAAAGAAGAAACCAAAGACAAATGTTAAATCCTTCGGTTGCCCTACGTGTGGTAAAAGATTTTCCCGAAACTATGGTCTGACCCAACACATGATCACTCACACAGAAAAGAAACCATTTAGCTGCTCCAAGTGTGGTAAAAGATTCAATTCTAGGGGAACCATGAGCAATCACAGGTTAGTACACCGTAAGGAGAAACCGTTCAGATGCCCTGTTTGTGGTAAAGGATTCAACTATAAAAGAAATGTATCCAGACACATCTTAATTCACAACGAGGAGAAACCTTTCAGCTGCCCTGAGTGCGGGAGAAGTTTTGCAGATAAAGGGAATCTCGCCAAGCACATGGCGATTCACACAGGAGAGAAACCCTTCAGCTGCTCTGAGTGCGGAGGGAAGTTTACCCAGAAGAGAGGTCTAACCCAACACCTGAGGCTTCACAAGCAAGCGAAACCATTCAAGTGTTCTGAATGTAACAAGAGCTTTCACTTAAAAGGAAATCTGACCAAACACATGTTAATCCACACTGGAGAAAAACCGTTCAGCTGCCCTCAGTGTGACAAAAAATTCACCCAAAAAGCGAGTCTGATCAGACACATGCCGATTCACACGGGAGATAATCCGTTTGGCTGTTTTTATTGTAACAAAGGCTTCGGTTCGAAAGAAAATTTGATCCACCATATGTTAATTCATATAGGAGAGAAACCGTTCAGCTGCTCTGAATGTGGAAAAAGATTTACCCAAAAGGGAAATTTGACTAAACACATGTTAGTTCACACAGGGGAGAAACCCTTCAGCTGCCCGCAGTGTGACAAAAAATTTACCCAAAAATCGAGTCTGATCAGACACATGCCGATTCACACAGAGGAGAATCCGTTCAGCTGCTCGGATTGTTTCCGATGTTTTTGCTCTGAAGAAAACCTGATCCAGCACGTGTCGATTCACGCAGTGGAGAAACCTTTTAGCTGCTCAGAGTGTGGTAAGAGATTTACCGAGAAAGTAAATCTGACTAAGCACATGTCTGTTCACAGAGAAGAGAAACCCTTTATAATCGTGAGTATTTGAGCATGGTGGGGCTGATGCAGAATAACTCAATTTATGAGCTGATGAGAGTGAGAATAATGAATTCTTTATTTTAGTTACTTTAGATTTTACTGCACTGTTAGTTTGTATTACTAGAGATGAGTTATATTTGGGAAATTTATTGGGGTAGTAACTAAGGACATCACTTTGGTTTAGTCTGTACTCTGTCAGAAGAAAAAAATCTGATTTTCCTGAGGTTTGTGGGAAATGTGATGTATCAAGGATTTAATGAATTCTATGACTGTGAGAGACACAATTAAAAAAATAATTCTGTTTTATAAATAAACTTTATTTCACAGATTTTCTGTTGGTATTATATTTTTATTCATTTTCTGAGTCAAGTATGTGCCATAATTTCTTAACCACAGTCTCAGGATAGTGATGAGCTAAACTTCTGTGTCAAAATACTCAATGTTATAAAATCAGAGACATGAGTCAAGGCGGAGTCACTGGAGTCCATACATAGCGGCCATCTTACTCCAGTATACCATTCTGGTCTGCTCTATGGTAGCTGATGGAAGTTGAGTAATCTTCATGATCAAAAAATCCTCTGAACTCGCTGAAACCTTGACAGATTTACAAATGGTTTTGTTCATTACAGATTACGTGGCTATGAGTCAGGATGTTTGGACATATTGAAATGTCAGATTTACTTTAAGAAAATAAAAAAGACTTCATGAAGCACAGTTGTTTCACGGCTATTTGTGCACAAGGGCTAACTTTGAGTCACTTTGTCAAGGCTGAGACCACAATCCAGATTTCAATTTCTTGTATTACAGCCTTTTTTCATCTAAGTGTCAGTCTTTGTGGATGTGCTTGTGTTTATCAGCTGTCTAACTTGGCTAACAGACTCGCTGTGAGTGAGACCAAGTACATAATACAAAGTTGACCCAGTAATTTTACATCAGTTAAAGAGGTAGAAATGCTCTTTAGATTCAACATAACTGAAGTTGCTCATGATTTCCAAACAGTTTGGTTTGTTAAAAATATCTAAAATGGCAACATGAGGCAGAAATTTACATTGAAAATAAATATGTATATATGTTATTGTTATACGTTACCCCTAGTTATCGTTACGTTAGTTATCCCTATAAAAGAAATTAAAAAGAGATTATTATTAATAGAAATATTACGAATATAACATACATGGAATGATTAAATGTTTTATATATGAATGATTGAATATAACTGCCTTATGTGTGTAGGCCTATAGCTATTACTCTACCCATCTGTTTAATGTTTATTTATTTAAATCCATGGTTAAAATTATTCTTGAGTATGCGGGAACACAACTAAAACTCTGAGGTTTGTCACAAACCAAACAGAATCGGTTTGAAATGAATCAATCTATGGTCATTTCAATGTTGTCCAGTCTACCTGCACCGTAGACTGGAATCTTATAAGTGGGCGAGTTGCCTGAAGCAAGATGGCCGCCATGCGCGGACATCTAGCGTTCATATATAGATATCTATGGTCACAGTAATCAGGGTTTTCTCTTCCGGGTCTGGGAGGCCCTCTGTCACAGAATTCAGTCAACATTCATGGATGAACTCGCGTCCTTCCATGAGCTGAAGAATCCCCGAAAACATCTTTTTCAAGAGGAAAATGTCCAAGTTTGAGGATCTGGAGGATTTATTCAGACGGCGGCTGTTCGCTGCGGCTCGTAGAGACTTTATGGAAGAAAGAAAAACACCGTCCGGGTACGAAGAGGAGGTTCAGAGACAGAGAGAGCTGCTGAGGGTGATTCTAACTCCTGAGATCAAACTGAGGAGAACAGGTTAGTATTCACTGATGTTCATGAAGAGGCTGAACCTCGAGATGAAAACATCCTCACACTGATAACTCTGAATGAAAATAAAAATAGATTTCTGAACTCAAAGTTTATTTATTTATTGTCTCATTTAAAGAAGGAGAACCACTGTTAAGTTTTGTTTTTTTGGAAGATTTAGACTTTATCCAAACCATTTTCTCACAGGAGTAAAGTCCTGAGAAAATAACCGCTCTTGTATTATTTTGTACTCATGGTCAGTGCTGCAGCAGCGACCATGAGTGCTGCTGAATGACTTGAAAGGTATGAAAGAATATATACATGAATATAAGTACGAACAGGCTTTAGTATGTACAGGCTATGAACAGATTATACACATGGTTATAAATATGAAGGCTATACATAGCAGGGTTTTTCCTGCGTTCAAAATTGCGTGGCGGCCGCCTCCACCTAATTTTGTGCCGCCCCCAGCCAGAGCGATTGATTTCGCTCAACACAGCGTAAAGCTCCAGCTGTGTTGATTGAGCGATTGATGTCCCGATGCAGCAGCAACGTATTTTAACTGCAGTTGCAGCGTTGCGCCACTATAGGGGCGCTATATCAACAGCAGTGCACCGGAAAGACCTGAAGCATCTACCGAAGAAGAAACGGATCGAATCATGTTTTTTCAAGTGTTTTTCCCGCTAGTTGGTGCTATCGGCGTCCTGATTTTCCCTGGCGGATGGTACAAACAGGTAAATACTGCTTCTCTTTTTTGCATCCAAGCATGTCGTGTTTATTTTAAAAAAAAGTTTACTCCGTTTTTAGCGTTGCAGTTATGACAGGCAAAATCAGCCAGTACTTTAAAAAGCGACCTCGCGAGGAGGAAAGTCAAGAGTCCAGGTGAAACACAGTAGAGATAAAAACGTAACAGGCAGTTAAAATGCTATAATTCATGGTGGAGACAACGTGGAAATTTGTGTCAGGTCTGAAAGTACTTCACAAGGGACTGGTGATCGCGAGGGTCAGAATGCAGGACAGGACGAGTCGGCGAGGCGAGGGTAATTAATTAATTAGTTTCCAATTAGGAGCATAACAACGCAAAGCCGACGTGTACGTGGTTTTTATTCCTCTTTCCAGATCTTCTCAAAAACACAGAGCCAGTGGCTTTGACAAGCAGTGGCTCAATCAATTTACCTGGCTCAGGCATACTGAGGAAGGCATGCACTGCTATTTATGCCAAAAGCACTGTGCCCCAACACAGCAGGCAATTGCTGCGTCCTTAGTGAGACAGCCATCAACCAACTACAGGCTGGACACATTAAAAAGACATGAGGTGACAGCCATTCACAAAGCAGCAGAAGAGAAGGAGAAATATATTAAAGATGGTAGTACCTAAAAAACTCAACTAATAAAGTTACAAAAAATAAATAACATAGTTTAGATAGTTTAAGAAATAATTGGTTGTCGTTTTTTTTTAGGGAGGACACTGCAGCGTATACATATATATGATGGAAAACACTATCACTCTTCATGTCTGTATCAGAATAAAAACAAAAATACTTAATGCATGATGAATTGTTTTGTTTAAGGTGAAGACACCTCTGCGGAACAGACTGAAGGAGAGGCACTTGGATGTCTGTTGTAAGGTGGCCGTTGATGGACCAGACCAGGAGGCCTTGGACTACAAGGAGTGCATGAGGAGGTTCTACAGAATGAAAAAGAGGAGGCTGAAATGTTCTGTCTGGTTGCGAGATGTGTGGATGAAGTGTACTTTCAATTTAAAGTTGCCAGCTGATTTGTGTATGTATATAGTTTTAATAAATGAATGCTTTAACATGATAATGGTCACACTCTTTTTTGAACTCTTAACTTAAAGTATGTTGCCTGTAAAAGTAAGTGAATCGGTTGAATTTACAAATACATGCACGTCGTGGCGCACGGTCAGGATGGTGCCACCTCTGCCTCAATTTGAGCCAGGAAAAACCCTGCATAGACTATAAATATAAATAACAGATAAATTATGCTGTCGTGCAAATGAGGTTTGAAAGGTTTCTAAGTTGGTTTACAGATATAGATAGATAGATAGATACATAGATACATAGACAGATGCCACACTGTAATGCAGTTGATCAGGATGCTCTCCAGATTATGCAGCGATAGAAGTTCACCAGGATGTCTGAGGACAGGTGGAAGAAGAAGTGCAGCACGTCTTTTAACCAACACCCTCCATCACAGTCACATCACTCCCGTTCTCCTCCCAGTTAACTTCAGGATCATTTTTTAACTTTTAATATTTGTTTTCAGTCATGCTCTTGCTCCAGTATATCTGTCTAACTGCTTCACGCTTAGACGACGCTGTAGAGCCCTCCGGTCCTCAGAACAACTGCTGTTGGAGGTTCCATCTTCAGATTTGAAACACTGGGAGGATCGTACCTTTTCAATAGCAGCCCTGAAATTATTGAACTCTCTACCCCCTGAACTACTTTTTAATAATGAACTGTCACTTTTTAAAACACATCTTAAAACTCACCTATTTAAACTTTTTAATAGCTTTTAATATCTAGTGCTGTTTGCCATTTGCTATTTGATCGTTTCTGTGTTCTCTTACCTTTTCATTGTTATTTGTTATTTATGTATTTGAATGTATAAAGCACTTTGTTCATCTTTCCGGATGTTGTAAGGTGCTATATAAATAAACATTATTATTATTATTATTATTATTATTATTATTATTATTATTATTATTATTATTATTGTGTGAGGGAAACACTGGCTGTGAATCCTCACCTGCACAATCTAAAGTTGCACAAGAAAAGCCAAAAGCTAAATATTTTGCTTCAATGCTTTAAAGTTTAACAGTTCATTTGTTGATTAATTGATTGATTGATCAGATTGATGTCTAAGAAAATAAACAAGTTTCCATAATTTATGATCAAGAACAACATGACCATCATTAGTTTAAACTTCTTCTTGTGTCTTCTTCTGTTTCTAGTATTTCCTGTGGATGTCCAGCAGCTCTCAGTGGTTAAAAAAGAGCCTCATGAGCAGCAGGAGTGGAGCCCCAGTCTGGACCAGGAGGACCCTAAGACCCCGTTTAAGCACATTAAAGATGAAGAGGAGGAACTCTGGAGCAACCAGGAAGAGCAGCTTCAAGGCACGGAGGAAACTACTGAGTTACCTTTCACGATCGTCACTGTTAAGAGTGAAGATGAAGAAGAGAAACCAGAACCTTCAGAGTTTTATCAAACACAAACTGAACAGCTGGAAACTGAAGATGACCGTGAGGACCAACAGGGAACAGAACAAGCTAAGAACTTAGATTTGGAGAGACCAGAGACCAAAGTCAAGACTGAGGACTCATCTGAACTTGACTCTGAAGACAGTAATAATAATCCCAAGGAGGTTGGAGATTATCAGCCATATCCAAAACCTCATGAAATCATCGCAGAGAATGAACCAAAAAAGAATAAGAAATCCTTTTGTTGCCTTCAGTGTGGAAATACATTTAAAAGAAACGGAAATCTTACCAAACATATGTTAATTCACACAGGGGAGAAACCCTTCAGCTGCACCACCTGTGGTAAAAGATTTGCCCGTAGTTACAATCTGACACAACACATGTCAGTTCACACGGATGAGAAACCATTTAGCTGCTCTACATGCGGTAGAAGGTTTAATTCAAGACGCGGGATGATAAACCATCGGTCCGTTCACAGTGAGGAGAAGAAATTTAGCTGCTCTGCATGTGGTAAAAGATTTAATTATAAGAAAAGTGTCTCCAGGCACATGTTAATTCACGCAGGGGAGAAACCCTTCAGCTGCCCCGTTTGTGGGCGAAGATTTACAGAGAAAGGAAACCTGACCAAACACATGATTGTTCACACCAGAGAGAAACCTGCGAGTTCCTCTGAGGACGGAAGCATCCATGAGGAAAATCTGTCCGAACACGTGTCGGCTCACGGTGGAGAGAAACCCATCTGCTGCTCCGAGTGTGGCGCAACATTCACCCAAAAAGGAAGTCTAAGCCAACACATGAGACTCCACACAGGAGAGAAACCGTTCAGCTGTTTCTGGTGCTGTAAAAGCTTTCACTTCAGAGGAAACCTGACGCAGCATATTTTAGTTCACACAGGCGAGAAACCGTTCAGCTGCCCCCAGTGTCACAAAAGATTCGCCAGAAAAACGGGTCTGATCAGACACATGCCGATTCACACAGGAGAGAATCCTTTCTGCTGTATTTACTGTCCCAAAAACTTTTACTCAAAAAAAAACTTAAACCGACACATGATGAGTCACACCGGGGAGAAACCCTTCGGCTGCTCTGAGTGTGGGAAAGGATTTACCCAAAAAGGAAATTTGATTCGACACATGTCTGTTCACAGTGGAGAGGAAGCTTTCATCATCGAGAGCACTGAAGTGTGAAGACACACAGTTTGTCTCCGCAGACGTTTAGGATATCACTGATTAGAGTTTTAAAAATGTGTAATACCGTACAGACACAAGACAAAACACGACACAGAAATAGGAGTGCGCTCTATGAGCCTGAGACTATTTAAGATAGGAAATGAGAAATGTATTCATGGTGTTTTCCTACCACATCTTCTGACCAAAGTTTGACAAAAGTGTCTGAAGTTCACTCTTCTGCAGGGACCACCTACTCTAGATGTCCTCTTCATCATCGTAGCACCTGTGACATAAGTTTAGGCCATAAAGTTTTTAATGCACTTTCTGGACCCACCCACAGTCAGAGGCACAAACTTTGGACTTAGTCATTTTAACCTCGTCTTGTCGATTTTTCAGTCGTTGCATTTTTTAATGTAAATCATCTGACAACCTCATAATTTCAGATAGGTAACAGAAAAAGTAAGATGCTGCTTGAGCTTCGATTCTGGTAGAGGAACAGTAAATCCTGCGTTGAAATAAATGTTTAATTAATGTCAAAAATGTTACTGTTTGAAGACAAACTGACATTTAAATCAATATTTTTACCAGTATAACAGCGTTAAATAAGAAGTTTAGCACTAATGAGGAATCCTACATGAGGAAACTTAGGTGAGAGTTGCTGTTTTCCCTGAAAATGACCAGAGTGCTTTGTTTTCATGAGGCATAATGTTGCTCATGGATAGTAAAAGCAGAATTTCTTGTCACGTCTAAATAAAACATAATAAAATGTGTTGTTGCACCTGAATTCAGAAGGTGTCATAGTAAAGCAGATGATCATTTATGTTCCATAAAAGATGTCTGGATCGCTTCTGTTCATGGCATCATCAGTTGATAATCCTGAGGACATCTTGGACTGAAAACATGAGAATTATTGACAGTATTGCACTTCATTTTATCATGAAATCCACAATAAAACAACAAGAAAAGAAAATACAGGCCAGTTAATTCTTCTTCTTCACAGTCATGAGTGAAAATATCAACAAAGGTGAAGAGTTCTTGTCTGCTGTCGGCAGAATTATTAATCACGCTAAAGTCCAAACGGAGGGGCAGTCTTGGGAGTGTCTGTGATGTGCCTGTTCTGCATGTTTTGATGTATGTACAATATAAATATCTCAAAACATCTCATGTTTGGTATTTTGTAAGCTGAAGTTATTTTTCATTTTCTGTATTTCAATGTGTTGTAATTGTGCCATGTAACTAAAGCTTGGCTTGACTTCCATATGACACACAGTCCAAAATAAAACAGGCCTGGAGTCGGGGACCATGGTAATTATGCACAGGGAATATTAAAGTGCTGAATGCTAAAGGGCAGATTCCTAGCTTGTATTGATGTTATTATAAAAGTCATATTTATTACTGTATTTTATTCTGTTAATTACTCCTTTTGCCAGCTAATAAATGCTCCATCAGTCACCTGTCGTTTGTCTGTACATGTTCCTTTCAAGCACAAACTGCAGTCCTAGTTCCAGACAAGTTTGATCACTGTGGTGTAAAATGTTGATGAAAATAGATTTTGATGGTTTGCACTTCATTTGATCCATGTTTAATTAACTGAATGACCATATCACTTAAAAAAACAAGTTATTTTGCAAAAGGTCAGTTAATGACAGATGCTATCGCTCTTTGAGATTCTGTATGAGCAACAATTTCAGAATAAAGTTCTTTAAATGATGACAAATTCAGGGACGTAATCATTTACAGCCCATTATGTCATTACGAGAGTAAAACAACATTATTGGACGCTTACTAAACACCCTGATCAGTGTGGGCAGGCTGAAACTGTCCAGCCTGTGTTGATGGATTGTGGAAGACATGAGGAGGAAAGAAAGGACAAAGACAGCAGAAGAAGAAGAAGAAGCCAGGATGGAGCTCAACATGGGGAAGCTGCTAGAAACAGAGTCAGAAGTTCTGCTCAAGCATTTAATGGCATATTTGAAAGATACAGGGTCAATGGAGAGGATCTACTTTTCTTTATCTAGGATTTTTTTTTTTGGTCCTGTCCTACACTACAGTTCTCCAGTAGGTGGCGGTAGTGCACCTTCAAGTTGGTTTGCCAACCGAAGAAGATATTCTGTTTTGTTTCCGGGTCACGGAGCTGTTCGTATATTTACAGATGAGTGAGCATCTCTATACGAGCAGACTGACCGTCGATGAGATGACAAACTTCCACTTTTCTTTTTCCATTTTTGACTGTTGAACTTGAGGAAGATGTCCGGGTGTCGGGATGTTAAAGGTTTATTCAGAGAGCAGCTGTTTGTCTCTGAACCAACAACAACTCTGTCCGGATATGAAGAGGAGGAGGATCACCAAAGTAAAGAGCTGAGAGGGTTTCTGACCTTTTCTGTGGAGGGGAGAGTCTGTTTATCTGAAAACTTGATTTCTCTGAATGTTTTATATCCTCACACATCGTGTTAGCAAACTTAAGGGTCTTTCTCATATTAACACTCAGGTACTTAATTGGCTGTCTGAGAAAACACTGTAATAGGAGTACATCTTTGTCTTTGAGGATACAATGATCAGTCAGTTTGATCTGCTCCTGTGAAGGACCGATCACCCCTCCTGTGAAAATTATCATCTCTGTTTAATTTCCATCTAAAGTAGGGTTGTCTTTGGTACTTTAGTTCAACTAGGGCTGTCAAAACTGGTCCAAGAATGAGGAGAATTTAAGTGCGCATGTCATAGACTGTCTAAAAGTCTCTTTTCTAATTCAACTTTATTTTTATGACACTTTTCAGACAAAAAGATGTAGTTCAAAGTGCCTCAGAGGCTAAAACAACAATAAAACAACAATAAAACCCGACTCACCCACACACACACACACCCATGGACCCACACATACACATGTACACACAAGTGCACACAGAGTGAGAATTTAATATATATTGTTAGAGACATGGCCTGACACTGAGACATTACGTGAGGAAAGAGCTACCTTTAGGAAACACTGGAGATAAAAGATAAAAATGGTGAAAAGAGAATAAAACCTGATGGACTAAAACAAGAGAATAAAATGAACAGATAAGTAAGAGCTCTTTACTGCAGAGCTCTTTAACAACTGATACAGCTTTAAATAATGCAAAGATTTGACTGTCAACCTTTAAAATCTGCTCTGGACTTTTTGGGGGTATATAAAAATATCATCATAAAATATCACAAACGTAAGATGAAGTTAAAACATGAACTCTAAGCTTCTTTTTTTTTTTTTGATTTTCAGTGTTTTCCACAGAGGTCCAGCAGCTGTCTGGGATAAAAGAAGAGCCTCCTGAGCAGCAGGAGTATGGCTCCAGTCTGGATCTGGAGGACACAAAGCTCCTCGACATTAAGGAGGAACAGGAGGAACTCTGGAGCAGTCAGGAGGGAGAGCAGCTTCAAGGGCTGAAGGAGGCTCACTTTCAATTCACTCCTGTCTCAGTGAAGAGCGAAGGTGGTGAAGATGAGCTTCACCAAAGACGAACAGATCACATAGACACACACAGTGAGAATTGTGAAGGACCAGAACCAGCCTGGAACTCAAATCTGGAAAGACATTTACAACAAGTGACTGAGGTTGAGATTGAGGACTCTTCTGAACCTGAGACTGAGGACAGTGAGGATTATTGTAAAGACACAAAAGACCGCCAGTCAGGATTAAACATAAAGGAGATGAGCCCAAAGACGAGCAAAAAGCTGCACAGCTGCTCTCTGTGTGGGAAAACATTCAAAAGAAACAGGCGTCTAACGAAACACATGATTAACCACACACGAGAGAAACACCTCAGCTGCTCTGAGTGTGGGAAAACATTCAAAAGAAATGGACATCTAAACAAACACATGATTAATCACACAGAAGAGAAATGCCTCAGCTGCTCTGAGTGTGGGAAAACATTCACCCAAAAGGGAACTCTGAACAGACACATGATAACTCACACAGGCGAGAAACCCTTCAGCTGTTCATGGTGTAACAAAAGCTTCTACTCCAAAGAAAATATGACCCAGCATATGTTAGTTCACACAGGAGAGAAACCCTTCAGCTGCTCTGTGTGTGGCAAAAGATTCACCCAAGGAGGAAATCTGGCCAGACACACCTCAGTTCACACAGGAGAGAAACCCTTCAGCTGCTCTGAGTGTGGTAAGAAATTTACACAGAAAGGAAATCTTACCCAACATATGTCAGTTCATAGAGAAAAGAAACCCTTCAGCTGCTCTGTGTGTGGTAAAAGATTCAAAGAAATGATTTATCAGGTTCGACACATTAGAATTCATCGAGAGAAACCCTGAGAGAGGTCCGATCATGAACTGAATTCACATGGCACAACAGAGAGGAAATCCAGTTTATCAAATGGTCAGGTTGAAAACACATTTGTTTGATGTTTTTATTATTTTGTTGTTTTGACTTTAGAGTGTCTGTGAAGCTACACAATCTGTTTGTATTACTGTAAATAAGTTCTACACGAAGAAACCAGCTCAAGATTAGAGATACTTTATGGCTTTGAATTATGCACTTATAATGTTTTAACTAATATCTGTAGATATATTCCTAATATTATGAATTTGAGTGAATTGTAATGAAGTGTGTGGGTGCAGTAGTGTGTTGTGTCTTTGCCTCGAACCAAAAACGGACAACTTTCATCTTGATTTTATTACATTTTTAACTGATGTAAAACTACCGGGGTCTACTTTGTATTATGTACTTGGTCTCACTCACAGTGAGTCTGTTAGCCAAGTTAGACAGCTGATAAACACAAGTGCGTCCACAAAGACTGTCACTCAGACTAAATGAAATATAGACTGTCATACAAGAAATTAAAATCTCAACTATTGGCTGTAATCTCAGCCTTGACAGCTTGCGCAAAGCGACCTAAAGTCAGCCATTTCAATATGTCCAAGCATCCCCACTCATAGCCATATCATTAAGGTCTGTAATAAACTAAACCATTTGTAAATCTGTCATGATTTCAGCGAGTTCAGAGGATTTTGGATCATGAAGATTACTCAACTTCCGTCAGCTACCATAGAGCAGACCGGAATGGTATACTGGAGTAAGATGGCCGTGTACGGACACCAGTGACTCCGCCATGAGTTATCTAGCCTTCCTTATATATGTCTATGGTGTGATTTAGATATACTGTATACTCAGATGGGTCTAAGGATGAAAATGAGAGAGTGGGCATAGGAATACATATACCCTCAATGAACATTAATATTGGAAATAGGATACCTGATAAGATCTCAGTATATACAGCAGAAATGATGGCAGTCATCATGGGGCTACAGTGGGTAGAAGAGGTAAGACCAGACAGGGTAGTATTTTGTGTAGATTCAATGGCAGTCCTTCTTAGTTTACAAACTACAACTTCTGACAGGGAAGACTTAATGCTGGAAATTCAGCAAAATTTGTATAGATTATAAAGGACTGGGATAGAAGGGAAATTTTGTTGGGTGCCTGCCCATGTGGGTGTAAAAGGCAATGAAGGAGCAGATACAGGACACACGGACAGCCACAGTGGATTATCTGAAGGAGACAAGATTGTATTATAGAATTAAGGGTAAGTGGCGTTTTTTTGTTTGTTTTTTCTTATGTATTTTTTCTATTACCTAAATGACATAAAGTAACTAGTAACCCATGCTACATACTCCGGTACAGTAGGTGGCGGTATGCACCTAATAAGCTATGGTTGCAACCCGCCAGAAAACCAAAAGAAGAAGAAGAGAAGCGTGTTTTTATTTCCGGGTTAGCAGAGCTCTGTTAGCATGTAGGGTTAATCTTGTGTCTAAACGAGCGGAGAATTGAAAAAAGGACTTTGACCGTTTACTTTTTTACTTTTTATCCACTTTGGGTTGTTTGGAGAATGTCCGGGTTTGAGGATCTGGAGGATTTGTTCAGTCGGAGGCTCCTCGCTGCTGCTCACAGAGACTTTATGGACCAAACATCACCGGCCGGGTATGAAGAGGAGCTTCAGAGACAGAGAGAACTGCGGAGAGTGATTCTAACTCCTGAGATCAAACTACAGAGAGCAGGTCAGTCTGATGGAAATGTTTTAGTGAGCTGAACCTTTAATAACCCTCACAGCAGACAGACACCCTGAGTTACACTCTTTACTGTATGTTATAATACACTCCTGATCGATATCTTTGAGGACGTAATTTATTGAAAACAACAATTTAACTGAAATAGTCCGTTCATCAGCTGATCACAAGTTTAATACCACAGCCTTCAAAAGCCCAAATCTGTGTGAAAATTTGGATTCCATGAGGTTTATAAAAATGGACGTCACTTCCAGACAGTGGACGCCCTTCATGAAACCATCTTCACCACTTGGAGCAACATTCCCACTGGCCTTTTGGAAACACTTGCATCGAGCATGCCAAAACGAATTTCTGAAGTAATCAACAATAATGGTGGAGCTCCTCATTACTGAGTCTGTTTTTGACACTTTAATTTCTGTTTCAGGACGTGTTGAGGTTTTTTGAGCTGTGGTCTTAATGATCAGCTGATGAACAGACTATTTCCGTCAAATTCTTGTTTTCCTGCTCAAAACTTTTGGTTTCTTGTTCCCATTTCTTCTTTTTGCATTTTGAAGCTCTGCGAAGAACCGTCTTAAGGTCCAACAGTCCTAAATATAAATTCTTGCCATTTTTTAACTGGTCCTAAGATTTTGATCAGGAGTCTATTATCCTGTTACCTGACAACTGAGTCAGAGTTAAGATGTCCTTGTTTTAAAAAACAGAGAGCAGCAGAGATCAGGATGCACCAATCCATCTCTTTAAGTCCCAGTACTTCTACTCAGGTATTGTTATTTACCTTTGCCAACACTGACACTCAGTTTTACTCTGATGTTTGTGTCTTTCTTAAGTGTTTCCTACAGATGTCGGACAGCTGTTAGTGATTAAAGAGGAGCCGCCTGAGCAGCAGGAGTGGAGCTCCACTTTGGACCAGGAGGACAGTAAGACCCTTCAAATAAAAGAGGAACAGATTGAGTTTTGGTGCAGTCAGACAGGAGAACAACTTCAAAAAATGTATGAGGCTGATACGGTTAAGTTCCCAGGGTCCCCAGTCCCTGTTAAGACAGAAGACAA
This sequence comes from Xyrichtys novacula, assembly GCA_962446985.1. NCBI lineage: Eukaryota > Metazoa > Chordata > Actinopteri > Labriformes > Labridae > Xyrichtys > Xyrichtys novacula. Next base: position 2,511,315 of record OY660884.1, on the reverse strand, counting down.
GGAAGAGAAACCACAGTCTTTAACACTTTATCAAAGACGAACTGGACCAATAGAACCAGGAGTGGATAGAGAGTACTATAAGGGACAAGAACCAACCAGGTACTCAGACCTGGAGGGACATTTACAATCCGGGACTGTGGTGAAGACTGAAGTGTCTTCACAACCAGAGACTGGAGACAGAGACGATAAATGTAGAGAGACTAGAGATCATCATCCCGGTTTAATCACTCTGGAAAACACTGAACAGACGAGACCAAAGAGAAAAAAGAAACAACGCAACTGCTCTGTGTGTGGTAAAACATTTAAACAAAACATACATCTCACCAACCACATGATGATTCACACCGGAGAGAGACCCTTCAGCTGCTCTGAGTGTAGCCTGAGATTTACCCAGAAAGGAAGTCTGACCAGACACATGACAGTCCACATAGAAAAGAAACCCTTCGGCTGCTCTGTGTGTGGTGAGAAATTCACTCAGAGAGGAAGTCTGACTCAACATTTGGCAATTCACAGAGGAGAGAAACTATTCAACTGCTCAGTTTGGTGAAGGATTTACTCAGGAAGGAAATCTAAACGGAGGAGAGAGACCGTTCAGCTGCCCCGTTTGAGGAAAGATTTACTCAGAAAGAAAACGTGACCCATGACTTATTCTTTGATCCACACAACATTTTTCTGTAGCAGTATTTTTGATCCCTTTTTTTTTATTCTTACATTTGTTTGACTTCTTTGCTGACCGTGATGTTTCTGATCACAACTGTGAAGGACTCACTTTGAGTTTTGCTTTTACGTTGACCCGGTGTAGTACCGTATTTTTCACACTATAAGGCACACCATCAATGAACGCGTCTATTTTCATACATTAAGGCGCACCGGTTTATAAAGCACATTAAGCCAAACAAAACAGTCACAGAAGTCCAACTTTATTGAACTCATTCACTAACTCCGCGAGGCTACTGTAGCTGCAGTGCTCCAACAAGCTAAAAGGATTTTAAGTGCATCTTATAGTGCGAATAATACGGTAAATGGAGGGGTACTGGATTAAAGGTTAGAGAGGTCTGGCTGGAGAAAAATTTCAGGAGCGATTTCTGTGAAATGACAATAATGAACTTAGGATAAGATCCAGAACCTCATGTTTGAAGCAGCCAAATGCTTTGCTTTTAGGTAGACAAGAACCAATGGTCAAATCCGATAAATAAAGTGGTTCTTACCAAACCTGCATTTAAAAACTGAGACTGTATCTGAATTCACTGATCTGAGTGTTGACTGAACTCTTACAGGTACATGTCATCCTCCTTTTCCAACATTTAACACAGCCCCCTGTGGTCTTAATGTAAAGCAGAGCTTGGGTTAAATGGAGTATGGAAACATAAATATGAGCTTTAATCAGCCTTTCCTACAACAGTCTATTTGACCATTTCTACTCTTGCTACATGAAAAATCCATCACTTTCATTCATTCATGTTTTTTGGGTCTTATTCTGGTCCTCTTGAAATCATATGGTGTTGGAATAATTTTAATTAAGTTTAAAAAGTTTAAATAAATGATTACTTGTTCTACCCTAATGGTCTGAGCTGATTAATATAATCTAGAAAAAAAACAAAGGGTTTAGGAGATAGATTTCTATATTTCTTGAGTGATGTTTTTGGTTGTGTCCTCACTGAAATGTATCAGGGTCTGCAGGAACTTCAGCTGCAGCTGTGTGTTCAGTCTGACTGAGGGAGGTTTTTGTACGACACTTTTTCACTGTGTGAACACCCACTGACTGTTGATGTGGTGTTGACTCTGACAGTAGTAAACTGCTGCATCTTCAGTCTGGACTCCACTGATGGTCAGAGTGAAACTAGATCCAGATCCACTGCCTGAAAAACGACTTGATATCCCTGATAACAGCTGATTGGTATACTTAATGAGGAGTTTAGGAGTTTCTCCATCCTTCTGTTGGTACCAGGCTAAGTAGTTATTGCTAAACACATTCTGACTGACACTACAGCTGATTTCTGCAGTTCCTCCTGGAGCAGAGCTCACAGCTGCAGGCTGAGTCACTGTGATCTTTCCTCTGGACTCTGAGGATACAGAGACAAACACAGAAAGCAGCGTCATGGTTTTGTGGGCTTCATTTCAGAGGGACGGATGTTCATAGAGGAGAGGAGTTGGATTCTCTGGACTTTACCTGTGAAGCAGCAGCAGAGGAGAGTCCAGATGAGGACGCAGATCACAGTCATGTTTCTGATCAGGAGGAGGAGGAGGATTTCTGTGTCTTCTGTTGTGATGAAGGACAGCTGTCAGTCATCCGGTCTTCAACTCTCAGGACTATAAAGTCTCCCAGAGCACTGGAGCATGCTGCTGCTCATGCAAACTCACTCTCTATGGAAATGCTCAGATTAACTCCAACAGGGCCTTAGATTATAGACATGATGATGATGATGATGATGATGATGATGATGATGATGATGATGATGTTCAATAATGGATCAATCAATTCATCTCCTGATTGATCAAACAGCTTTCCTGACTTGTATCATGAAGGTTTAGGTTTGTTCTTCTTCATCCATCTATTTGGAGAGATTTCTTAAGTCTCAGCCCGATGCTGAGGACAATGAATGTCAACTATTCAGTAAATCAATAAAGATCTTCAAAAACTGGATTCATTTAAATGGACTACATTGAATTCTCTGCTTTCATTGGAGCTCAAAGCTCTTGCAGACAGAGACACATTTAGGTGACTTTGTTTGTGTCAGAGTCAGAGAGCCGTGTCTCTCTACAGTCAGAGGTTTTTGTACGGCGCCTCAATGACTTTGTATCACTGTGGTACACGTTCGGTGGAGGAACCAGACTGGATGTTAACTGTAAGTCAAATATAAAGTCTTTTTCTTTGTTTCTGAAGCTTCTTTACTTTTCATTTAAATCTGTAGGACAAAAGTCACTTTGCTTTTTTATTTTAAACTGATTTTTTTAAGAGAAAACATAAAAATGTCACTTTGGATTGAAGAGGTACTGAAGAAAAAGTCATTTCAGATTTTGAAGTGGGGCTCATCTTTTCCTACAAATTTACTATTTAATCTTCAGACTTGAGTGAAGAAAGTTGGATCCTGAGGGCTGGTAGGTTTAGTTCAGTCAGAGTCAGAGAGCCGTGTCTCTCTACAGTCAGAGGTTTTTGTACGGGGCCTCAATGACTTTGTATCACTGTGGTGGACTTTTGGTGGAGGAACCAGACTGGATGTTGACTGTAAGTCCACTTTTGATCCTTTTTATGATATTAGTCACTTATTTTTCCTTCGTAGACGTTACTGATGGAAACTAATGTGATCATTTTCTTTTGCGATGCATGTTTTTAGAAAGAGTGTAAAAAAAGTGGAGCTGATAGGATTGAGGTTTTAGAAGAAGACAGAATCTCTTCAGACTGATTGAATAAATCCGAGCAGAATGATCCTTTTCAGATCAGGATGGTTTTTAACTCTCATGGAGGAGCTGATCGATCGAGTTCAGTCCGAGTCAGAGAGCCGAGTCTCTCTACAGTCAGACTTTTGGAGGAGCTCAACTTGAAGTCTTGTGCTCTTTTTCACACCATCAAATCTTCATCTTACACTTTGTTGGTCGCAGCAAAGAGTTTCCCGCTTCAGGTTTTATCTTTAGGAGTGAAACCTGTCTGTTGCTACGGTTGGGCGGTGATAGCTGTCCGTTGCCGTGGTTACTGAGATGAGAGAGGGAAGTGAAAGACAGCAGTTTGAGGCCATGTGAGGACGAGCGTCAGAGCAGAGTTTTGTTTTCCTGACTGAGTGAACTTTCTTCATGTGGTCTCTCTGTAAGCTCTCTCAGTGGGTCGAGTGGTCCCCACCCTGACGGTGCTGCCCCCCTCCGAAGAGGAGCTGCGACAGCAGGGCAAGGCCACGCTCATGTGCCTGGCCAACAAGGGCTACCCCTCAGACTGGACTCTGACCTGGAAGGTGGACGGCAGAAGCAGCAGCAGCGGGGAGGAGAGCAGGAGCCCCGGGGGGCTGCAGAAGGACGGCCACTACAGCTGGAGCAGCACCCTGAGGCTCTCTGCAGACCAGTGGAACAAGGTGGTCTCTGTGACCTGTGAGGCCACCCAGGGCTCCCAGACTCCGCTCTTACAGACCCTGAGGAGAGACCAGTGTTCCCAGTCCTGACTCACTGGGACTCTGCTCCTGCTTGAAGTTTGATCCTGCTCTCTCTCTGTTTCTCTCTCTCTCTCTCTCTCTCTGAGTTCACAGCTTTAAGCACAAACATTCAGCAGCTTCTTGTTGTCTTGAATTTTCACAATAAAAGTTTCTTGATCAATTCAGTTTTTCTGTTTTTCTTATTTTATCAGGATGAATGTTTGTGACTTTATTTCATCATGATGGTGTCAGTGACTGCAGGAAATTCACTGAACAGATCAGCTGACTGTGACCGTGAAATTTATCCAACTGAGAAAATTAAAAACTCACTTTGATTCAACTCACACTTTTCAAAATAAAAGTCTTGCTTTCTTTGCCGTTTATTCACAGAATAAAAATCTTCATCAAATCAACGAGTCAGTCTCATTTTTCATCTTTAATGTTTCAAGTCTTTACAGACTCCTTCAGACAGAAACAAACAAAGAAAAACTGAGTTTGTCTCATTTAGGATGAGCTGAGAAAAAGAAGAATTTAGTGTCGATGAGAAAATATGAGCTGAAAGAAAACTTTGAAATGTTTTTTTATTCTCAGTCCATTAAGTTCAACTCATAATCAATATGAACTGAAAATTTCTCCAAAAACACGAGAGAGAAAAACTGGTGAAAACAAAGACTGAAAATCATCCAATCAGCTTTGAGTATTGAGCGGCGTCCATGACGAGGACTCTTATATTGTCAGTGTTCTGATTGTAAAAAATCTCTTTTCATGGAGCTGTTATTGTCTGATGAAACATATGATGATGATGATGATGATGATGATGATAAAAGCTGATATCATCAGCATAGAGAGAAATCAAATCACTGCTACTGCACTTTCAACAAATATTCCTGTTTTAGATTTAGAGAATATCATCCAATTATGACTCTGAATAACACTATCATGTACAATAGTATTACAATAATAAACAATAATATTTCAGTTGGACCATATGGATCCATATTTCTGTTTTTAATCTTCATCTTTGACTTAAATTTATCTGAAATAATGACTTTATCAAGGCAATGAAACAAAAGATTTTCAAAGTAAAATGTCAAATACTTGAAATATTTGGACCTTTCTCTCTAGATCTGAAAGAAGATTCAATCAATAAACAATATTCATCATGTGTCATATTATATGGTAGTATTTGGATGAAAATCTGATTAAAAAAGGACAATTATTCTGAATGATTGGATTATGAACAGAAGACAGAGGAGGATTTGGGCTGATTTTGAGACTCTCAGATATTTGTCAATGAATTCAAGGAATTACTGCAGCTTTTAGTCACATTTAAACTACAAATACAAAGATGTTATATATTTAAAATAGACCTGAAGATTTCTACAAAGTTTAACCTTCTCAGTTCATCTTCATTGGAGACACAGAGCTTTGAAAGCAGTGATCTGTGCTCTACAAGCAGATGTTCAGTCAGATCAGTTCCTCTTTAACTGAGGGGGTTTTTGTACGACGGTTTTTCACTGTGTGAACGAGGTGTAATCCTGCTGACAGTAATAAACTCCTGAATCTTCAGCCTGGACTCCACTAATGGTCAGAGTAAAGTCTGATCCAGATCCAGATCCACTGAAACGAGCTGGAACTCCAGACTGACGGCTTAAAGCAGCATAAATCAGGAGTTTAGGAGCTTCTCCAGGTTTCTGAAGGTACCATTGGAGATTGTTACCAACATATGAACTGGTCCGACATTTGATGGAGACGGTCCCTCCTGGAACCACAGACTGAGACCCAGGAGTCTGAGTCAGGAGGATTTGTCCTGATGAAGCTGGAAAAGATGAAAAAGAGGAGAAGGTTATGGAGACAAATCCAGCTTAGAGAAAGATGAACACCATCCAAACACAAGAGTCTCATTTCTTTAAGATGGAGAGAGAAGATGGAAGAAGGTCAATGCTGCTTCTTCAAGTTGTTCTCCATCAGAGCAGAACTTCATTGTGGTCAACCTGGTCTCACCCTGAACAAGGAGCCCCAGGGTGAGCAGAAGCTGGATCAGGGACATCATTATTGTGCTGCTGCTGTGTGGCTGTCTCTGAAAGGTCTGGAAAGGGGATCAACACGGTCCTCTTAACGTCTGAGAGCAGAGAGGAAGGACAGATATGCAAACACACACACACACACACACACACACACACACACACACACACACACACACACACACACACACACACACACACACACACACACACTCAAACTGGGAAACCATCTACAATGACAACATGAATATTACACTGTCCAATAAAAGTACACAACAACAACAACAACAACAAAACTAAAATATAAGTTTTACTTTATTTTCAACCTTCAAAAGGTGATTGATACCATTAACTATGACATACTAATCAATAAACTGGAACAGTATGGGATCAGAATGTGGCCTTGGATTGGTTAAGGAGCTCCTTTAGTGACAGAAACAGTTTGTGAAACGTCAGGATTTTTGTTCCCTGTGTTTGAATATTTCAGACGGTGTACCCCAGGGGTCAGTATTGGGCCCTTAATGGATTATTCTGTATGTAAAAGACATCTGCAAAGAATCACTTTGGTTAAATCCATTATTGTTTATGGATGGATGGATGGATGGATGGATATATACATAAGGTCTTCACTTTTGTCATTACATGTTCCAGTATCAATCAATCAATCAATCAATCATCCAAAACACTAAGGTCATCTGAGTCCAGGCTTCTTTTTACCTCAGGGTTGGATACTGACTGTAAATTATCTGTTTATTGGTGTTTTTCTGTGTTTCACTTCAGTTTAGTCCTTCATTGTTTGTTCTTGTTTTTATGATCACTCTTTGTTTTCACTTTTTTCATCTTTTTTGAACTTTTCAAAGTTTTTAAATAGTTTGTTAAAGTCTGGAGTTACTTTTGGAGATTATTTTGAACAACAAATCAGTCATATTTACTGATCTGTCTAAACTCGTTTTGTAAAGACATTCACTGCAGCAGGAGTGATATTTTAGATGTTAGTTTTGAAACGGGAGATAAAGTTATAGTGTATCTAAAAGTAAAACCCAAAGTTTATCATGTAATTTACATAAATTATAAGGTTTTTCATCCTGTCTGAGCTGATTCACTGAAGTGTGTCAGTCTCTGTAGAAACTTCCAGCTGTCAGTTCAGTTTCAGTTCAGTCGGACTGAGGGAGGTTTTTGTACGACGCTTTTTCACTGTGTGAACACACCTCCACTGTGATAACTCTGACAGTAGTAAACTGCTGCATCTTCAGCCTGGACTCCACTGATGGTCAGAGTGAAACTAGATCCAGATCCACTGCCTGAAAAACGACTTGATATCCCTGATTCTAGAGTGCTAGCAAAATAAATGAGCAGTTTAGGAGTTTCTCCATCCTTCTGTTGGTACCAGGCTAAACGGTGGTTGTTGCTCCAAACACGCACATTCTGACTAACTCTACATGAGATGGTGACAGTTCTTCCCAGAGCAGAGGTCACTGCTGCAGGCTGAGTCACTGTGATCTGTCCTCTGGACTCTGAGGATACAGAGACAAACACAGAAAGCAGCGTCATGGTTTTGTGGGCTTCATTTCAGAGGGACGGATGTTCATAGAGGAGAGGAGTTGGATTCTCTGGACTTTACCTGTGAAGCAGCAGCAGAGGAGAGTCCAGATGAGGACGCAGATCACAGTCATGTTTCTGATCAGGAGGAGGAGGAGGAGGATTTCTGTGTCTTCTGTTGTGATGAAGGACAGCTGTCAGTCATCCAGTCTTCAACTCTCAGGACTATAAAGTCTCCCAGAGCACTGGAGCATGCTGCTGCTCATGCAAACTCACTCTCTATGGAAATGACTCCTATGAATGGACAAATGCACTCATCAACTCTGCTGCAGGTGTTGTGTCATGTTATGTTCAGGAAAGAAGGAGAGCTGAAAGAGGACACAAGTTTAGTCCAAAGGTGTTTTTAGAGGAGAGAGAGCTCCTGTCTATGAAGGCCTTAGTTTCTGGAGTGGACCATCTCCATCAGTCTGAGGGTCACCTGATCCACTACAGAGAGAGAGATGAAGAAAGAGCTTCAATAAACTTCAGCACAAGAGGTCACTACAGCTGACTACAGTTGAGAAGATGAAACTGATCTCAGCTCTTTCACTTCCCTCTTACTCCAGTAACCATGGCAACAGACAGGCACCGCTGCTTAACCATGACTACAGACATGTTTCAGTGCTATAAAAGAAGTCCTTAGTACCTCTGATAAACCATGAAAAAATAATATAGATTTAAGGTTTTTAATTTTATACACTTTGTAAAAATAAAATAAAACTTTAAAGAAAAACAATTAGCCGACATATTGTTGTGAAAAAGTTTGGAGCTTTTTTAAAGAATTACTTCAGGCTGAAAACCTTTAAAAAAGTTATTATCAAATTCAGAAAAGTCCAATTAACCCACAGAATGAATGTTTTCAACTGAGACATATGAACTGATGTTGTAAACTGAGGTCCCATTGTAAGTAAGCAGGTGTTGTGGCAATGAAACTCTTTTTAATCAATGAGCTTAATGACAAAAGAAGTTTATTGATCTGATGATAGGAGTCATTTCCATAGAGAGTGAGTTTGCATGAGCAGCAGCATGCTCCAGTGCTCTGGGAGACTTTATAGTCCTGAGAGTTGAAGACTGGATGACTGACAGCTGTCCTTCATCACAACAGAAGACACAGAAATCCTCCTCCTCCTCCTGATCAGAAACATGACTGTGATCTGCGTCCTCATCTGGACTCTCCTCTGCTGCTGCTTCACAGGTAAAGTCCAGAGAATCCAACTCCTCTCCTCTATGAACATCCGTCCCTCTGAAATGAAGCCCACAAAACCATGACGCTGCTTTCTGTGTTTGTCTCTGTATCCTCAGAGTCCAGAGGACAGGTCACAGTGACTCAGCCTGCAGCAGTGACCTCTGCTCTGGGAGGAACCGTCACCATCTCATGTAGGACCAGTCAGAATGTATATTATAGCAGTCCGTATCACTACTTAGCCTGGTACCAACAGAAGGATGGAGAAACTCCTAAACTGCTCATTTATCTTGCTAGCACTCGACAATCAGGGATATCAAGTCGTTTTTCAGGCAGTGGATCTGGATCTAGTTTCACTCTGACCATCAGTGGAGTCCAGACTGAAGATGCAGCAGTTTACTACTGTCAGAGTTTTCACTACCCCAACAGTCAGTATGTGTTCACACAGTGAAAAAGCGTCGTACAAAAACCTCCCTCAGTCAGACTGAACACACAGCTGCAGCTGAAGTTCCTGCAGACCCTGATACACTTCAGTGAGGATTCATACACACACTCACACACACACACACACACACACACTTGCAACACACACTAACACACAAACACACAGCAGCCCTCATCAACAATGGTCCAAGTGAACTCCTTAAATCCACCTGATAACTCTGTTTGCTGATGATTCTCTGTTATTTGTTTATAACGACCAAAAACTCTTTTAGTTCTTTATTGAATATTTAATTAGGATTGAGAATTGAGGAGGAGCTGAGACTGTTAAAAAGGACCAGCCAAGTCCTGGAGCGGGCCTATGCTACATCACGGCTGACAGTGCATAAATTGGCCTACCGGTAACACCAACAGACAAATGCCAAAGAACTCTTCAAGGCCAGATCTGCACTCTATTCCAACATCATTAACAATAACCCAGGTAACTCCAAACAACTCTTCACCACAGTTAAACACCTTCTCAAGCCTCAAACCCCTTCACACCACAACCAAACAGTCACACAGTGCAACAAATTCAATGATTTCTTTACCTCTAAAAAACACAATATCCGCACATCTCTCTCTCCAGCCAACAGTTTTGTCCCATCAAATGACATCCCACCTACCACACAACATCTGTCTCACTTCTCCCCCACAATACAGCAGGAGGTCAAGAAAATCTCTCTCTTCAATCCGGCCATGTTCCTGTTAGCCTCAAAACTGCTATTATCAAACCCCTCCTTAAAAAAACCCACTCTTGATCCCGAAGCTTTGTCAAACTACAGACCCATCTCCAATCTCCCTTTCATCTCCAAAGTCCTAGAAAGAACTGTATCCATCCAACTTCATAACCATCTCAAATTAAACAGTTTGTATGAAAAACTCCAATCTGTTTTTTTGTCCATCCCACAGCACCGAGACAGCTCTCATCAGAATCACCAATCATGTTCTGATGACCTCTGACTCCGGCTCCACTTCCCTCCTCATCCTCCTCGACCTCTCTGCTGCTTTTGACACTGTTGATCATCACATCCTCCTTCACCGCCTCCAACACAACAATGGCATTTCTGGCACCGCCCTGAAATGCTTCCATTCATACCTCACAGGAAGGACAGGGTTCGTGGCCCTGGGGGAAGCTAAATCCTGCCCCCACACCGTCACCTGTGGGGTCCCCCTGGGCTCTGTGCTCGGTCCAACCCTCTTCACCATACACATGCTCTCTCTTGGTCGTGTCGTCAGCAGGCATGGAATACAATTTCATTGCTATGCTGACGATACACAACTGTACCTCAAGGTCACTCCCACCTCCTCTGTCACTCACCTAGACTCCTGCCTGGAAGAAATAACGGCGTGGATGAGCGAAAACCTTTTACAGCTGAACACCTCAAAAACGGAGGCCATTCACACCAGTACCCCTCACCAACTCTGTTCCTCACCTATTTCCTGCGCTTCCTTTCTCGCCCACAACCTTTCCCTCTCTCCTTCGGTGACTAATTTGGGAGTCAGGTTTGACCCCTATCTTAGCTTTGACACTCACATCAATCATGTCTGCAAAACCTTCTTCTTCCACTTTCGTAACATTGCCAAACGTCATCCATCTCTCTCCCACCCTGCTGCTGAGAAGCTTGTCCACGCTTTTGTTTCCTCCAGGCTTGACTACCGCAACGCACTCCTCATCAGGATCCCTGGCAAGAGCCTCTAAAGGCTCCAATATGTTCAAAACAGCGCTGCCAGGGTCCTGATGATGGTGCGCAAACTGGAGCACATCTCCCCCATCCTTCACACTCTGTTCTGGCTCCCCATCCACCTCCGCATCGAATTCGAAATCCTCCTCCACACCCATCACTGTCTTAACGGTGCAGCCCCCACCTACCTCACTGAACTCCTCACCCCACAAAACCTCAGCCAGAACCCGGTCAGGCCAAATGAACTGTCTACACCGCCAAGGACACGGCTCAATACTATGGGTGACAGGGTCACTGAGGTTGCTGCTCCCCGTCTGTGTACTACTCTTCCTGATCACCTCAGAGCTCCACAGACGGTGGATGTTTTTAAAAAAGGGCTCAAGACCTTCTGTTTTAGAAAAGCTGTTCCGGGCTGATTTCATTGTCACTCATAGTTAATTTGTGAATCCTGGTCTCCTTGTGATTTTTTGCCCCCGTGTCTTTCGTTCAATTTTGCCTTTGGGATTTTTCAGTTGAACACTTTTGAAAAAGTTTTTGTTACTTTTCATTTAGTTCTTTTAAAATAAATTCTTTGTTCTGCATGTGGGTCCTTTTCTTTTGTTTAATTCGGGCTCATGACAAACTGTAAACTTTTTTAGTTTTTCATCCTGTCTGAGCTGATTAACTGAAGTGTGTCAGTCTCTGTAGAAACTTCCAGCTGCAGCCGTCAGTTCAGTTTCAGTTCAGGCTGACTGAGGGAGGTTTTTGTACGACGCTTTTTCACTGTGTGAAGTACTCATACTTTGAAGCATCAAATACTCCTTTACAGTAGTAAACTGCTGCATCTTCAGTCTGGACTCCACTGATGGTCAGAGTGAAACTAGATCCAGATCCACTGACTGAAAAACGACTTGATATCCCTGATTGTCGACTGCTAGCAAAATAAATGAGCAGTTTAGGAGTTTCTCCATCCTTCTGTTGGTACCAGGCTAAAAGCTGGTAGTTGCTCCAAACACGCACATTCTGACTAACTCTACATGAGATGGTGACAGTTCTTCCCAGAGCAGAGGTCACTGCTGCAGGCTGAGTCACTGTGATCTGTCCTCTGGACTCTGAGGATACAGAGACAAACACAGAAAGCAGCGTCATGGTTTTGTGGGCTTCATTTCAGAGGGACGGATGTTCATAGAGGAGAGGAGTTGGATTCTCTGGACTTTACCTGTGAAGCAGCAGCAGAGGAGAGTCCAGATGAGGACGCAGATCACAGTCATGTTTCTGATCAGGAGGAGGAGGAGGAGGATTTCTGTGTCTTCTGTTGTGATGAAGGACAGCTGTCAGTCATCCAGTCTTCAACTCTCAGGACTATAAAGTCTCCCAGAGCACTGGAGCATGCTGCTGCTCATGCAAACTCACTCTCTATGGAAATGCTCACATTAACTCCAACAGGGCCTTAGATTATAGACATGATGATGATGATGATGATGATCAATAATGGATCAATCAATTCATCTCCTGATTGATCAAACAGCTTTCCTGACTTGTGTCATGAAGGTTTAGGTTTGTTCTTCTTCATCCATCTATTTGGAGAGATTTCTTCAGTCTTAGCCCGATGCTGAGGACAATGAATGTCAACTATTCAGTAAATCAATAAAGATCTTCAAAAACTGGATTCATTTAAATGGACTACATTGAATTCTCTGCTTTCATTGGAGCTCAAAGCTCTTGCAGACAGAGACACATTTAGGTGACTTTGTTTGTGTCAGAGTCAGAGAGCCGTGTCTCTCTACAGTCAGAGGTTTTTGTACGGCGCCTCAATGACTTTGTATCACTGTGGTACACGTTCGGTGGAGGAACCAGACTGGATCTTGGAAGTAAGTCAAATATAAAGTCTTTTTCTTTGTTTCTGAAGCTTCTTTACTTTTCATTTAAATCTGTAGGACAAAAGTCACTTTGCTTTTTTATTTTAAACGGATTTTTTTAAGAGAAAACATAAAAATGTCACTTTGGATTGAAGAGGTACTGAAGAAAAAGTCATTTCAGATTTTGAAGTGGGGCTCATCTTTTCCTACAAATTTACTATTTAATCTTCAGACTTGAGTGAAGAAAGTTGGATCCTGAGGGCTGGTAGGTTTAGTTCAGTCAGAGTCAGAGAGCCGTGTCTCTCTACAGTCAGAGGTTTTTGTACGGCGCCTCAATGACTTTGTATCACTGTGATTGACTTTTGGTGGAGGAACCAGACTGGATGTTGGAAGTAAGTTTCTGTAAATTACTTGATATATGAGTGCTAAAATAATAACCATACTAAGTTTTTTTATGTGTTTTTGAGGCGAACATTTCCTGTGATTCAGAGTATTTCTGCCTTTATGTCAGGTTTACTGTTGAACTGAATTCAGATCAGCTGTACTGAAACAATCTTGAAGCTTTCTTCTCAAAAGTTCAGATTTGAGGTTTAAAAATAATTTAAACTTTAATCAGAATAAAAACTTTTATTATTATTAATGACCAGAGATTAAAGTCTCTGCCAAAAAAATGAATTTAAAGAGTTAAAGAAAAAGAGGAAATAAACCCGATCTCTCTTGTTACTCTGTTTTCTCTCAGAATAATCTCTACAACAGTTCGTTTCAAGAGTTTTAAATTCACCTGAAAATAATCTCTCATACTGAGTCGGTTCATGATGAGAAAAGTGAAGTGAGACTTTGATATATGCCGTCAGAAATGATGAGAGTTGACACCGTTTTGAAAGTTTTTAATCCTGTTTTGATGGTTTTTGTTGTGATTTCTGCGACATGAAGACGAGAGAATGAAGTCTGAGTTAATTTTCAGATCAGTGATTTTCAGTGGGGTTAGTCAGTATGTGAGTGTCTCTGTGCTGATGTGCATGAGAGGTTTCTTAAAGGGAAGTGAAAGTCCATGAAGAAGAAAATCAACCTTCAACATGAAAGCTGTCCCAGTGTCTGCTGTTTGATTGACAGCTGTGTGCTCCCTGTCCTCTAAGCTGATTGGTGTCTCCTAGGTGATGCCCGTCCCAAACTGACGGTGCTGCCCCCCTCCAAAGACAAGCTGGAGCACGAGCAGGGGAAGGCCACGCTCATGTGCCTGGCCAACAAGGGCTTCCCCTCAGACTGGACTCTGGTCTGGAAGGTGGACGGCAGCAGCAGCAGCAGCTGGGAGGAGACCAGGAGCCCTGCGGTGCTGGAGAAGGACGGTAAATACACCTGGAGCAGCACCCTGAGGCTCCCTGCAGACCGGTGGAACAAGGTGGTCTCTGTGACCTGTGAGGCCATCCGGGGCTCCCAGACTCCGGTCTCACAGACCCTGAGGAGAGACCAGTGTTCCCAGTAGTGATCTGATTCACTGGGACCCTGATTCAGTTTTTCCTCTCTTCCTGCTCTCAGTCTAAACTCTCTCTCTCTCTTTCTCTCTCTCTTCGTCTCTTCTCAAACATGTTTTTGCTTTTTCTCTCTTTGATCGTTTCAGAAGTTTAACTCAATAAAAACATTACATTAAAGTCAGCTCTGTGTGGTTTTCCTCCTCATTTATTTCATTATTAAATTATTAGTCAGACATGATCCCAAAAGAAGAACAAAAATATCATTTACTTTAGTTTTTCAGACCTTATTAAAACGTAAATGTGGTTCATGGTTGGTCCAGGTTAAAAGAAATAAAAAAACACTCCATAAGCTAACTGTAAATCCAGTATGATTTCATTCAACAATAGAAACCAGCCGATAATCTCACTGAAGTCTGCTGGTGATGTTTCATCTGTTGTGAGCTCTTAAAACTGAGAGAAAAAGTGATGATAGTTCAGATCTTTGAGCTTTGTCACACTTTTAGGTCAACAAAGAAGAGCGGGATATCATCAGCGTACGGTGATATCATGTGTTTACAATGGAAGATTAGAGTTCAGTGAGTTTAATGGAAAATAATGAAGAGAATAAAACATACCAGAGAAAAACGGTCTACTTATAATTCAAGAAAAACTCCTGTGAAGTGTTGCTGCAGATCCGTCACACAAACAGAGCGAGGTTTGATATCAGTCAGATCAGGAGTGTTTGTGACTTTAGGTGATGAGTTGACGGTACAGCTCAGAGCTGATCCTCCTGACTGTGCAACAGTGGAGTTATAACCAGAAAAATGAGTGTATTTAGTTAAAGGAGGAGGTGATGAGGATCAGTCATTTGTGTAATATAACTGTGTGTTTGAATAAGTATAAGTTTTACTTTATTTTCAACCTTCAAAAGGTGATTGATACCATTAACTATGACATACTAATCAATAAACAGGAACAGTATGGGATCAGAATGTGGCCTTGGATTGGTTAAGGAGCTCCTTTAGTGACAGAAACAGTTTGTGAAACGTCAGGATTTTTGTTCCCTGTGTTTGAATATTTCAGAAGGTGTACCCCAGGGGTCAGTATTGGGCCCTGTGAGGGAGCTGGAAAACCCTCCCCTCACTGAGGTGAAGTCGGTACAATATCTGACTATTCATGGACATGGTTTTTGTTTATTTTATTGTGTAAAACACTGCTAACCTCTCCTCTCTTCGAGGTCACCATCTTGTGGGGGCGTGTCCACATGGAGTGCACACATGGGGATGCAGCAAACAGGTCCCAGCAGTAGCAAATCAGCTTGTTAGGCTGGGTTAGTGAGCAGAGAAAGGGGGAGGGGTAGAGTTATTTAGTGGGATTTAGCTTTAGTTTGGTCTGTTTCGGGTTATTTAGCTATTTTGGGTTAATTTATATTCATTTATGTTCTTCCTATTAAGTATTAGGGCCATTGTATATCCGGATTAAGTCATGCAGGTGAGAGAAAGAGGGAGGGGGGAGCAGGTGAGAGAGCCCCACTCAGCTTAAAAGTGGACACACCTGTGTGAGTGTGGAAAGGTGTGGGTGGCTTTCTGCAGCCTGCTGCTCAAAGGATGATCATTGTTAAGACTGCTGTGTGTGATAAATTGGATTTATTAAAAAATATCAGAGCTCTGAAACCTGCTGTCGGACACCATCCTTTTTTCCTCATGCTGGAGATCTTCACTACCGCTTGGTTCCATTCCGTTTAGAGGTTTTATGACCATCAAAACCTTACATGTGGTGTCAGAAGTGGGATGTGACGCAATCAGAGTGAAGAGTTTCAGCTTTGAGGACAGACAGCATGGGACCAAAAGCTCAAGCCAAAACTCCAAGGGGAGAAGCTGTTGAGGATTGCCCGGATGAGGGTGCAGCAGGAGAGTCCAGAATCCTGAGGCCAAGGGAGGCGCACCAGGGGCCTCCAGAAATGGATTCCATGTACAGCATGTTGCAGCAATGTCTTCACTTTCAGCATGACCTGAGTGAAAGGTGGGAAAAAGAGACAATTAAACAGGACAAGAGGTGGCGCCAAATGCAGATACAAGTCAACAGCATCAGAGATGAACTGGAGCAGCAGCAGAGGGGAGAAAGCTATCCTCAGCAGAGCATGCCAGGGGCACAGCACGAGGTGGAGGAGCAGGGGGCCCAACCCAGCACCCGCAGTGAGTCAAGGGGTAGGAGCTGGGGGCAGGCAGCAATTCCTCGGCTGGAGGAAGGGGACGATATTGAGCAGTACCTGACCACCGTTGAGCGCCTTGCAGTGGCCTACCAGTGGCCTACCAGTGGCCAGAGGATGAGTGGGTCATATGGTTGGTTCCTCATCTGACTGGTAAGGCTCGAGCAGCTTATGTGGCCATGGCTGCAGAGGACACATTGGACTATAAGAGGGTCAAAGAAGCCATCCTTGCCAAGTATGAAATCAACGAGGACATCTATCGGCAGAGGTTTAGAGAACCAGACATCCGACCAAATGAGAGCCCAAAAGAGTTCTACAATCGACTTAAAGACCTCTACAACAAATGGATCCAGCCTGAGAAGAGGACAAAGGACCAGGTGGGAGAGATCTTCATTCTGGAGCAGTTCTACCGTTCCCTTTCCATGGAGCTGAGAGTGTGGGTGAAGGAAAGAGATCCAAAGACTGCACGAGAGGCAGCTCAGCAGGTGGAAACCTTCCTTACCGCTCGACGGGGGTACAAGAACTACAGATTCGAGTCTCCAAAAAAGTCCAGCCCGGTACGGGGTAAGCCATGCGGGTCCGGGGTTGGTAGTGGTCCTAAGGAAATAGAACCAGTTAGACCTGTAGAGAAGCCTGTAGCTAATTTTAAACCAAGGTCAACTGCTAAGCCTGTATGCTTTTATTGTGGTCAGGAAGGTCACATTAAACCAGAATGCCCAGCTAGAAAAGCTAAAGCTGCTTATTTCTGCACTGTCCCTCGCCCTAATCAGAATGAGAAGGGCATAGTAGGAAAACAGCAGGTCACCACTGTTAAAATTAATGGTAAACCAGCAAATGCTCTACTTGATACTGGCAGCACCCAGACTTTGATCCATCCTTCATTAGTTGCAAAGGAAATTGTCTTAGGAAAGCCAGAACTTGATATATCTTGTGTACATGGACATTGTAAAACTTACCCAACCACAGAGGTGTATCTGGAGGTAGCAGGGCAAACTTACATAGTGTCAGTGGGGGTGATAGAGAGCTTAGCTCATCAGGTCATTTTGGGGCAGGACATTCCAATCCTTCAGGAGTTGGTTCGGGGATGTAGACCAGTTAACATAGTTACTAGGTCACAGAGACAGACTCAGGCTTTGGAGGAGAAGCAAGTGAATGGGAACCAGCCAGAACTAGATGTAAAGGTTCAAGGAGTAGAGGAGCAAGTCCCCCAGCCAACATTGCAGAGTGAGACAGATGCATCACAGCAGGGGATAGGAGGAGTCCTTCTACAAGGAGATGGAGAGGGGAGGAAACCAGTGGCCTACATCAGCAGGAAGCTTTTTCCCCGGGAGACCAGATACTCGGCGGTGGAGCTGGAGTGTTTGGCCATTAAGTGGGCCATCGACACCTTCAAAT
Organism: Xyrichtys novacula; assembly: GCA_962446985.1. Taxonomy (NCBI): domain Eukaryota; kingdom Metazoa; phylum Chordata; class Actinopteri; order Labriformes; family Labridae; genus Xyrichtys; species Xyrichtys novacula. Next base: position 2,493,354 of record OY660884.1, on the reverse strand, counting down.
ACTACCTGATGGGAAGAGAGTTCAAGCTGGAAACCGACCACCAAGCACTGCAATGGCTGGAGAAGATGAGGGACACCAACAGTCGCATCACCAGGTGGTTTCTGTCCCTGCAACCGTATCGGTTCTCCATCCACTACATGCCAGGGAAACAGAACACAGTGGCAGACTTCTTGTCTCGCAACCAGGTTGGCGAGCCTGCCGGAGGGGAGGAGAAGTGTGAGGGAGCTGGAAAACCCTCCCCTCACTGAGGTGAAGTCGGTACAATATCTGACTATTCATGGACATGGTTTTTGTTTATTTTATTGTGTTAAACACTGCTAACCTCTCCTCTCTTCGAGGTCACCATCTTGTGGGGGTGTGTCCGCATGGAGTGCACACATGGGGATGCAGCAAACAGGTCCCAGCAGTAGCAAATCAGCTTGTTAGGCTGGGTTAGTGAGCAGAGAAAGGGGGAGGGGTAGAGTTATTTAGTGGGATTTAGCTTTAGTTTGGTCTGTTTCGGGTTATTTAGCTATTTTGGGTTAATTTATATTCATTTATGTTCTTCCTATTAAGTATTAGGGCCATTGTATATCCGGATTAAGTTGTTAGAGGTCAGATCTTTACATACCTATCACTGTCATGCAGGTGAGAGAAAGAGGGAGGGGGGAGCAGGTGAGAGAGCCCCACTCAGCTTAAAAGTGGACACACCTGTGTGAGTGTGGAAAGGTGTGGGTGGCTTTCTGCAGCCTGCTGCTCAAAGGATGATCATTAAGACTGCTGTGTGTGATAAATTTGATTTATTAAAAAATATCAGAGTTCTGAAACCTGCTGTCGGACACCATCCTTTTTTCCTCATGCTGGAGATCTTCACTACCGCTTGGTTCCATTCCGTTTAGAGGTTTTATGACCATCAAAACCTTACAGGCCCTTAATGGATTATTCTGTATGTAAAAGACATCTGCAAAGAATCACTTTGTTTTCCATTATTGTTTATGGATGGGTGGATGTACATAAGGTCTTCACTTTTGTCATTACATGTTCCAGTATCAATCAATCAATCAATCAATCATCTAAAACACTAAGGTCATCTGAGTCCAGGCTTCTTTTTACCTCAGGGTTGGATACTGACTGTAAATTATCTGTTTATTGGTGTTTTTCTGTGTTTCACTTCAGTTTAGTCATTCATTGTTTGTTCTTGTTTTTATGATCACTCTTTGTTTTTCACTTTTTTCATCTTTTTTGAACTTTTCAAAGTTTTTAAATCTTTTGTTAAAGTCTGGAGTTACTTTTGGAGATTATTTTGAAAAACAAATCAGTCATATTTACTGATCTGTCTAAACTCTTTTTGGAAGAACATTTATTGCAGCAGGAGTGATATTTTAGATGATAGTTTTGAAATGGGAGATAACGTTATAGTGTATCTAAAAGTAGACCTAAAGTTTATCATGTAATTTACGTAAATTATAAAGTTTTTCATCCTGTCTGATCTGATTCACTGAAGTGTGTCAGTCTCTGTAGAAACTTCCAGCTGCAGCCGTCAGTTCAGTTTCAGTTCAGTCTGACTAAGGAGGTTTTTGTACGACGCTTTTTCACTGTGTGAACACACCTCCATTGTGATAACTCTGACAGTAGTAAACTGCTGCATCTTCAGTCTGGACTCCACTGATGGTCAGAGTGAAACTAGATCCAGATCCACTGCCTGAAAAACGACTTGATATCCCTGATACTCGAGTGCTAGCAAGATAAATGAGCAGTTTAGGAGTTTCTCCATCCTTCTGTTGGTACCAGGCTAAGAGGTGATAGGCACCATTATAGAACACATTCTGACTGGTCCTACATGAGATGGTGACGGTTCCTCCCGGAGCAGAGGTCACAGCTGCAGGCTGAGTCACTGTGATCTTTCCTCTGGACTCTGAGGATACAGAGACAAACACAGAAAGCAGCGTCATGGTTTTGTGGGCTTCATTTCAGAGGGACGGATGTTCATAGAGGAGAGGAGTTGGATTCTCTGGACTTTACCTGTGAAGCAGCAGCAGAGGAGAGTCCAGATGAGGACGCAGATCACAGTCATGTTTCTGATCAGGAGGAGGAGGAGGAGGATTTCTGTGTCTTCTGTTGTGATGAAGGACAGCTGTCAGTCATCCAGTCTTCAACTCTCAGGACTATAAAGTCTCCCAGAGCACTGGAGCATGCTGCTGCTCATGCAAACTCACTCTCTATGGAAATGCTCAGATTAACTCCAACAGGGACTTAGATTATAGACATGATGATGATGATGATGATGATGATGATGATGATCAATAATTGATCAATCAATTCATCTCCTGATTGATCAAACAGCTTTCCTGACTTGTATCATGAAGGTTTAGGTTTGTTCTTCTTCATCCATCTATTTGGAGAGATTTCTTCAGTCTTAGCCCGATGCTGAGGACAATGAATGTCAACTATTCAGTAAATCAATAAAGATCTTCAAAAACTGGATTCATTTAAATGGACTACATTGAATTCTCTGCTTTCATTGGAGCTCAAAGCTCTTGCAGACAGAGACACATTTAGGTGACTTTGTTTGTGTCAGAGTCAGAGAGCCGTGTCTCTCTGCAGTCAGAGGTTTTTGTACGGCGCCTCAATGACTTTGTATCACTGTGGTACACGTTCGGTGGAGGAACCAGACTGGATGTTGGAAGTAAGTCAAATATAAAGTCTTTTTCTTTGTTTCTGAAGCTTTTTTACTTTTCATTTAAATCTGTAGGACAAAAGTCACTTTGCTTTTTTATTTTAAACTGATTTTTTAAGAAAACAGAAAAATGTCACTTTGGATTGAAGAGGTACTGAAGAAAAAGTCATTTCAGATTTTGAAGTGGGGCTCATCTTTTCCTACAAATTTACTATTTAATCTTCAGACTTGAGTGAACAAAGTTGGATCCTGAGGGCTGGTAGGTTTAGTTCAGTCAGAGTCAGAGAGCCGTGTCTCTCTACAGTCAGAGGTTTTTGTACGGCGCCTCAATGACTTTGTATCACTGTGGTGGACTTTTGGTGGAGGAACCAGACTGGATGTTAACTGTAAGTCCACTTTTGATCCTTTTTATAATATTAGTCACTTATTTTTCCTTCGTAGACGTTACTGATGGAAACTAATGTGATCATTTTCTTTTGCGATGCATGTTTTTAGAAAGAGTGTAAAAAAAGTGGAGCTGATAGGATTGAGGTTTTAGAAGAAGACAGAATCTCTTCAGACTGATTGAATAAATCCGAGCAGAATGATCCTTTTCAGATCAGGATGGTTTTTGACTCTCATGGAGGAGCTGATCCATCGAGTTCAGTCCGAGTCTCTCTACAGTCAGACTTTTGGAGGAGCTCAACTTGAAGTCTTGTGCTCTTTTTCACACCATCAAATCTTCATCTTACACTTTGTTGGTCGCAGCAAAGAGTTTCCCGCTTCAGGTTTTATCTTTAGGAGTGAAACCTGTCTGTCGCTACGGTTGGGCGGTGATGGCTGTCCGTTGCCGTGGTTACTGAGATGAGAGAGGGAAGTGAAAGACAGCAGTTTGAGGCCATGTGAGGACGAGCGTCAGAGCAGAGTTTTGTTTTCCTGACTGAGTGAACTTTCTTCATGTGGTCTCTCTGTGTGCTCTCTCAGTGGGTCGAGTGGTCCCCACCCTGACGGTGCTGCCCCCCTCCAAAGAGGAGCTGCAGAAACAGGGCAAGGCCACGCTCATGTGCCTGGCCAACAAGGGCTACCCCTCAGACTGGACTCTGACCTGGAAGGTGGACGGCAGAAGCAGCAGCAGCGGGCAGGAGAGCAGGAGCCCCGGGGGGCTGCAGAAGGACGGCCACTACAGCTGGAGCAGCACCCTGAGGCTCTCTGCAGACCAGTGGAACAAGGTGGTCTCTGTGACCTGTGAGGCCACCCAGGGCTCCCAGACTCCGCTCTCACAGACCCTGAGGAGAGACGAGTGTTCCCAGTCCTGACTCACTGGGACTCTGCTCCTGCTTTAAGTCTGATCCTGCTCTCACTCTGCTTCTCTCTCTCTCTCTCTCTCTCTCTCTCTCTCTCTCTCTCTCTCTCTGAGTTCACAGCTTTCAGCACAAACATTCAGCAGCTTCTTGTTTTCTTGAATTTTCACAATAAAAGTTTCTTGATCAATTCAGTTTTTCTGTTTTTCTTATTTTATCAGGATGAATGTTTGTGACTTTATTTCATCATGATGGTGTCAGTGACTGCAGGAAATTCACTGAACAGATCAGCTGACTGTGACCGTGAAATTTATCCAACTGAGAAAATTAAAAACTCACTTTGATTCAACTCACACTTTTCAAAATAAAAGCCTTGCTTTCTTTGCCGTTTATTCACAGAATAAAAATCTTCATCAAATCAACGAGTCAGTCTCATTTTTCATCTTTAATGTTTCAAGTCTTTACAGACTCCTTCAGACAGAAACAAACAAAGAAAAACTGAGTTTGTCTCATTTAGGATGAGCTGAGAAAAAGAAGAATTTAGTGTCGATGAGAAAATATGAGCTGAAAGAAAACTTTGAAATGTTCTTTTATTCTCAGTCCATTAAGTTCAACTCATAATCAATATGAAGTGAAAATTTCTCCAAAAACACAAGAGAGAAAAACTGGTGAAAACAAAGACTGAAAATCATCCAATCAGCTTTGAGTATTGAGCGGCATCCATGACGAGGACTCTTATATTGTCAGTGTTCTGATTGTAAAAAATCACTTTTCATGGAGCTGTTATTGTCTGATGATGATGAGGATGATGATGATGATGATGATGATGATGATGCCAATGACTTCAATAAAAGCTGATATCATCAGCATAGAGAGAAATCAAATCACTGCTACTGCACTTTCAACAAATATTCCTGTTTTAGATTTAGAGAATATCATCCAATTATGACTCTGAATAACACTATCATGTACAATAGTATTACAATAATAAACAATAATATTTCAGTTGGACCATATGGATCCATATTTCTGTTTTTAATCTTCATCTTTGACTTAAATTTATCTGAAATAATGACTTTATCAAGGCAATGAAACAAAAGATTTTCAAGGATTTGACTGAAGTAAAATGTCAAATACTTGAAATATTTGGACCTTTCTCTTTAGATCTGAAAGAAGATTCAATCAATAAACAATATTCATCATGTGTCATATTATATGGTAGTGTTTGGATGAAAATCTGATTAAAAAAGGACAATTATTCTGAATGATTGGATTATGAACAGAAGACAGAGGAGGATTTGGGCTGATTTTGAGAATCTCAGATATTTGTCAATGAATTCAAGGAATTACTGCAGCTTTTAGTCACATTTAAACTACAAATACAAAGATGTTATATATTTAAAATAGACCTGAAGATTTCTTCAAAGTTTAACCTTCTCAGTTCATCTTCATTGGAGACACAGAGCTTTGAAAGCAGTGATCTGTGCTCTACAAGCAGATGTTCAGTCAGATCAGTTCCTCTTTAACTGAGGAGGTTTTTGTACGACACTTTTTCACTGTGTGAACGGGGTGCTCCAACCCTGCTGACAGTAATAAACTCCTGAATCTTCAGCCTGGACTCCACTGATGGTCAGAGTGTAGTCTGATCTGGATCCAGATCCACTGAAACGATCTGGAACTCCAGACTCACGGTTTGTAGCTCTATAAATCAGGAGTTTAGGAGCTTCTCCAGGTTTCTGAAGGTACCAGTGGAGATTGCTACTAACAGATGAACTGGTCCGACATTTGATGGAGACGGTCCCTCCTGGAACCACAGACTGAGACCCAGGAGTCTGAGTCAGGAGGATTTGTCCTGATGAAGCTGGAAAAGATAAAAAAAGGAGAAGGTTATGGAGACAAATCCAGCTTAGAGAAAGATGAACACCATCCAAACACAAGAGTCTCATTTCTTTAAGATGGAGAGAGAAGATGGAAGAAGGTCAATGCTGCTTCTTCAAGTTGTTCTCCATCAGAGCAGAACTTCATTGTGGTCAACCTGGTCTCACCCTGAACAAGGAGCCCCAGGGTGAGCAGAAGCTGGATCAGGGACATCATTATTGTGCTGCTGCTGTGTCGCTGTCTCTGAAAGGTCTGGAAAGGGGATCAACACGGTCCTCTTAACCTCTGAGAGCAGAGAGGAAGGACAGATATGCAAACACACACACACACACACACACACACACACACACACACACACACACACACACACACACACACACTCAAACTGGGAAACAATCTACAATGACAACATGAATATTACACTGTCCAATAAAAGTACAAAACAACAACAACAACAAAAAGCTAAAATATAAGTTTTACTTTATTTTCAACCTTCCAAAGGTGATTGATACCATTAACTATGACATACTAATCAATAAACTGGAACAGTATGGGATCAGAATGTGGCCTTGAATTGGTTAAGGAGCTCCTTTAGTGACAGAAACAGTTTGTGAAACGTCAGGATTTTTGTTCCCTGTGTTTGAATATTTCAGACGGTGTACCCCAGGGGTCAGTATTGGGCCCTTAATGGATTATTCTGTATGTAAAAGACATCTGCAAAGAATCACTTTGGTTAAATCCATTATTGTTTATGGATGGATGGATGGATGGATATACATACATAAGGTCTTCACTTTTGTCATTACATGTTCCAGTATCAATTAATCAATCAATCAATCAATCAATCAATCAATCAATCATCTAAAACACTAAGGTCATCTGAGTCCAGGCTTCTTTTTACCTCAGGGTTGGATACTGACTGTAAATTATCTGTTTATTGGTGTTTTTCTGTGTTTCACTTCAGTTTAGTCATTCATTGTTTGTTCTTGTTTTTATGATCACTCTTTGTTTTTCACTTTTTTCATCTTTTTTGAACTTTTCAAAGTTTTTAAATAGTTTGTTAAAGTCTGGAGTTACTTTTGGAGATTATTTTGAAAAACAAATCAGTCATATTTACTGATCTGTCTGAACTCTTTTTGTAAGAACATTCAATGCAGCAGGAGTGATATTTTAGATGATAGTTTTGAAACGAGAGATAACGTTATAGTGTATCTAAAAGTAGACCTAAAGTTTATCGTGTAATTTACTTAAATTGGAAAGTTTTTCATCCTGTCTGAGCTGATTCACTGAAGTGTGTCAGTCTCTGTAGAAACTTGCAGCTGCAGCTGTCAGTTCAGTTTCAGTTCAGTCTGACTGAGGGAGGTTTTTGTACGACGCTTTTTCACTGTGTGAACACACCTCCGCTGTGATAACTCTGACAGTAGTAAACTGCTGCATCTTCAGTCTGGACTCCACTGATGGTCAGAGTGAAACTAGATCCAGATCCACTGCCTGAAAAACGACTTGATATCCCTGATACTCGAGTGCTAGCACGATAAATGAGCAGTTTAGGAGCTTCTCCATCCTTCTGTTGGTACCAGGATAAAAGGTAGTAGGTACCAGTATAGCCCACAGTCTGACTGGTCCTACATGAGATGGTGACGGTTCCTCCTGGAGCAGAGGTCACAGCTGCAGGCTGAGTCACTGTGATCTGTCCTCTGGACTCTGAGGATACAGAGACAAACACAGAAAGCAGCGTCATGGTTTTGTGGGCTTCATTTCAGAGGGACGGATGTTCATAGAGGAGAGGAGTTGGATTCTCTGGACTTTACCTGTGAAGCAGCAGCAGAGGAGAGTCCAGATGAGGACGCAGATCACAGTCATGTTTCTGATCAGGAGGAGGAGGAGGATTTCTGTGTCTTCTGTTGTGATGAAGGACAGCTGTCAGTCATCCAGTCTTCAACTCTCAGGACTATAAAGTCTCCCAGAGCACTGGAGCATGCTGCTGCTCATGCAAACTCACTCTCTATGGAAATGACTCCTATCATCAGATCAATAAACTTCTTTTGTCATTAAGCTCATTGATTAAAAAGAGTTTCATTGCCACAACACCTGCTTACTTACAATGGGACCTCAGTTTACAACATCAGTTCATATGTCTCAGTTGAAAACGTTCATTCTGTGGGTTAATTGGACTGAATTATTATCCAAGTTAACTGGACAAACTTTAGAATAAATCCAGGAACTTTTTTGAATTTGATAATAACTTTTTTAAAGGTTTTCAGCCTGAAGTAATTCTTTAAAAAAGCTCCAAACTTTTTCACAACAATATGTCGGCTAATTGTTTTTCTTTGAAAGTTTTATTTTATTTTTACAAAGTGTATAAAATTAAAAACCTTAAATCTTTATTATTTTTTCATGGTTTATCAGAGGTACTAAGGACTTCTTTTATAGCACTGAAACATGTCTGTAGTCATGGTTAAGCAGCGATGCCTGTCTGTTGCCATGGTTACTGGAGTAAGAGGGAAGTGAAAGAGCTGAGATCAGTTTCATCTTCTCAACTGTAGTCAGCTGTAGCGACCTCTTGTGCTGAAGTTTATTGAAGCTCTTTCTTCATCTCTCTCTCTGTAGTGGATCAGGTGACCCTCAGACTGATGGAGATGGTCCACTCCAGAAACTACGGCCTTCATAGACAGGAGCTCTCTCTCCTCTAAAAACACCTTTGGACTAAACTTGTGTCCTCTTTCAGCTCTCCTTCTTTCCTGAACATAACAAGACACAACACCTGCAGCAGAGTTGATGAGTGCATTTGTCCATTCATAGGAGTCATTTCCATAGAGAGTGAGTTTGCATGAGCAGCAGCATGCTCCAGTGCTCTGGGAGACTTTATAGTCCTGAGAGTTGAAGACTGGATGACTGACAGCTGTCCTTCATCACAACAGAAGACACAGAAATCCTCCTCCTCCTCCTGATCAGAAACATGACTGTGATCTGCGTCCTCATCTGGACTCTCCTCTGCTGCTGCTTCACAGGTAAAGTCCAGAGAATCCAACTCCTCTCCTCTATGAACATCCGTCCCTCTGAAATGAAGCCCACAAAACCATGACGCTGCTTTCTGTGTTTGTCTCTGTATCCTCAGAGTCCAGAGGACAGGTCACAGTGACTCAGCCTGCAGCAGTGACCTCTGCTCCAGGAGGAAACGCACAAATCAGCTGTAGTGTCAGTCAGAATGTGTATAGGTATACTGATGGTGACTACGCTTTATTCTGGTACCAACAGAAGGATGGAGAATCTCCTAAACTGCTCATTAAGTATGCTCACACTCGAGAATCAGGGATATCAAGTCGTTTTTCAGGCAGTGGATCTGGATCTAGTTTCACTCTGACCATCAGTGGAGTCCAGGCTGAAGATGCAGCAGTTTACTACTGTCAGAGTGCACACATCCTCAACAGTCAGTGGGTGTTCACACAGTGAAAAAGCGTCGTACAAAAACCTCCCTCAGTCAGACTGAACACACAGCTGCAGCTGAAGTTCCTGCAGACCCTGATACACTTCAGTGAGGATTCATACACACACACACTAACACACAGCAGTCCTCATCAACAATGGTCCAAGTGAACTCCTTAAATCCTCCTGATAACTCTGTATGCTGATGATACTCTCTTATTTGTTTATAATGACCAAAAACTCTTTTAGTTCTTTATTTCCGGCCAATAATAATTTTTATTAATCAGAGGTCTGTGCTTAATATGAGCGTCCACTTTGATGATGCATTCAGAGATGAGAAGATGCTCAAACTTGATGTAATAAATACATCTTTAATAGACACTTAAATAAATAAAGTCAATTCATACGAAGAGTTAAAAACATTACCTATAATCCTAATTTAAAATACAAATAAATCTGGTAAAAAGATCAAAATATGATAAAATGATAAAAATTGTGTAATGTATACTGACTAAATATTGTTTATCTATTTATATATATATAATTATTATTGCAATCACATGCCATATATTTCTTTTCAGCCTCGGGAAAGAGGGCCATATTACCAGCTGAGGTGCGCAATGCATTGTGGGGCAGAAGCAGTACGTGAAGCAAGCTCCGTTGCACACTCAGAAATCGAAGCCGATTGAGTATACATCCGGGCATTTCTCGCATACACAAAATTCGCATACTGTACAGTGTGAACGCACTGCCTACTCAATTCAGAGGCGGGGTTAGTAGGAGTAGTAGGAGTAGTAGGCCATTTCGGACACAGCCATTGTCTTCACCTGTGACTCACCTGTTGCTCGTTTCTCTGTGTGTATATACAGTATAGTCCCTGTCTCTCTGTTCTTGTTGGTTCATTGTGTGTTTGTCTGTCTGTCAGTTCACCCTGATCCTCGATGTGTGAATCCCTCGTCTCCTTGTTGTTTTTTCCTCCTAACCCTTTTGTTGGATTTTTCTCTTTTCGTTTCTTTTCATTTTGTTCTTTTTTATAAATCATTTTTTTCGTCTGCATATTTGGGTCCTTTCCCTTTGTTTAACCCTGCCTCATTACAAATTCTTTGTGTTTTGATTTTATTATAAATGTTTATTTTATTTATTTAGGAGGAAAGCCCCTTCAGATGGACCATCTCATTTTCAAGGGGGTCCCGACACAACGCCCAATTTCCTTAGTGATTCTGGGGTAAAGAAAGATAGATTGGTTGTGTGTCTTGGTCTATATTGTGACTTAATGATATTAGGTACTGCTTCAAATAAGGAGGAAAACTAAAATAATTGCATTTAAAGATAAACTGAAACCAGTGAAACTTTCTTCTAGATTTTGGTGGGTGAAAGCCAGTTCAGAGACTCATGGATGAAACATGGATGAGTTTGAAATGGGCTCCTGAGAATGAATCTACAAAGACTGTTATAAAGCGCAGACAGAGGACCAAGATTTGTTTCAGTTGTATTTTGGTACACTATATCTGCATAGTCAAGTATTGTCAGAATCAACTGTGTTACAATTCTTCTCTGAACCTTCAGAGAGAAACACTCTTTGAACGAGAAAACAATTTTAAAAGACAATATTATATTTTCTCTGTGATTGAATCAATATGAGTTATAAAGGATAGATGGGAGTCAAGCCAAAGGCCCAAATATTTACATTAAATAAATACAAATATATAAAATGTCTTGGTATAAATATCTGCTTTACTTGAACGGGTCATTTGAGTGTCTTCAAATGTTGCTGAAAGACCTTCAGAGTATTTTTAAAGTGGATAAGGAGTTTGAATGAATTCATGGTGGAATAGTGATCATGATCAAAACGAAGGGAGACATGTAACAGTGTGTGTGTGTGTGTGTGTGTGTGTGTGTGTGTGTGTGTGTGTGTGTGTGTGTGTGTGTGTGTGTGTGTGTGTGTGTGTGTGTGTGTGTGTATCCTCAGTGAAGTGTGTCACACTCTGCAGCTGTGTGTTCAGTCTGGCTGAGGGAGGTTTTTGTACGATGCTTTTTCACTGTGTGAACACATACTGACTGTTGATCTCATGAACACTCTGACAGTAGTAAACTGCTGCATCTTCAGTCTGGACTCCACTGATGGTCAGAGTGAAACTAGATCCAGATCCATCGCCTGAAAAACGATCTGGAATCCCTGATTCTTGAATGCTAGCATAATAAATGAGCAGTTTAGGAGTTTCTCCATCCTTCTGTTGGAACCAGGATAAGCATTCATCAAGATACACATCCTGACTGGTCCTACATGAGATGGTGACGGTTCCTCCCAGAGCAGAGGTCACAGCTGCAGGCTGAGTCACTGTGACCTGTCCACTGGACTCTGAGGATACAGAGACAAACACAGAAAGCAGCGTCATGGTTTTGTGGGCTTCATTTCAGAGGGACGGATGTTCATAGAGGAGAGGAGTTGGATTCTCTAGACTTTACCTGTGAAGCAGCAGCAGAGGAGAGTCCAGATGAGGACGCAGATCACAGTCATGTTTCTGATCAGGAGGAGGAGGAGGAGGAGGATTTCTGTGTCTTCTGTTGTGATGAAGGACAGCTGTCAGTCATCCAGTCTTCAACTCTCAGGACTATAAAGTCTCCCAGAGCACTGGAGCATGCTGCTGCTCATGCAAACTCACTCTCTATTGAAATGCTCACATTAACTCCAACAGGGCCTTAGATTATAGACATGATGATGATGATGATGATGATGTTCAATAATGGATCAATCAATTCATCTCCTGATTGATCAAACAGCTTTCCTGACTTGTATCATGAAGGTTTAGGTTTGTTCTTCTTCATCCATCTATTTGGAGAGATTTCTTCAGTCTTAGCCCGATGCTGAGGACAATGAATGTCAACTATTCAGTAAACCAATAAAGATCTTCAAAAACTGGATTCATTCAAATGGACTACATTGAATTCTCTGCTTTCATTGGAGCTCAAAGCTCTTGCAGACAGAGACACATTTAGGTGACTTTGTTTGTGTCAGAGTCAGAGAGCCGTGTCTCTCTGCAGTCAGAGGTTTTTGTACGGCGCCTCAATGACTTTGTATCACTGTGGTACACGTTCGGTGGAGGAACCAGACTGGATGTTGGAAGTAAGTCAAATATAAAGTCTTTTTCTTTGTTTCTGAAGCTTTTTTACTTTTCATTTAAATCTGTAGGACAAAAGTCACTTTGCTTTTTTATTTTAAACTGATTTTTTGAAGAAAACAGAAAAATGTCACTTTGGATTGAAGAGGTACTGAAGAAAAAGTCATTTCAGATTTTGAAGTGGGGCTCATCTTTTCCTACAAATTTACTATTTAATCTTCAGACTTGAGTGAACAAAGTTGGATCCTGAGGGCTGGTAGGTTTAGTTCAGTCAGAGTCAGAGAGCCGTGTCTCTCTACAGTCAGAGGTTTTTGTACGGCGCCTCAATGACTTTGTATCACTGTGGTTGACTTTTGGTGGAGGAACCAGACTGGATGTTGACTGTAAGTCCACTTTTGATCCTTTTTATGATATTAGTCACTTATTTTTCCTTCGTAGACGTTACTGATGGAAACTAATGTGATCATTTTCTTTTGCGATGCATGTTTTTAGAAAGAGTGTAAAAAAAAGTGGAGCTGATAGGATTGAGGTTTTAGAAGAAGACAGAATCTCTTCAGACTGATTGAATAAATCCGAGCAGAATGATCCTTTTCAGATCAGGATGGTTTTTGACTCTCATGGAGGAGCTGATCCATCGAGTTCAGTCCGAGTCAGAGAGCCGAGTCTCTCTACAGTCAGACTTTTGGAGGAGCTCAACTTGAAGTCTTGTGCTCTTTTTCACACCATCAAATCTTCATCTTACACTTTGTTGGTCGCAGCAAAGAGTTTCCCGCTTCAGGTTTTATCTTTAGGAGTGAAACCTGTCTGTTGCTACGGTCGGGCGGTGATGGCTGTCCGTTGCCGTGGTTACTGAGATGAGAGAGGGAAGTGAAAGACAGCAGTTTGAGGCCATGTGAGGACGAGCGTCAGAGCAGAGTTTTGTTTTCCTGACTGAGTGAACTTTCTTCATGTGGTCTCTCTGTGTGCTCTCTCAGTGGGTCGAGTGGTCCCCACCCTGACGGTGCTGCCCCCCTCTGAAGAGGAGCTGCGGAAACAGGGCAAGGCCACGCTCATGTGCCTGGCCAACAAGGGCTACCCCTCAGACTGGACTCTGACCTGGAAGGTGGACGGCAGAAGCAGCAGCGGCGGGGAGGAGAGCAGGAGCCCCGGGGGGCTGCAGAAGGACGGCCACTACAGCTGGAGCAGCACCCTGAGGCTCTCTGCAGCCCAGTGGAACAAGGTGGTCTCTGTGACCTGTGAGGCCACCCAGGGCTCCCAGACTCCGCTCTCACAGACCCTGAGGAGAGACGAGTGTTCCCAGTCCTGACTCACTGGGACTCTGCTCCTGCTTTAAGTCTGATCCTGCTCTCACTCTGCTTCTCTCTCTCTCTCTCTCTCTCTCTGAGTTCACAGCTTTCAGCACAAACATTCAGCAGCTTCTTGTTTTCTTGAATTTTCACAATAAAAGTTTCTTGATCAATTCAGTTTTTCTGTTTTTCTTATTTTATCAGGATGAATGTTTGTGACTTTATTTCATCATGATGGTGTCAGTGACTGCAGGAAATCCACTGAACAGATCAGCTGACTGTGACCGTGAAATTTATCCAACTGAGAAAATTAAAAACTCACTTTGATTCAACTCACACTTTTCAAAATAAAAGCCTTGCTTTCTTTGTCGTTTATTCACAGAATAAAAATCTTCATCAAATCAACGAGTCAGTCTCATTTTTTATCTTTAATGTTTCAAGTCTTTACAGACTCCTTCAGACAGAAACAAACAAAGAAAAACTGAGTTTGTCTCATTTAGGATGAGCTGAGAAAAAGAAGAATTTAGTGTCGATGAGAAAATATGAGCTGAAAGAAAACTTTGAAATGTTTTTTTATTCTCAGTCCATTAAGTTCAACTCATAATCAATATGAACTGAAAATTTCTCCAAAAACACGAGAGAGAAAAACTGGTGAAAACAAAGACTGAAAATCATCCAATCAGCTTTGAGTATTGAGCGGCCTCCATGACGAGGACTCTTATATTGTCAGTGGTCTGATTGTAAAAAATCACTTTTCATGGAGCTGTTATTGTCTGATGAAATATATGATGATGATGATGATGATGACTTCAATAAAAGCTGATATCATCAGCATAGAGAGAAATCAAATCACTGCTACTGCACTTTCAATAAATATTCCTGTTTTAGATTTAGAGAATATCATCCAATTATGACTCTGAATAACACTATCATGTACAATAGTATTACAATAATAAACAATAATATTTCAGTTGGACCATATGGATCCATATTTCTGTTTTTAATCTTCATTTTTGACTTAAATTTATCTGAAATAATGACTTTATCAAGGCAATGAAACAAAAGATTTTCAAGGATTTGACTGAAGTAAAATGTCAAATACTTGAAATATTTGGACCTTTCTCTTTAGATCTGAAAGACGATTCAATCAATAAACAATATTCATCATGTGTCATATTATATGGTAGTATTTGGATGAAAATCTGATTAAAAAAGGACAATTATTCTGAATGATTGGATTATGAACAGAAGACAGAGGAGGATTTGGGCTGATTTTGAGACTCTCAGATATTTGTCAATGAATTCAAGGAATTACTGCAGCTTTTAGTCACATTTAAATTACAAATATAAAGATGTTATATATTTAAAATAGACCTGAAGATTTCTACAAAGTTGAACCTTCTCAGTTCATCTTCATTGGAGACACAGAGCTTTGAAAGCAGTGATCTGTGCTCTACAAGCAGATGTTCAGTCAGATCAGTTCCTCTTTAACTGAGGAGGTTTTTGTACGACGGTTTTTCACTGTGTGAACGGGAATCTGTAACTCTGCTGACAGTAATAAACTCCTGAATCTTCAGCCTGGACTCCACTGATGGTCAGAGTAAAGTCTGATCCTGATCCAGATCCACTGAAACGAGCTGGAACTCCAGACTGACGGGTTGAAGCTTCATAAATCAGGAGTTTAGGAGCTTCTCCAGGTTTCTGAAGGTACCAGTTGAGCCAGTTACCAACAGATGAACTGGTCTGACATTTGATGGAGACGGTCCCTCCTGGAACCACAGACTGAGATCCAGGAGTCTGAGTCAGGAGGATTTGTCCTGATGAAGCTGGAAAAGATGAAAAAGAGGAGAAGGTTATGGAGACAAATCCAGCTTAGAGAAAGATGAACACCATCCAAACACAAGAGTCTCATTTCTTTGAGATGGAGAGAGGAGATGGAAGAAGGTCAATGCTGCTTCTTCAAGTTGTTCTCCATCAGAGCAGAACTTCATTGTGGGCAACCTGGTCTCACCCTGAACAAGGAGCCCCAGGGTGAGCAGAAGCTGGATCAGGGACATCATTATTGTGCTGCTGCTGTGTCGCTGTCTCTGAAAGGTCTGGAAAGGGGATCAACACGGTCCTCTTAACCTCTGAGAGCAGAGAGGAAGGACAGATATGCAAACACACACACACACACACACACACACACACACACACACACACACACACACACACACACACACACACACACACACACACTCAAACTGGGAAACAATCTACAATGACAACATGAATATTACACTGTCCATTAAAAGTACACAACAACAACAACAAAAAACTAAAATATAAGTTTTACTTTATTTTCAACCTTCAAAAGGTGATTGATACCATTAACTATGACATACTAATCAATAAACTGGAACAGTATGGGATCAGAATGTGGCCTTGGATTGGTTAAGGAGCTCCTTTAGTGACAGAAACAGTTTGTGAAACGTCAGGATTTTTGTTCCCTGTGTTTGAATATTTCAGACGGTGTACCCCAGGGGTCAGTATTGGGCCCTTAATGGATTATTCTGTATGTAAAAGACATCTGCAAAGAATCACTTTGGTTAAATCCATTATTGTTTATGGATGGATGGATGGATGGATATACATACATAAGGTCTTCACTTTTGTCATTACATGTTCCAGTATCAATTAATCAA
Organism: Xyrichtys novacula; assembly: GCA_962446985.1. Taxonomy (NCBI): domain Eukaryota; kingdom Metazoa; phylum Chordata; class Actinopteri; order Labriformes; family Labridae; genus Xyrichtys; species Xyrichtys novacula. Next base: position 2,477,025 of record OY660884.1, on the reverse strand, counting down.
TCAATCAATCAATCAATCAATCAATCAATCAATCATCCAAAACACTAAGGTCATCTGAGTCCAGGCTTCTTTTTACCTCAGGGTTGGATACTGACTGTAAATTATCTGTTTATTGGTGTTTTTCTGTGTTTCACTTCAGTTTAGTCATTCATTGTTTGTTCTTGTTTTTATGATCACTCTTTGTTTTTCACTTTTTTCATCTTTTTTTGAACTTTTCAAAGTTTTTAAATCTTTTGTTAAAGTCTGGAGTTACTTTTGGAGATTATTTTGAAAAACAAATCAGTCATATTTACTGATCTGTCTAAACTCTTTTTGTAAGAACATTCAATGTAGCAGGAGTGATATTTTAGATGATAGTTTTGAAACGAGAGATTTAGTTATAGTGTACCTAAAAGTAGACCTAAAGTTTATCGTGTAATTTACGTAAATTAGAAAGTTTTTCATCCTGTCTGATCTGATTCACTGAAGTGTGTCAGTCTCTGCAGAAACTTCCAGCTGCAGCCGTCAGTTCAGTTTCAGTTCAGTCTGACTGAGGGAGGTTTTTGTACGACGCTTTTTCACTGTGTGAACACACTCTGAGTGTTGATGTAGTGATAACTCAGACAGTAGTAAACTGCTGCATCTTCAGTCTGGACTCCACTGATGGTCAGAGTGAAACTAGATCCAGATCCACTGCCTGAAAAACGATTTGATATCCCTGATGCTCGAGTGCTAGCACGATAAATGAGCAGTTTAGGAGTTTCTCCATCCTTCTGTTGGTACCAGGATAAAAGGTAGTAGGTACCAGTATAGCCCACAGTCTGACTGGTCCTACATGAGATGGTGACGGTTCCTCCTGGAGCAGAGGTCACAGCTGCAGGCTGAGTCACTGTGACCTGTCCTCTGGACTCTGAGGATACAGAGACAAACACAGAAAGCAGCGTCATGGTTTTGTGGGCTTCATTTCAGAGGGACGGATGTTCATAGAGGAGAGGAGTTGGATTCTCTGGACTTTACCTGTGAAGCAGCAGCAGAGGAGAGTCCAGATGAGGACGCAGATCACAGTCATGTTTCTGATCAGGAGGAGGAGGAGGATTTCTGTGTCTTCTGTTGTGATGAAGGACAGCTGTCAGTCATCCAGTCTTCAACTCTCAGGACTATAAAGTCTCCCAGAGCACTGGAGCATGCTGCTGCTCATGCAAACTCACTCTCTATGGAAATGACTCCTATCATCAGATCAATAAACTTCTTTTGTCATTAAGCTCATTGATTAAAAAGAGTTTCATTGCCACAACACCTGCTTACGTACAATGGGACCTCAGTTTACAACATCAGTTCATATGTCTCAGTTGAAAACGTTCATTCTGTGGGTTAATTGGACTGAATTATTATCCAAGTTAACTGGACAAACTTTAGAATAAATCCAGGAACTTTTTTGAATTTGATAATAACTTTTTTAAAGGTTTTCAGCCTGAAGTAATTCTTTAAAAAAGCTCCAAACTTTTTCACAACAATATGTCGGCTAATTGTTTTTCTTTGAAAGTTTTATTTTATTTTTACAAAGTGTATAAAATTAAAAACCTTAAATCTTTATTATTTTTTCATGGTTTATCAGAGGTACTAAGGACTTCTTTTATAGCACTGAAACATGTCTGTAGTCATGGTTAAGCAGCGATGCCTGTCTGTTGCCATGGTTACTGGAGTAAGAGGGAAGTGAAAGAGCTGAGATCAGTTTCATCTTCTCAACTGTAGTCAGCTGTAGCGACCTCTTGTGCTGAAGTTTATTGAAGCTCTTTCTTCATCTCTCTCTCTGTAGTGGATCAGGTGACCCTCAGACTGATGGAGATGGTCCACTCCAGAAACTAAGGCCGTCATAGACAGGAGCTCTCTCTCCTCTAAAAACACCTTTGGACTAAACTTGTGTCCTCTTTCAGCTCTCCTTCTTTCCTGAACATAACATGACACAACACCTGCAGCAGAGTTGATGAGTGCATTTGTCCATTCATAGGAGTCATTTCCATAGAGAGTGAGTTTGCATGAGCAGCAGCATGCTCCAGTGCTCTGGGAGACTTTATAGTCCTGAGAGTTGAAGACTGGATGACTGACAGCTGTCCTTCATCACAACAGAAGACACAGAAATCCTCCTCCTCCTCCTGATCAGAAACATGACTGTGATCTGCGTCCTCATCTGGACTCTCCTCTGCTGCTGCTTCACAGGTAAAGTCCAGAGAATCCAACTCCTCTCCTCTATGAACATCCGTCCCTCTGAAATGAAGCCCACAAAACCATGACGCTGCTTTCTGTGTTTGTCTCTGTATCCTCAGAGTCCAGAGGACAGGTCACAGTGGCTCAGCCTGCAGCAGTGACCTCTGCTCCGGGAGGAAACGCTCAAATCAGCTGTAGTGTCAGTCAGAATGTGCATAGGTATGACGATGGTGACTACGCTTTATTCTGGTACCAACAGAAGGATGGAGAAACTCCTAAACTGCTCATTAAGTATGCTCACACTCGACAATCAGGGATATCAAGTCGTTTTTCAGGCAGTGGATCTGGATCTAGTTTCACTCTGACCATCAGTGGAGTCCAGACTGAAGATGCAGCAGTTTACTACTGTCAGAGTGCACACATCCTCAACAGTCAGTGGGTGTTCACACAGTGAAAAAGCGTCGTACAAAAACCTCCCTCAGTCAGACTGAACACACAGCTGCAGCTGAAGTTCCTGCAGACCCTGATACACTTCAGTGAGGATTCAGACACACACTAACACACACTTACACACACTTACAAACTGCAGTCCTCATCAAGAATGGTCCAAGTGAACTCCTTAAATCCTCCTGATAACTCTGTATGCTGATGATACTCTCTTATTTGTTTATAACGACCAAAAACTCTTTTAGTTCTTTATTTCATATTTAATTTGGATTGTTTTCTTTTTATAAACCAGATTTTGTCCTCATAAGTCTTTTTCTTTAAACTAGTCCTGAAATAGGGGTCGTCTTATAATCAGGGTTGTCTTATTTTCAGGTCAACATTTCACAGCTCTCTGATGTTTGAGCGGCACAATAAAGTTCGGATACCTGGATTTTCAGCTCTGGACTCTACAGCAGTCAGTAGATAGGAGCTGTGAGAAATGTCAGTCATTTAACAAAGGGGAAAAAACTCTTTTCAGTCTCTGTGTGATACTCCCCGTTCCCCGATAATTCCTGTCCCCCTGTAGTCCTTTCCCCCTGTAGTCCTGTTCCCCTGTAGTCCTGTTCCCCTATAGTTCTGTCCCCCTGTTGTCCTGTTCCCCTGTAGTCCTGTTCCCCTATAGTTCTGTCCCCCTGTAGTCCTGTTCCCCCATAGTCCAGCCTTGTGAGTTTTCAGTTTGTGTTTCCCTCCTGTTCTCTGTGTTTTATTCTTTAGATCAGTTTTCAGTGTTTATTTCCTGTTTTATTTTGTAGGAGTTGATTCCCTGTGTTTCTAGTCTGGTTTTACTTCCTGTGTTTTCCCTCCTCTGAAATTGTCCTCACCTGTGTCTCACCTGTGTCTCACCTGTTGCTGGTTTCTCTGTGTGTATACACTCACCGGCCACTTTATTAGGTACACCTGTCCAACTGCTCGCTAACACTTAATTTCTAATCAGCCAATCACATGGCGGCAACTTAGTGCATTTAGGCATGTAGACATGGTCAAGACAATCTCCTGCAGTTCAAACCGAGCATCAGTATGGGGAAGAAAGGTGATTTGAGTGACTTTGAACGTGGCATGGTTGTTGGTGCCAGAAGGGCTGGTCTGAATATTTCAGAAACTGCTGATCTACTGGGATTTTCACGCACAACCATCTCTAGGGTTTACAGAGAATGGTCCGAAAAAGAAAAAATATCCAGTGAGCGGCAGTTCTGTGGGCGGAAATGCCTTGTTGATGCCAGAGGTCAGAGGAGAATGGCCAGACTGGTTCGAGCTGATAGAAAGGCAACAGTGACTCAAATAACCACCCGTTACAACCAAGGTAGGCAGAAGAGCATCTCTGAACGCACAGTACGTCAAACTTTGAGGCAGATGGGCTACAGCAGCAGAAGACCACACCGGGTGCCACTCCTTTCAGCTAAGAACAGGAAACTGAGGCTACAATTTGCACAAGCTCATCGAAATTGGACAATAGAAGATTGGATGGTGTGGGGAATATTTTCTTGGCACTCTTTGGGCCCCTTGGTACCAATTGAGCATCGTTGCAACGCCACAGCCTACCTGAGTATTGTTGCTGACCATGTCCATCCCTTTATGACCACAATGTACCCAACTTCTGATGGCTACTTTCAGCAGGATAATGCGCCATGTCATAAAGCTGGAATCATCTCAGACTGGTTTCTTGAACATGACAATGAGTTCATTGTACTCAAATGGCCTCCACAGTCACCAGACCTCAATCCAATAGAGCATCTTTGGGATGTGGTGGAACGGGAGATTCGCATCATGGATGTGCAGCCGACAAATCTGCGGCAACTGTGTGATGCCATCATGTCAATATGGACCAAGCTCTCTGAGGAATGCTTCCAGCACCTTGTTGAATCTATGCCACGAAGAATTGAGGCAGTTCTGAAGGCAAAAGGGGGTCCAACCCGTTACTAGCATGGTGTACCTAATAAAGTGGCCGGTGAGTGTATATAGTCCCTGTCTCTCTGTTCTTGTTGGTTCATTGTGTGTTTGTCTGTCTGTCAGTTCACCCTGATCCTCGATGTGTGAATCCCTCGTCTCCTTGTTGTTTTTTTCCTCCTAACCCTTTTGTTGGATTTTTCTCTTTTTGTTTCTTTTCATTTTGTTCTTTTTTATAAATCTTTTTTTTTTCGTCTGCATATTTGGGTCCTTTTCCTTTGTTTAACCCTGCCTCATGACAAATTCTTTGTGTTTTGATTTTATTATAAATGTTTATTTCATTTATTGAGGAGGAAAGCCCCTTCAGATGGACCATCTCATTTTCAAGGGGGTCACGACACAACGCCCAATTTCTTTAGTGATTCTGGGGGTAAAGAAAGGTAGATTGGTTGTGTGTCTTGGTCTATATTGCGACGTTAATGATATTAGGAACTGGTTCAAATAAGGAGGAAAACTAAAATAATTGCATTTAAAGATGAACTGAAACCAGTGAAACTTTCTTCTAGATTTGGGTGAAAGCCAGTTCAGAGACTCATGGATGAAACATGGATGAGTTTGAAATGGGCTCCTGAGAATGAATCTACAAAGACTGTTATAAAGCGCAGACAGAGGACCAAGATTTGTTTCAGTTGTATTTTGGTACACTATATCTGCATAGTCAAGTATTGTCAGAATCAACTGTGTTACAATTTTTCTCTGAACCTTCAGAGAGAAACACTCTTTGAACGAGAAAACAATTTTAAAAGACAATATTATATTTTCTCTGTGATTGAATCAATATGAGTTATAAAGGATAGATGGGAGTCAAGCCAAAGGCCCAAATATTTACATTAAATAAATACAAATATATAAAATGTCTTGGTATAAATATCTGCTTTACTTGAACGGGTCATTTGAGTGTCTTCAAATGTTGCTGAAAGACCTTCAGAGTATTTTTAAAGTGGATAAGGAGTTTGAATTAATTAATGGTGGAATAGTGATCATGATCAAAACGAAGGGAGACGTGTAACAGTGTGTGTGTGTGTGTGTGTGTGTGTGTGTGTGTGTGTGTGTGTGTGTGTGTGTGTGTGTGTGTGTGTGTGTGTATCCTCAGTGAAGTGTGTCAGACTCTGCAGCTGTGTGTTCAGTCTGACTGAGGGAGGTTTTTGTACGACGCTTTTTCACTGTGTGAACACATCTTGACTGTTGATCTCATGATAACTCTGACAGTAGTAAACTGCTGCATCTTCAGTCTGGACTCCACTGATGGTCAGAGTGAAACTAGATCCAGATCCACTGCCTGAAAAACGACTTGATATCCCTGATTCTAGAGTGCTAGCAAGAAAAATGAGCAGTTCAGGAGCTTCTCCATCCTTCTGTTGGTACCAGGCTAAGAAGTGGTAGACACCATTATTGTACAGATTCTGACTGGTTCTACATGAGATGGTGACGTTTCCTCCCGGAGCAGAGGTCACTGCTGCAGGCTGAGTCACTGTGTACTGTCTTCTGGTCAGAGTGAAACTAGATCCAGATCCACTGCCTGAAAAACGACTTGATATCCCTGATTGTCGAGTGCTAGCATAATAAATGAGCAGTTTAGGAGTTTCTCCATCCTTCTGTTGGTACCAGGCTAAAAGGTGGTAGTTGCTCCAAACATGCACATTCTGACTGGTCCTACATGAGATGGTGACGGTTCCTCCCGGAGCAGAGCTCACTGCTGCAGGCTGAGTCACTGTGACCTGTCCTCTGGACTCTGAGGATACAGAGGTGAGCTCAGGACCGCTTTACTGCAGAGTTTGAGTTCAAGTAAAACAGGCTGATGGTTAAAAGGATCATATTAGGGATTTAAATAACTTTAAAAATGCATTTTAGATTTGCACCACAGTAATAACTGAAGGTTTTTATATAAATGAAGATTCTCAACAATTTGTAATAGTGATCGTTTTTATTGAGTTAAACTTCTGACAATGAATGTCAACTATTCAGTAAATCAATAAAGATCTTCAAAAACTGGATTCATTCAAATGGACTACATTGAATTCTCTGCTTTCATTGGAGCTCAAAGCTCTTGCAGACAGAGACACATTTAGGTGACTTTGTTTGTGTCAGAGTCAGAGAGCCGTGTCTCTCTACAGTCAGAGGTTTTTGTACGGCGCCTCAATGACTTTGTATCACTGTGGTACATGTTCGGTGGAGGAACCAGACTGGATGTTAACTGTAAGTCAAATATAAAGTCTTTTTCTTTGTTTCAGAAGCTTCTTTACTTTTCATTTAAATCTGTAGGACAAAAGTCACTTTGCTTTTTTATTTTAAACTGATTTTTTTGAGAAAACAGAAAAATGTCACTTTGGATTGAAGAGGTACTGAAGAAAAAGTCATTTCAGATTTTGAAGTGGGGCTCATCTTTTCCTACAAATTTACTATTTAATCTTCAGACTTGAGTGAACAAAGTTGGATCCTGAGGGCTGGTAGGTTTAGTTCAGTCAGAGTCAGAGAGCCGTGTCTCTCTACAGTCAGAGGTTTTTGTACGGCGCCTCAATGACTTTGTTTCACTGTGGTGGACTTTTGGTGGAGGAACCAGACTGGATGTTGACTGTAAGTCCACTTTTGATCCTTTTTATAATATTAGTCACTTATTTTTCCTTCATATATGTTACTGATGGAAACTAATGTGATCATTTTCTTTTGCGATGCATGTTTTTAGAAAGAGTGTAAAAAAAGTGGAGCTGATAGGATTGAGGTTTTAGAAGAAGACAGAATCTCTTCAGACTGATTGAATAAATCCGAGCAGAATGATCCTTTTCAGATCAGGATGGTTTTTGACTCTCATGGAGGAGCTGATCCATCGAGTTCAGTCCGAGTCAGAGAGCCGAGTCTCTCTACAGTCAGACTTTTGGAGGAGCTCAACTTGAAGTCTTGTGCTCTTTTTCACACCATCAAATCTTCACCTTACACTTTGTTGGTCGCAGCAAAGAGTTTCCCGCTTCAGGTTTTATCTTTAGGAGCGAAACCTGTCTGTTGTTACGGTTCGGCGGTGATGGCTGTCCGTTGCCGTGGTTACTGAGATGAGAGAGGGAAGTGAAAGACAGCAGTTTGAGGCCATGTGAGGACGAGCGTCAGAGCAGAGTTTTGTTTTCCTGACTGAGTGAACTTTCTTCATGTGGTCTCTCTGTGTGCTCTCTCAGTGGGTCAAGTGGTCCCCACCCTGACGGTGCTGCCCCCCTCCGAAGAGGAGCTGCGGAAAAAGGGCAAGGCCACGCTCATGTGCCTGGCCAACAAGGGCTACCCCTCAGACTGGACTCTGACCTGGAAGGTGGACGGCAGAAGCAGCAGCAGCGGGGAGGAGAGCAGGAGCCCCGGGGGGCTGCAGAAGGACGGCCACTACAGCTGGAGCAGCACCCTGAGGCTCTCTGCAGACCAGTGGAACAAGGTGGTCTCTGTGACCTGTGAGGCCACCCAGGGCTCCCAGACTCCAGTCTCACAGACCCTGAGGAGAGACGAGTGTTCCCAGTCCTGACTCACTGGGACTCTGCTCCTGCTTGAAGTCTGATCCTGCTCTCTCTCTCTCTCTCTCTCTCTCTCTCTCTCTCTCTCTCTCTCTCTCTGAGTTCACAGCTTTCAGCACAAACATTCAGCAGCTTCTTGTTTTCTTGAATTTTCCCAATAAAAGTTTCTTGATCAATTCAGTTTTTCTGTTTTTCTTATTTTATCAGGATGAATGTGTGTGACTTTATTTCATCATGATGGTGTCAGTTACTGCAGGAAATTCACTGAACAGATCAGCTGACTGTGACCGTGAAATTTATCCAACTGAGAAAATTAAAAACTCACTTTGATTCAACTCACACTTTTCAAAATAAGTCTTCTTTTCTTTGCCGTTTATTCACAGAATAAAAATCTTCATCAAATCAACGAGTCAGTCTCATTTTTCATCTTTAATGTTTCAAATCTTTACAGACTCCTTCAGACAGAAACAAACAAAGAAAAACTGAGTTTGTCTCATTTAGGATGAGCTGAGAAAAAGAAGAATTTAGTGTCAATGAGAAAATATGAGCTGAAAGAAAACTTTGAAATGTTCTTTTATTCTCAGTCCATTAAGTTCAACTCATAATCAATATGAAGTGAAAATTTCTCCAAAATCACGAGAGAGAAAAACTGGTGAAAACAAAGACTGAAAATCATCCAATCAGCTTTGAGTATTGAGCGGCGTCCATGACGAGGACTCTTATATTGTCAGTGTTCTGATTATAAAAAATCACTTTTCATGGAGCTGTTATTGTGATGAGGATGATGATGATGATGATGATGACTTCAATAAAAGCTGATATCATCAGCATAGAGAGAAATCAAATCACTGCTACTGCACTTTCAACAAATATTCCTGTTTTAGATTTAGAGAATATCATCCAATTATGACTCTGAATAACACTATCATGTACAATAGTATTACAATAATAAACAATAATATTTCAGTTGGACCATATGGATCCATATTTCTGTTTTTAATCTTTATCTTTGACTTAAATTTATCTGAAATAATGACTTTATCAAGGCAATGAAACAAAAGCTTTTCAAGGATTTGACTGAAGTAAAATGTCAAATACTTGAAATATTTGGACCTTTCTCTTTAGATCTGAAAGACGATTCAATCAATAAACAATATTCATCATGTGTCATATTATATGGTAGTGTTTGGATGAAAATCTGATTAAAAAAGGACAATTATTCTGAATGATTGGATTATGAACAGAAGACAGAGGAGGATTTGGGCTGATTTTGAGACTCTCAGATATTTGTCAATGAATTCAAGGAATTACTGCAGCTTTTAGTCACATTTCAACTACAAATATAAAGATGTTATATATTTAAAATAGACCTGAAGATTTCTACAAAGTTGAACCTTCTCAGTTCATCTTCATTGGAGACACAGAGCTTTGAAAGCAGTGATCTGTGCTCTACAAGCAGATGTTCAGTCAGATCAGTTCCTCTTTAACTGAGGAGGTTTTTGTACGACGGTTTTTCACTGTGTGAACGAGGTGTAATCCTGCTGACAGTAATAAACTCCTGAATCTTCAGCCTGGACTCCACTGATGGTCAGAGTAAAGTCTGATCCATATCCAGATCCACTGAAACGATCAGGAACTCCAGACTGACGGCTTGTAGCTCTATAAATCAGGAGTTTAGGAGCTTCTCCAGGTTTCTGAAGATACCAGTGGAGATAATTAGCAACAGATGAACTGGTCTGACATTTGATTGAGACGGTCCCTCCTGGAACCACAGACTGAGACCCAGGAGTCTGAGTCAGGAGGATTTGTCCTGATGAAGCTGGAAAAGATGAAAAAGAGGAGAAGGTTATGGAGACAAATCCAGCTTAGAGAAAGATGAACACCATCCAAACACAAGAGTCTCATTTCTTTGAGATGGAGAGAGAAGATGGAAGAAGGTCAATGCTGCTTCTTCAAGTTGTTCTCCATCAGAGCAGAACTTCATTGTGGTCAACCTGGTCTCACCCTGAACAAGGAGCCCCAGGGTGAGCAGAAGCTGGATCAGGGACATCATTATTGTGCTGCTGCTGTGTCGCTGTCTCTGAAAGGTCTGGAAAGGGGATCAACATGGTCCTCTTAACCTCTGAGAGCAGAGAGGAAGGACAGATATGCAAACACACACACACACACACACACACACACACACACACACACACACACACACACACACACACACACACACACACACACACACACACACACACACACTCAAACTGGGAAACAATCTACAATGACAACATGAATATTACACTGTCCATTAAAAGTACACAACAACAACAACAAAAAGCTAAAATATAAGTTTTACTTTATTTTCAACCTTCAAAAGGTGATTGATACCATTAACTATGACATACTAATCAATAAACTGGAACAGTATGGGATCAGAATGTGGCCTTGGATTGGTTAAGGAGCTCCTTTAGTGACAGAAACAGTTTGTGAAACGTCAGGATTTTTGTTCCCTGTGTTTGAATATTTCAGACGGTGTACCCCAGGGGTCAGTATTGGGCCCTTAATGGATTATTCTGTATGTAAAAGACATCTGCAAAGAATCACTTTGGTTAAAACCATTATTGTTTATGGATGGATGGATGGATGTACATAATGTCTTCACTTTTGTCATTACATGTTCCAGTATCAATCAATCAATCAATCAATCAGTCAGTCAATCAATCAATCAATCAATCAATCATCTAAAACCCTAAGGTCATCTGAGTCCAGGCTTCTTTTTACCTCAGGGTTGGATACTGACTGTAAATTATCTGTATATTGGTGTTTTTCTGTGTTTCACTTCAGTTTAGTCATTCATTGTTTGTTCTTGTTTTTATGATCACTCTTTTTCACTTTTTTCATCTTTTTTGAACTTTTCAAAGTTTTTAAATTGTTTGTTAAAGTCTGGAGTTACTTTTGGAGATAATTATTAAAAACAAATCAGTCATATTTACTGATCTGTCTCAACTCTTTTTGTAAGAACATTCAATGCAGCAGGAGCGATATTTTAGATGTTAGTTTTGAAACGGGAGATAACGTTATAGTGTATCTAAAAGTAGACCTAAAGTTTATAGTGTAATTTACTTAAATTAGAACGTTTTTCATCCTGTCTGAGCTGATTCACTGAAGTGTGTCAGTCCCTGTAGAAACTTCCAGCTGCAGCTGTCAGTTCAGTTTCAGTTCAGTCTGACTGAGGGAGGTTTTTGTACGACGCTTTTTCACTGTGTGAACACCCACTGACTGTTGGGGTAGTGAAGACTCTGACAGTAGTAAACTGCTGCATCTTCAGTCTGGACTCCACTGATGGTCAGAGTGAAACTAGATCCAGATCCACTGCCTGAAAAACGACTTGATATCCCTGATACTCGACTGCTAGCAGTATAAATGAGCAGTTTAGGAGTTTCTCCATCCTTCTGTTGGTACCAGGCTAAGTACTGGTTGTTGCTATAAACATGCACATTCTGACTGACACTACAGGAGATGGTGACGGTTCCTCCCAGAGCAGAGGTCACAGCTGCAGGCTGAGTCACTGTGATCTTTCCTCTGGACTCTGAGGATACAGAGACAAACACAGAAAGCAGCGTCATGGTTTTGTGGGCTTCATTTCAGAGGGACGGATGTTCGTAGAGGAGAGGAGTTGGATTCTCTGGACTTTACCTGTGAAGCAGCAGCAGAGGAGAGTCCAGATGAGGACGCAGATCACAGTCATGTTTCTGATCAGGAGGAGGAGGAGGATTTCTGTGTCTTCTGTTGTGATGAAGGACAGCTGTCAGTCATCCAGTCTTCAACTCTCAGGACTATAAAGTCTCCCAGAGCACTGGAGCATGCTGCTGCTCATGCAAACTCACTCTCTATGGAAATGACTCCTATGAATGGACAAATGCACTCATCAACTCTGCTGCAGGTGTTGTGTCATGTTATGTTCAGGAAAGAAGGAGAGCTGAAAGAGGACACAAGTTTAGTCCAAAGGTGTTTTTAGAGGAGAGAGAGCTCCTGTCTATGAAGGCCGTAGTTTCTGGAGTGGACCATCTCCATCAGTCTGAGGGTCACCTGATCCACTACAGAGAGAGAGATGAAGAAAGAGCTTCAATAAACTTCAGCACAAGAGGTCACTACAGCTGACTACAGTTGAGAAGATGAAACTGATCTCAGCTCTTTCACTTCCCTCTTAACTCCAGTAACCATGGCAACAGACAGGCATCGCTGCTTAACCATGACTACAGACATGTTTCAGTGCTATAAAAGAAGTCCTTAGTACCTCTGATAAACCATGAAAAAATAATAAAGATTTAAGGTTTTTAATTTTATACACTTTGTAAAAATAAAATAAAACTTTCAAAGAAAAACAATTAGCCGACATATTGTTGTGAAAAAGTTTTACTTCAGAATTACTTCAGGCTGAAAACCTTTAAAAAAGTTATTATCAAATTCAGAAAAGTTCCTGGATTTATTCTAAAGTTTGTCCAGTTAACTTGGATAATAATTCAGTCCAATTAACCCACAGAATGAATGTTTTCAACTGAGACATATGAACTGATGTTGTAAACTGAGGTCCCATTGTAAGTAAGCAGGTGTTGTGGCAATGAAACTCTTTTTGATCAATGAGCTTAATGACAAAAGAAGTTTATTGATCTGATGATAGGAGTCATTTCCATAGAGGGTGAGTTTGCATGAGCAGCAGCATGCTCCAGTGCTCTGGGAGACTTTATAGTCCTGAGAGTTGAAGACTGGATGACTGACAGCTGTCCTTCATCACAACAGAAGACACAGAAATCCTCCTCCTCCTCCTGATCAGAAACATGACTGTGATCTGCGTCCTCATCTGGACTCTCCTCTGCTGCTGCTTCACAGGTAAAGTCCAGAGAATCCAACTCCTCTCCTCTATGAACATCCGTCCCTCTGAAATGAAGCCCACAAAACCATGACGCTGCTTTCTGTGTTTGTCTCTGTATCCTCAGAGTCCAGAGGACAGGTCACAGTGACTCAGCCTGCAGCAGTGACCTCTGCTCTGGGAGGAACCGTCACCATCTCATGTAGGACCAGTCAGGATGTATATTATAGCAGTCCGTATCACTACTTAGCCTGGTACCAACAGAAGGATGGAGAATCTCCTAAACAGCTCATTTATGTTGCCAGCACTCGACAATCAGGGATACCAAGTCGTTTTTCAGGCAGTGGATCTGGATCTAGTTTCACTCTGACCATCAGTGGAGTCCAGACTGAAGATGCAGCAGTTTACTACTGTCAGAGTTTTCATGTCATCAACAGTCAGAATGTGTTCACACAGTGAAAAAGCGTCGTACAAAAACCTCCCTCAGTCAGACTGAACACACAGCTGCAGCTGAAGTTCCTGCAGACCCTGATACACTTCAGTGAGGATTCATACACACACTAACACACACACACACACACACACACACACACACACCTGCCACACACACTTACACTTACACACAGCAGCCCTCATCAACAATGGTCCAAGTGAACTCCTTAAATCCACCTGATAACTCTGTTTGCTGATGATACTCTCTTATTTGTTTATAACGACCAAAAACTCGTTTAGTTCTTTATTGAATATTTAATTAGGATTGAGAATTGAGGAGGAGCTGAGACTGTTAAAAAGGACCGGCCAAGTCCTTGAGCGGGCCTATGCTACATCACGGCTGACAGTGCATAAATTGGCCTACTGGGAACACCAACAGACAAATGCCAAAGAACTCTTCAAGGCCAGATCTGCACTCTATTCCAACATCATTAACAATAACCCAGGTAACTCCAAACAACTCTTCACCACAGTTGAACACCTTCTCAGGCCTCAAACCCCTTCACACCACAACCAAACAGTCACACAGTGCAACAAATTCATTGATTTCTTTACCTCTAAAAAACACAATATCCGCACATCTCTCTCTCCAGCCAACAGTTTTGTCCCGTCAAATGACATCCCACCTACCACACAACAACTGTCTCACTTCTCCCCCACAATACAGCAGGAGGTCAAGAAAATCTCTCTCTTCAAACCGGCCATGTTCCTGTTAGCCTCAAAACTGCAATTATCAAACCCCTCCTTAAAAAAACCCACTCTTGATCCCGAAGCTTTGTCAAACTACAGACCCAGCTCCAATCTCCCTTTCATCTCCAAAGTCCTAGAAAGAACTGTATCCATCCAACTCCATAACCATCTCAAATTAAACAGCTTGTATGAAAAACTCCAATCCGGTTTTTGTCCATCCCACAGCACCGAGACAGCTCTCATCAGAATCACCAATCATGTTCTGATGACCTCTGACTCCGGCTCCACTTCCCTCCTCATCCTCCTCGACCTCTCTGCTGCTTTTGACACTGTTGATCATCACATCCTCCTTCACCGCCTCCAACACAACAATGGCATTTCTGGCATCGCCCTGAAATGCTTCCATTCATACCTCACGGGAAGGACAGAGTTCGTGGCCCTGGGGGAAGCTAAATCCCGCCCCCACACTGTTGTCTGTGGGGTCCCCCTGGGCTCTGTGCTCGGTCCAACCCTCTTCACCATACACATGCTCTCTCTTGGTCATGTCATCAGCAGGCATGGAATACAATTTCATTGCTATGCTGACGACACACAACTGTACCTCAAGGTCACTCCCACCTCCTCTGTCACTCACCTAGACTCCTGCCTGGAAGAAATAAAGGCGTGGATGAGCGAAAACCTTTTACAGCTGAACACCTCAAAAACGGAAGCCATTCACACCAGTACCCCTCACCAGCTCTGTTCCTCACCTATTTCCTGCGCTTCCTTTCTCGGCCACAACCTTTCTCTCTCTCCTTCCGTGACTAATTTAGGAGTCAGGTTTGACCCCTATCTTAGCTTTGACACCCACATCAATCATGTCTGCGAAACCTCCTTCTTCCACCTTCGTAACATTGCCAAACGTCATCCATCTCTCTCCCACCCTGCTGCTGAGAAGCTTGTCCACGCCTTTGTTTCCTCCAGGCTTGACTACCGCAACGCACTCCTCATCAGGATCCCTGGCAAGAGCCTCTAAAGGCTCCAATATGTTTAAAACAGCGCTGCCAGGGTCCTGATGATGGTGCACAAACAGGAGCACATTTCCCCCATCCTTCGCACTCTGTACTGGCTCCCCATCCACCTCCGCATCGAATTCGAAATCCTCCTCCACCCATCACTGTCTTAACGGTGCAGCCCCCACCTACCTCCCTGAACTCCTCACCCCACAAACCTCAGCCAGAACCCGGTCAGGCCAAATGAACTGTCTGCACCGCCAAGGACACGGCTCAATACCATGGGTGACAGGGCCACTGAGGTTGCTGCTCCCCGTCTGTGAAACGCTCTTCCTGACCACCTCAGAGCTCCACAGACGGTGGATGCTTTTAAAAAAGGGCTCAAGACCTTCTGTTTTAGAAAAGCTGTTCCGGGCTGATTTCATTGTCACTCATAGTCAATTTGTGAATCCTAGTCTCCTTGTGATTTTTTGCCCCCGTGTCTTTCGTTCAATTTTGCCTTTGGGATTTTTCAGTTGAACACTTTTGAAAAAGTTTTTGTTACTTTTCATTTAGTTCTTTTAGAATAAATTCTTTGTTCTGCATTTGGGTCCTTTTCTTTTGTTTAACTCGGGCTCATGACAAACTATAAACTTTAATAGTTTTTCATCCTGTCTGAACTGATTCACTGAAGTGTGTCAGTCTCTGTAGAAACTTCCAGCTGCAGCTGTCAGTTCAGTTTCAGTTCAGTCTGACTGAGGGAGGTTTTTGTACGACGCTTTTTCACTGTGTGAACAGCTCATACTTTGAAGAATCAAATTCTCCTTGACAGTAGTAAACTGCTGCATCTTCAGTCTGGACTCCACTGATGGTCAGAGTGAAACTAGATCCAGATCCACTGCCTGAAAAACGACTTGATATCCCTGATTGTCGAGTGCTAGCATAATAAATGAGCAGTTTAGTAGTTTCTCCATCCTTCTGTTGGTACCAGGCTAAGTACTGGTTGTTGTTATAAACATACACATCCTGACTGGTCCTACATGAGATGGAGACAGTTCCTCCCGGAGCAGAGGTCACAGCTGCAGGCTGAGTCACTGTGACCTGAATTTTGGACTCTGAGGATACAGAGACAAACACAGAAAGCAACGTCATGGTTTTGTGGGCTTCATTTCAGAGGGACGGATGTTCATAGAGGAGAGGAGTTGGATTCTCTGGACTTTACCTGTGAAGCAGCAGCAGAGGAGAGTCCAGATGAGGACGCAGATCACAGTCATGTTTCTGATCAGGAGGAGGAGGAGGAGGAGGAGGATTTCTGTGTCTTCTGTTGTGATGAAGGACAGCTGTCAGTCATCCAGTCTTCAACTCTCAGGACTATAAAGTCTCCCAGAGCACTGGAGCATGCTGCTGCTCATGCAAACTCACTCTCTATGGAAATGCTCAGATTAACTCCAACAGGGCCTTAGATTATAGACATGATGATGATGATGATGATGATGATGATGATGATGATGATCAATAATGGATCAATCAATTCATCTCCTGATTGATCAAACAGCTTTCCTGACTTGTATCATGAAGGTTTAGGTTTGTTCTTCTTCATCCATCTATTTGGAGAGATTTCTTCAGTCTTAGCCCGATGCTGAGGACAATGAATGTCAACTATTCAGTAAATCAATAAAGATCTTCAAAAACTGGATTCATTCAAATGGACTACATTGAATTCTCTGCTTTCATTGGAGCTCAAAGCTCTTGCAGACAGAGACACATTTAGGTGACTTTGTTTGTGTCAGAGTCAGAGAGCCGTGTCTCTCTACAGTCAGAGGTTTTTGTACGGCGCCTCAATGACTTTGTATCACTGTGGTACACGTTCGGTGGAGGAACCAGACTGGATGTTGGAAGTAAGTCAAGTATAAAGTCTTTTTCTTTGTTTCAGAAGCTTCTTTACTTTTCATTTAAATCTGTAGGAAAAAAGTCACTTTGCTTTTTTATTTTAAACTGATTTTTTTGAGAAAACAGAAAAATGTCACTTTGGATTGAAGAGGTACTGAAGAAAAAGTCATTTCAGATTTTGAAGTGGGGCTCATCTTTTCCTACAAATTCACTATTTAATCTTCAGACTTGAGTGAACAAAGTTGGATCCTGAGGGCTGGTAGGTTTAGTTCAGTCAGAGTCAGAGAGCCGTGTCTCTCTACAGTCAGAGGTTTTTGTACGGCGCCTCAATGACTTTGTATCACTGTGGTACACGTTCGGTGGAGGAACCAGACTGGATGTTGGAAGTAAGTCAAATATAAAGTCTTTTTCTTTTGAGTCAGTCATTTTTGTTTCTGATTTCTTCTTTTGAAAGACTGAAGGAAAAATATTCGCGTTTCTTTTTCTTTTTGCATGTTTTAGAGCGAGTGAAACTTGAGGGATCCAGGTGTCAGTTAGAAACTAAAACTGTATAAAAACTCCAATTAAATCTGAGTCCATGAAATAATGAAGTGTTTCTAATGGTGGTATTCAGTTGGATCCTGAGGGCTGGTAGGTTTAGTTCAGTCAGAGTCAGAGAGCCGTGTCTCTCTACAGTCAGAGGTTTTTGTACGGCGCCTCAATGACTTTGTATCACTGTGGTGGACTTTTGGTGGAGGAACCAGACTGGATGTTGGAAGTAAGTTTCTGTAAATTACTTGATATATGAGTGCTAAAATAAGAACCATACTAAGTTTTTTTATGTGTTTTTGAGGCGAACATTTCCTGTGATTCGGAGTATTTCTGCTTTTATGTCAGGTTTACTGTTGAACTGAATTCAGATCAGCTGTACTGAAACGATCTTGAAGCTTTCTTCTCAAAAGTTCAGATTTGAGGTTTAAAAATAATTTAAACTTTAATCAGAATAAAAACTTTTATTATTAATGACCAGAGATTAAAGTCTTAATTTAAAGAGTTAAAGAAAAAGAGGAAATAAACCCGATCTCTCTTGTTTCTCTGTTTTCTCTCAGAATAATCTCTACAACAGTTCGTTTCAAGAGTTTTAAATTCACCTGAAAATAATCTCTCATACTGAGTCGGTTCATGATGAGAAAAGTGAAGTGAGACTTTGATATATGCCGTCAGAAATGATGAGAGTTGACACCGTTTTGAAACGTTTTTAATCCTGTTTTGATGGTTTTTGTTGTGATTTCTGTGACATGAAGACGAGCGAATGAAGTCTGAGTTTATTTTCAGATCAGTGATTTTCAGTGGGGTTAGTCAGTATGTGAGTGTCTCTGTGCTGATGTGCATGAGAGGTTTCTTAAAGGGAAGTGAAAGTCCATGAAGAAGAAAATCAACGTTCAACATGAAAGCTGTCCCAGTGTCTGCTGTTTGATTGACAGCTGTGTACTCCCTGTCCTCTAAGCTGATTGGTGTCTCCTAGGTGATGCCCGTCCCGAACTGACGGTGCTGCCGCCCTCCAAAAAAGAGCTGCAGCAGCAGGAGGGGAAGGCCACGCTCATGTGCCTGGCCAACAAGGGCTTCCCCTCAGACTGGACTCTGGTCTGGAAGGTGGACAGCAGCAGCAGCAGCAGCTGGGAGGAGAGCAGGAGCCCTGCGGTGCTGGAGAAGGACGGTAAATACACCTGGAGCAGCACCCTGAGGCTCCCTGCAGACCAGTGGGACAAGGTGGTCTCTGTGACCTGTGAGGCCACCCGGGGCTCCCAGACTCCGGTCTCACAGACCCTGAGGAGAGACGAGTGTTCCCAGTAGTGATCTGATTCACTGGGACCCTGATTCAGTTTTTCCTCTCTTCCTGCTCTCAGTCTAAACTCTCTCTCTCTCTCTCTCTCTCTCTCTCTCTTCTCAAACATGTTTTTGCTTTTTCTCTCTTTGATCGTTTCAGAAGTTTAACTCAATAAAAACATTACATTAAAGTCAGCTCTGTGTGGTTTTCCTCCTCATTTATTTCATTATTAAATCATTAGTCAGACATGATCCCCAAAGAAGAACAAAAATATATAATTTACTTTAGTTTTTCAGACTTTATTAAAACGTAAATGTGGTTCATGGTTGGTCCAGGTTAAAAGAAATAAACAAACACTCCATAAGCTAACTGTAAATCCAGTATGATTTCATTCAACAATAGAAACCAGCCGATAATCTCACTGAAGTCTGCTGGTGATGTTTCATCTGTTGTGAGGTCTTAAAACTGAGAGAAAAAGTGACGATAGTTCAGATCTTTGAGCTTTGTCACACTTTTAGGTCAACAAAGAAGAGCGGGATATCATCAGCGTACGGTGATATCATGTGTTTACAATGGAAGATTAGAGTTCAGTGAGTTTAATGGAAAATAATGAAGAGAATAAAACATACCAGAGATAAACGGTCTACTTATAATTCAAGAAAAACTCCTGTGAAGTGTTGCTGCAGATCCGTCACACAAACAGAGTGGGGTTTGATATCAGTCAGATCAGGAGTGTTTGTGACTTTAGGTGATGAGTTGACGGTACAGCTCAGAGCTGATCCTCCTGACTGCAACAGTGGAGTTATAACCAGAAAAATGAGTGTATTTAGTTAAAGGAGGAGGTGATGAGGATCAGTCATTTGTGTAACATAACTGTGTGTTTGAGTCGATTCTCCCTGAAGTGGATCAGTAAGGATATTTTTACTACTGTAATCTGAAACTGTGCTGTTGTTGCAAACTCTAACTCTTCAACTAACCCTGTAATTGTACCAGTAATGGAACCAAGAATGAAATGTGAGTTTGATGAGATCTACTATAAATATCTTTGTTTATTAAATGTGAAGAGTTTTAGTGTCTGTGCAGATGTTCAGTCTGATCACTTCCTCTTTAGCTGAGGGAGGTTTTTGTACAACGATTTTTCACTGTGTGAACACATACTGACTGTTGGGGTAGTGAAAACTCTGACAGTAGTAAACTGCTGCATCTTCAGTCTGGACTCCACTGATGGTCAGAGTGAAACTAGATCCAGATCCACTGCCTGTAAAACGACTTGATATCCCTGATACTCGAGTGCTAGCGCGATTAATGAGCAGTTTAGGAGTTTCTCCATCCTTCTGTTGGTACCAGGCTAAGTAGTGGTTGTTGCTCGAAACATACACATTCTGACTGACACTACAGCTGATTTGTGCATTTCCTCCCGGAGCAGAGCTCACAGCTGCAGGCTGAGTCACTGTGACCTGAATTTTGGACTCTGAGGATACAGAGACAAACACAGAAAGCAACGTCATGGTTTTGTGGGCTTCATTTTAGAGGGACAGATGTTCATAGAGGAGAGGAGTTGGATTCTCTGGACTTTACCTGTGAAGCAGCAGCAGAGGAGAGTCCAGATGAGGACGCAGATCACAGTCATGTTTCTGATCAGGAGGAGGAGGAGGAGGATTTCTGTGTCTTCTGTTGTGATGAAGGGCAGCTGTCAGTCATCCAGTCTTCAACTCTCAGGACTATAAAGTCTCCCAGAGCACTGGAGCATGCTGCTTTTCACTCTCTATGGAAATGCTTCACTTGGGTATCATGGGAATAGTTTTAGTTTCAGCCATAACTTTGCTCATCCGTGGAGGCAGAGCCGGCCCGAGACATAAGCAAACTAAATGCCCACTTCAGGCCCTGCAGACAATTGGTCAGGCTCTGTGTGGAAGTATTAAACAACAAATGTTCAAGTACTTCACACAAATCTTGGTGAAACTATAAAATTACATATAAGAGCCTGAGTGGGACAATAATGTCATCACACGGGAAATATTCCCTTTGACTGATAATCTTTTACCTCAATGGAAAGTTGATTAATTTTAAGTGATAATTTATCAACACTTTTTATGTCTAATTTACTGAAAATAGACTAAATCTTTTATGTTTTTTCAAGAGAAAAAACATCACCTTTTTTTTTAGTTTCCGAAGTGCTGCTCAGAACTCTTTCTTTAGCACTGAAACTCGTCTGTTGCCATGGTTAAGCAGTGATGCCTGTCCGTTTCCATAGTTACTGAACCAAGAGAGAAGTGAAACACTTGAGAGCAGTTTCAGCCTAACTGACTTCACACCAAGATTTGAGGCGGCCCTCTTCTGCTGAAACCCAGAGGACACGGTTTGTTTCGCCTCCGTTAAACCTCATTAATCTCTCTCTGCAGGTCACACCCAGACTGACAAAACTGAACCCTCACTCAGGGTTAGCCTTCGTTATGCACCCTCATTTGTCCGAGTTAAATCCATTTGCACATAAATTTAATTTTTGCAAAGTTCACTCACAACCAGAGATTCATGAAGAGATGCATGGAAATTGAGAGACGAGGGAGTAACACTTGATGTTAAGGTCTTTGTATTAAAAACTGATTAATCATTAAAAAGCCACTTGTTAGAATCATTAGTATGTCAACAAACATTAATATTTGTTAGTAAGTATTCATAAAAGTCAACACATTTTGTGACACACACTCCTGGATCGTTTTAAAGCAAAATCTCATTAAGATTAATAAATCCTTTATCAAATTACATCTAATTCATGTTATTTGTGTTATTTGATCTTAAACGGAAACGTCTGATTATCAGTAAACAAGAGCCTGAGTGTCTCATAAGCTAAAATAAATGTGTCAGTTATGCATTTTTAAATACTTATTGCACCAGTGGATGCTGTTATAACTCTTATATAATAAAATTTTGTCTCTGTGTGTTGCAGGTTCAAGAAACATCTTCACAGGAGGAAACATCACTGCGCTTTTAAACAATATGGCTCACGTGTAAAATGAATTATTGAATCTTATAAATATTAAATACTTTTATGATTTCTCAGGAACCCTTGAAATTATTTGCTGTTTCAGGTTTCAGGGAAAATAACAATCATGTAAAATCAGGAGGTCATCACACACCCAGTTTGAAACCAGCCTCATGTTTATGATCTGTATTAGAGCTCCCTCTAGTGGCTGTTTTCAGATCAGTGTTTCCCTCATGTTGTTTAACCTCATCGACGTGTATTTCAGTCAAATCCATCCATATGTTGTCATACAGAGGGCACCCTGTCATATTTCATCCTTTGGAAATAAACCAAATAAAAACTACAGCAGCAACAAACCCCACACTCCTCCGTTAACAACTCAATTACACTTTAAAATAACTTAAATTTGGCTCCATAATCCTGTAATTAGAAATAAATAATTAAACATGACTTATTTGAATGTCATAAACGATCTGAGTGCTTTAGTTATTTCATTTGGGCGCCAGTATTTTGTGAAATTGAAATGGTTCAAAATATTTAAAGCCGGGCTTTTATTTTGAAGGCCGCGTGGGTTTAAGGGGGGCAGTGTTTTTGTTCCGGAGTTTTTCCTTGTATTTCCTTTTTCCCGCAAACAACAGTTAGTATTCACAGAATACGTAAGAAGATATATTACAGAGAAGTCTTTGGTTTTTGTTTTCTTCCTCTCTCGATGGAAAATTTCGGGATTTTTGACATTAATTCGGACGGAGGGTTACACGAAACACCGTCCGGGTAGAAAGAGGAGCTCTAGAGACAGACGGGATGTGATTTTTATTTCTAAAACAGAAGAGCAGTTTTCAAAGAAAGAAGTGCATCTTAATGCGGCCGGGCCTCATTTTAAGGCCGGGGGCTCTTTATTTGCAGACTGGACTCAAGTCTTTTGGCCAAAGTACTGCCGTGTGCCTTCTGGAAGCTTTGTGAGCTGAAATGTCTGATTAGTGGAAAATTAAATCACTGATAATTTCACTCATGGAGCACAAAAGAAGCAGAATGAATGACAGTGAAGAGTTAAACTGAAGAGGATTAACATCAGACATGACTAGGAAACATAAACTGGACACATCACTGTTTACCTGTGAGTCCAAAGACCGCTCACCTGAAACCATCACTGCTCCTGTCTCCAATACAACAGGCCCATGGACTCACAGAGGAACCTGAAAGGTTTGTTCGATTTTAACTTAATTAGGTAAGACATGATCCTCATTTCTCTTTTTCTTTGGGTTTACTTTGTTGCTGTGTTCAGGCAGAATCAGCCCAAGCCTCAATGGGACTCTGAGCAAAATTTGATTTGGGGGCCCTCTATTCCTGCCAATAATATTGATTGTGGATCATTCACACACCTACTACAGTATAAATTTAATGAGCCTGACATGTCTTTACACATTTAAGGGGGCGGCCTCAGTGCACGTTGCACAGCAGGAGGCACATAACGGTAGAGGAGATTTGACATATCGGCAGGAAGAATCATAGGCCTACATCAGCAACAGCACTACAACATTTTTATTTTATTTTTACAATAATATATATTTGATCATACAGAAAGCATCACTCATACATGCAAAAAATAAAATATATTTAAAATTTTTTTTTTATTGCTCTTGGGGACCCCCTGCTGGCTGCGGGGCCCTGAGCAGGCGCTTAGTTCGCTTATGCCTTGGGCCGGCTCTGGTGATTGACCTCGAAAGAAGGAGGCTGTGAATGTGTTTCCAACTTTAATAAGAGTTTTTTTGTGATTTCAGTAAGATTGGTAAAATCAAAACCACCGATTGAAATAAAAACTACTCTAGAGAGAAGAGTGTGCAAAAGAGCTGCTCTGTTACTGAATGTGATTTATTAGTTTCCATCCCTGGTCATAACTTGGCCGTATAATCTTTGGTCTTTATTAACTGTAAAAAGTGAAATAATAAAGTCATAAATTTGTAGATTTCCTGGGCTGATATGAACACAGAAATAACTGAATGTTGAACTTTTGTCCGCCTCATATCAAGTCAAAGTCAAAGTCAAATTTATTATCAAATATGCTTTACATGTTAAACATACAGCAGAGATGAGTCCTCTCAGACCCACGGTGCATAACAATAAAATATAAGAATAAAACTATGAAAGTATAAATATAGAATGAACAACTAAGCTGAACAAAAGACTGTCTTGAATACTCACATCAATTTACAAAATAAAGATAACAGTATAAACAGTGTAACAGTATAAATATAAGGAGGAAGGTGAGTGGAAGAAGTTGAATGTAAGCAGTATGGCAGTCCTGATGTGGACATAAAAGTTCAAATATGGCGATAATACTAATAATTCTGTGTTTACTCTTACAGGGCGTCCACATTTCAGACCAATCAGCTCTAACAGATGTGGTCTTCTCCCCGCATTCAAAACAACTCATGTTTACCAGGAAGTGCCATGACACCAAATCATAATGACTGGATATGAGCGCCAATGTGCTGCGATGGTAGCTGAGGTCTAAATAGTGCAGGAAGGAGTGAGAGTGAGCGGCAGTATGGCGGTGAGAAGAAAGTTTGATGTGGAATTCAAAGAGAAAGTTTTACAATATGCTGAAGAACATTCTGGAGAACAAGCTGCACGGTTCTTCAACGTCGACCCGAGGAGAGTCCGCTACTGGAAGAAGCAGAAGGGTGAGCTGCAGCGGGCCGATAAAAACAAAGCACGACTTGATGGAGGAGGAAGGAAAAAGGTCAGCGTGGAGCTGGAGACCAGGCTGGCTGAGTGGATCCACATGATGAGGGACGGACAAAACCACGTCTCCAGAAAGATGATCACAAAAAAAGCTCTGGAGATCTACTCCTCTGTGGCTGATGGAGAGAAAGGCTTTGTGGCGAGCAGAGGCTGGCTGCATCGATTTCTCCAGCGTAACGCCCTGTCGCTTCACCAACGCAGCGCAGTGACCCAGAAAGATCCGGTTATTACAAAGGCTCTAAAGCAGCTCCGACAGCGGGGTCAGGAGGGTTCCATCACAGCGCCACTAGATGAAGAGGAGGACCAGGAGCTTCTTCACACTGACCTCTCCGTGAACACTGATGAGGACGGTGAGGATGGCGAGGAAGGTGAGTAGGCGGTCACTCAAGGTGTTTTTCATCAACCTCAACACCTCAGACCTAAGAATGAATCTGATTATATTTTATTTTATTTTATTTCAGTCATGAGATGAAACCAAAGTTTGAGTTTGTTAACCTGAACAAGGAGTTAAAAACACAGAACATGAGAGTTTTCACAGAAAACTGTCCGTGTGGTTCATTTCATTCCACCAAACGAGACGTAGCTGCTGGTTTTTGGTGGTCCGAGTGATGGATCCAAAAAGCGCTCGAGAATTTCTAAAATCTAATGATGATCACCATGAACGTGAACAAACCCAATTAAGACTGTACAGACCCCCATACTTTCAAATCACTCCTAAAAACACACCTTTTTAAATTGGCTTTCAACCTGTGAACAGTTTTCTTATTCTCTTTTCATCATGTGTCTTTTTTAACCTTTTACATTGTTGGTTTCATTTCTTAAAATTTTCTGTATTTTAAATTATGTTTTTTTTTTGTAAAGCCTCTTCAAGCACCTGTAAAAACATGTTATAAATCAAATGTATTATTTTTTGTAGTATTATTTATTTATTTTATTATTATCATTATTATTATTGTAATTATTATTATTATTATTTTAAACGCAGCGTTCAACACAAAGACGATCAACAAGCTGCTCACATTTCAGGGGATTATCCCATTTTTTAAACTTGTTCTGAACCTGCTGTAGCTGAATTGTTTTTTTTTTAAACTTATCTTTATTAATTTTATCACTTCTGAACAAAGAGGTGGGAACTTAATATCAGCGAATAAAGTTCCCAAACCTCAAAGATCCTGATATCTTTAGAGGAAATACACCTGAGGTGAGCCTCCTGATGATACTCTGTTTTTGGACTATCTTACACGGCGGAGCGAGTCTTCTGCAGGATCAGAGACCGCCGTCTCAGCAGGTTCATCAGACTGAAGGTTCCCACAGGAGGTTGTGAAACAGTCCGACTCAGTAACAGTGTCTCCGTCTCTGTTCCTCTCAGTCTTTTCTGTCCCGTCTCTGGTTCTTCTGATCATCTTCACATCTATCTTTAAAGGTCACCGTGTTCAGTCCTGATCATCACAACGTCAGATTTGAACTCACAGCCCCTCCTGATCTGTCTTTTGTTTTGTTGTGTTTCCCTCAGATGTCCAGAAGCTTAATGCATCTGATGACCAGCAGGAGAGGATCCTCAGTCCAGACCAGAAGCACAGCAGGTCCCCCCATACTGAAGATGAACAGCGAGACCTCTTGAGCTGTCATGGAGAAGATCTACTTCAGGGATGGGATCAGACTGACGTCAGAAAAACGCCTTTAGCTTCTGTCCCCGTGGAGGTAGAGGATGAGGAGCAGAAGTTAGGCAGTTTGGGGGTGAGAAGAAAGTTTGATGTGGAATTCAAAGAGAAAGTTTTACAATATGCTGAAGAACATTCTGGAGAACAAGCTGCACGGTTCTTCAACGTCGACCCGAGGAGAGTCCGCTACTGGAAGAAGCAGAAGGGTGAGCTGCAGCGAGCCGAGAAGAGCAGAGCCAGACTTGTTGGAGGAGGGAGGAAGAAAGTGAGTACAGAGCTGGAGACCAGACTGGCTGAGTGGGTCTGGACGATGAGCGACCGAAAAAAACGCGTCTCCAGAAAGATGATCACACGAAAAGCCCTGGCGATCTACTCCTCTGTGGCTGATGGAGAGAAAGGCTTTGTGGCGAGCAGAGGCTGGCTGCATCGATTTCTCCAACGTAACGCCCTGTCGCTTCACCAACGCAGCGCAGTGACCCAGAAAGATCCGGTCCAGCTCACAGAGGAGCTGGTTTCCTTCGTTGGCTATGTGAGCCACATCGTCAGCTCCAAGAAGATTTTAGACAGAGATATTATCGCCATGAACGAGACGGCTGTGTGGTTTGACCTGAATCCTCCCACTGCTGCTGCTGGACAAAAGAGCGTCCCGCTGAAAGACATGAGACATGGGAGAAACCATCTCACTGTCGTCCTGGCTGCTAAAGCTGACGGCACCAAACTGGAGCCCTACATCGTGTTCAAAGGGAAGTCAGTGCAGTTAGAGATGACCGCTGCAGTTATGGCCTCCTCTGTGAACGGCTGGATGGATGATTCCCTCACTGCAGGGTGGCTCCAGTCTGTACTGGGTAAGAGGAGCTCCACGCCCCGGCTGCTGGTGTGGGACTCATACCGCTGCCACATCAGTGCTGCCACCAAAGAGGAGCTCGAGTCCGGCTACAATATCGACACAGCGGTGATCCCACCAGGCTGCGCTAAATATATACAAGCCTCTGATCTGATGTGGATCCAGCCCTTTAAGAGAAGCCTACAGGAGGCCTACACTCAGTGGGTGAGTGGGGGGGCAGGCAGAGGACTCACAAATGAAGATCCTCCTCACCGACAGCTGGTGGAGTGGGTGGTTTCTGCGTGGGATAAACTGGACGATGAAACGATAAGGACGTCGTTCCGAGTGTGTGGGCTGGCCTTGAAAAGTGACGGGAGTGAAGACC
Organism: Xyrichtys novacula; assembly: GCA_962446985.1. Taxonomy (NCBI): domain Eukaryota; kingdom Metazoa; phylum Chordata; class Actinopteri; order Labriformes; family Labridae; genus Xyrichtys; species Xyrichtys novacula. The sequence goes on along the minus strand of OY660884.1, from coordinate 2,449,624 downwards.
ACCTGATCCACTGCTTTAAGGAGGGACAGCCCTGCTCCTCTGGACGAGAGGCTCTAAAGCAGCTCCGACAGCGTGGTCAGGAGGGTTCCATCACAGCGCCACTAGATGAGGAGGAGGATCAGGAGCTCTTTTGTAATGAACTGGTGGTTGTTGGGGGTGAAGAGGACAGTGAGGACGGCGAGGAAGGTGAGTTAGAGGATGTTTGTTTTTTCCACACACAGAAATCTGAACTCTATCCTGTTTCTCTGCAGTTTGGGTTGTGCTTGTTTATTATTGTTCAATCAAAGTGTCCTTTAGTGCAGATATTAGTCTATTAGCTTCATCTCTGAAGTGTCCTGTGAGACAGCTATCAAACTAAAATGCATCAATCTTACAATCTGAAAATGACAAGTATCACTACGTTAACTCACAGTTTCCCTCTGTGCATCATTTTCATATCGTAGATTCTCCTACAGACGACCAGCAGCTAAATGGAAGTTATGAAGAGTCTTCAGAGCAGCAGGAGTCGAGCCAAAGTCTGGATGAGGAGGACACTAAACCCCTGAGGATTAAGGAGGAGCAGGAGGAAGAGGAGCTCCAAGGATGGGAGGAAGTTTCTGTCACCTTCGTCCCGTTCGTTCAGGCTGCTGTGAAGAGTGAAGATCATGAGGAGACACGTGTGGTCAAGACCGAGGATTCATCTGCACCTGAGACTGATGACCGTGGTAACTGGAGTAAGACAGCAGAACAGTGCTCATGATAATCCTCTTCAACATGAATTAACTTTAGTTGAGATGTTCTTCACTGAGCTGCTAAAATTTGGTAATTCAGTCACGAGGAGTTACCTTCAGGGAAGAAACAGAAACAAACACATGTTGTGATTTGACAGTATATGAATAAAACTTCACTTTTATGTGCTTTTATTTCTGTTTCATGCAGACGTCCAGCAGCTACTGGTGATGAAAGAGGAGATGAATCCCAGTCTGGATGAGGAGGACATTAAACCCCTCCTGATGAAGCAGGAGCAGGAGATCCTCTGCTGCAGTTTGGAGGGAGAACAGCTTCAAGGATGTAAAGTTGCTCGTATCGCTTCTGTCCCATTTGAGCCCGTTTCTGTGCAGAGTGAGGACGACGGAGAGAAACCTCGATACTTACGGCTTCTTCAAACTGAACAGATGGAAACAGAAGCTGATGGAGGACCAGAACCAGTCAGGAACTCAGACCCCGATAGACAACCTGTGATTAAGGTCGAGATCGAGGAAGAAACCTTCTCAATCCCATCTTTACAATAAAAAACTGAAACAATTAAGTGTTTGTGGTAAATCATCTGATTTGGAGAGAAATGTTCAACCAAGCACTAATAACAAAAGTCAGGACTCCTCTGAAGCTGACACGAAAGATGGTTGAACTCTAAAGAAAATCAGGTAAAAAAAACGTTTAAAATGAAATAAAATAAATGAAATAAAACACAAATGCATTGAAGTGGTAAAAGGACAGCGATCACACAACTCTCATGCTGAGCTAAGCCAAGGAATAAAATTGAGTTTTAAGATGTGATTTAAAAGTAGACAGAGTGGGGGAGGTTTTCATCTCGAGTGGCACAGCCGAGAAAGCTAGGTCGCCACGGGTTTTCAAACGAGTTTTGGGAACGACGAGTTCATTTAAAAGATTCGGTTCTTTCGGACGAATCGTTCGCGAACGACACAACACTGCCGGTTGTTTCCGGGTCACAGTTAGCAGATGAGCGATCATGAGCAGAGTAACAACAGAAAATGTGGACTCGTTTGTTCCCTTTCTTGTTTTTCCTCTCTGGTCGGTAGGAAATGTCCGGATTTGAGGATCTGGAGGATTTCTTCAGACGGAGACTCTTCGCTGCGGCTCGTAGAGACTTTGTAGACCAGACCAGACCGTCCGGATACGAAGAGGAGCTTCAGAAACAGAAGAAACTGTTGGATGTGATTTTAACACCTGAGATCAAACTGCAGAGAGCAGGTTAGTCTTCTGTTTTTAATAATATTTGTTTCAGGGAGCTGAACTGTAAGCTAACACTCAGGTCTTTATTCTGCCTGTAGGCCGCAGGCAGCTAACTCATGCTAACACAAGGGGGCGTCCTTCTAACATGAAATCTGGGGTATAAGGTATTTTTATGAATAACTGTGTGAGGCTGAAGTGGTTTTATGTGCAGTCCATCAACATTATTAGATCAGATTTTTTATGTTTTGGTTCTACAACTAACAATCACTTCAAGTCAATCCAAGTTTTGTCTCTAACTCGTGTATCTGCAGATATTTCAGGATGTCGTTCATCCCTGCAAACCAACAGAATGAGTGTAAACAGAACTGTCTTGGTAATATAGCATGTTTAAAAAAAAAGTGGTCTCCTATGGTCAACTTACCCCGCAGCTAAAGTTAGTGTCTAAAAACAGCCAGAAGAGGAGGAAAGGGTGTAAAAAGGGCTACGCGATGCAGAACATTCACAGCTGTAAAAGTCAAACATTTCAACAACCTAAACTGAAACTCTGATCCTCTCATCAGACTCCTTTACTTTCTCAGTTACCCCTGAACTACTGTGATGACTTTATTAGTCCTCTGAGCTAAAATGGTGGACTTTTATGTTAGGTTTTTGACCTCATGTTGTAGCTCATAGATCCCAAAACCAATTTAAAATGATCTTTTTTGGTCTGAACACAATTCTAATCAAACTTATGACAGACTAAATTCACTTTCAAGAGTGAAAAATGTTTTGTTGTAAATAAATGTCTAACCCCTTCACCCATGTACTTCTAACCTTCACAGACTCCATGAATTGATGTCCATCTCCTAAATATTTAGTCACATGATCAATTTCTTTGACCATTTCTAAGAAACAGGGGTTGGTTTGACTTACCCCACTCTCCCCTACTCTGACAGTAGTAATGTAGATTCTGGCACTGTTAAACATCCTGTATTTATTCCAGACAGTCACCGTCCTGCTTTTCTTTAACACTTAAGTTTAGATGATGTTGAGATGACAGCGTCCCGTCCTCTTTGTTTCCACTTTCACAGCCAATCAGCTAAAAGACTCTGTTAACATAAACTCACAGATTTTTATGTCTTTTCTTTTGTAGTGCTTTCTTCTGATATCCAGCAGTTTAATATTAGTAAAGGGGAACCTCCAGAACCACAAGAGATGAGCCCTAGTCCAGACAAAGAGGGCATGAAGCCCCTGCACATTAAAGAAGAAGAGGAAGAACTGTGGAGCAGTCAGGAAGGAGAGCAGCTTTATGGACCAGCGGAGGAGGATACCAGCAGGTTTCCACCCACTCCTGTTCATGTGAACAATGAAGATGATGAGAAGAAACCTCAGTCCTCATTTCTTCATGAAAGAAAACCTGAAGTGATAGAAACAAGAGTTGAGAGAGAAGACTTAAAAAGAGCCGAACCAACCAGGGACTCAGACCCACAACCAGAGATCGAGGTCACGATTGATGGCGCTTCTGAACCCGAGACCGATGACAGTGATGATTGGAAGGATCCTACAGAACATCAGTCAGGTTCAAACATCACAGAAGATGGCCGCAAGATGGATAAGAAACCACACAGTTGCTCTTATTGTGGTAAAAAATTTAAATCTAAATGGATCCTGGGTGAACACATGAGAATTCACACAGGAGAGAAACCGTACGGCTGTTTGAAGTGTGACAAAAGATTTACCCAAAAAAGTCCTCTGATCATACACATGAGAACTCACACTGGAGAGAAACCATTCAGCTGCTCTCAGTGTGGGAAAGGATTTAGTAATAAAGCGGATCTGACCAAACACAGTCGAATTCACACGGGGGAGAAACCCTTCAGTTGCTCTCAGTGTGGTAAGAGCTTTAATCTTAAATGTAATCTGACCAAACACATGGCGATTCACGCCGTGGAGAAACTCTTCAGCTGCGCAAAGTGCGGGAAGAGCTTTAGTAGTAAATGTTATCTGACCAAACACATGGCAACTCATGGAGGAGAGAAACCATTCAGCTGCTCCAAGTGTGGTCAAAGTCTTAACGCTGAAGAAGATCTGACCAGGTCCATGAGAATTCATACAGGAGAGAAACCTTTCAGCTGCTCAGAGTGTAGGCAAAGATCTCCACTACACACCGAACACAAGAAAGTTCCAGTGAAAGGTTCTCTCCAAAAACTGAAGTGTGTGAGCAGCCGGGGTTCAGAACCACATCAAGAACAACCAGAGGACACAAGAGAGTCAGAAAACAGGACCTCAGATCCAGAGAGACATCTACAACCAGTGATAAAAGTCAAGATCGAAGACAGTGAGGATGAAATGATGGAGTCCACAGATCAACAATCAGGTTTGAACTCCTGAACATGATTAAATTTCTATATGTGATATGAGATCTCAAACTGGTTACAAAGCATGAGTATCTAGTATTTTGGTTTGGTCATCAACTCACAGCTTCTCTTGACTTATGCCTCTGTTTCTTAGTGTTTCCTGGAGACATCCAGCAGCTGACTGTTGTCAAAGAAGAGATTCCTGTTGAGCAGGAGTGGAGACCTGATCTGGACCAGAAGGACATGAAGCCCCCTCTAATTAAGGAGGAACAGGAGATACCCCTGAGCAGTCAGAATGGAGAACTGCTTCAAGCATGGGAGGAGCCTCGTATCACCTCTTTTCCATTCATACCTGTCGCAGTGAAAAGTGACGATAACGAGGACAAACCTCAGCACTCCCAGCTTAATCAAAGACAAACTGAACAGATGGAAATTGGAGTTGAGGGAGAGGAGTGTGGAGGATCAGAATCAGTCAGAAACTCAGACCCAGAGGAACATGTTCATTTAGAGACTGACAATAAAAGTAGGGGCTCCTCTGAGCTTGAAACCAAAGACTGTGTTTGGATGGACAGCACTGACTTGGGTTTCAACTTCTTAAGAAACTCTCAAGTCCAGAGGCCAGAGACTGATGAGAAATCACACAGCTGCTCTGTGTGTGGTAAAAAATATAAACGTAAAGTTCATCTAACCTCACACATGGCAATTCATACAGGAGTAAAACCCTTCATCTGCCCCCAGTGTGGGAAAAAATACGCCCGGAAAGATCGCCTGACAGAACACATGAAAAATCATGGGGGGATAAAACCCTTCAGCTGCTCTGTCTGTGGTAAAGAATTTACCATAAAAAGAAATCTGACTTCACACGAAAGAGTTCACATGGAAGAGAGACCCTTCAGCTGCTCTGACTGTGGCAAAGGCTTTACCTTAAAAAGTCACCTGACAAGTCATCTGTTACTCCACACTGGAGAGAAACCCTTCAGCTGCATGTACTGTGATAAAGGATTTACCTTCCGAAAAAACCTGAGACGACACACATTAGTTCACACAGCAGAGAAACTCCTCAACTGCTCGATGTGTGACAAAAGCTTTAGACGTAAAGGTGATCTGACGACACACATTAGAATCCATACGGGAGAGAAACCCTTCAGCTGCTCTGACTGTGGTAAAAGATTTAACCTAAAAAGTCACCTGACGAGTCATCTGTTACTTCACACCGGGGAGAAACCTTACAGCTGCACTCACTGTGGCAAAAGATTTTATTTAAAAACAAATCTGACCAGACACTTGTTAGTTCACACGGGAGAGAAACTCTTCAGCTGCCACGAGTGCGGGAAAAGATTCAGCTACAGAAGTGATTTGACGAAACACATGACTGTTCATTCAGGAGAGAAACCCTTCAGCTGCTTAGATTGTGGTAAAAGCTTCAGTCGTAATGAGAGTCTGACTGCACACATGAGAATTCACACAGGAGAGAAACCGTTCAGCTGCTCAGAGTGTAGTAAAAGATTCACCCGAAAATATTCTCTTACCCTTCACATGAGAGTCCACTGAAGAGAGAAAAAAAACGTTGATTCTGTTGTTGGATTTTTTTAACTTATGTTTAATCATTTGTAGATTTGGCTGAGACCTCATCAAATGTGGTTTCTCTGCACTGGTCCACTGGGTTTCCCACTGAATGGCACTTTACCAGTGACTTAACTGACTTTTATAGATCTATGTATTTGTATTTAATATGCAAAGTTGCACTTAAACCACTGACAGGAGGGACATACTGAAGAACCTCCGCTCTGAACAAATGCAGCAGAGTTGTTGTCCAGCGTTACGAGTAGATGTGAGGAGCAGAAAGCAAATAAGAATTTCCTTGTTGATTTTTAGTGAATAGCGATCTCCTATTAACACAAAAATACAGTAAAATGTAAAAAAAAAAAAAATGGTTGGCAAAATTCTGGAGCTGTGTGGTTACAAGAAGGTTAAATTTAGTGCAAAGTCACCTGAACATAAACGTTGATTTGCTTTTGTCAACTGAAAATGACTAATTTGTATTTAAATAAATGCAGGTCGCCCCACATAGAGGCCACCATTTTACTCTGCCATGTCGCTACAGTAACACCAAAAAGAATTTTTAAAAAAATTAGGGTCAAGTATTTTTGGATTTAGCTGGTGGCAGCCAAAAAAATAACACAGTGGCTGTTGTGTGCAAAATAATTAGTATTGACGTCCATTTTCCATCCATTTTCTACCGCTTATTCCTGTTCCCGGTGTCGCGGGGGGACTGGAGCCTATCCCAGCATCATCAGGTGAAGGCAGGGGACACCCAGGACAAGTCACCAGTTCATCGCAGGGCTGACATATAGAGACAAACAACCATCCACGCTCACATCCACACCCACGGGCGGAGTGGCCAATTAACCTAACCCCACTTCTGCATGTTTTTGGGATGTGGGAGGAAACCGGAGTACCCGGAGTAAACCCACGCAGACACAGGGAGAACATGCAAACTCCACACAGAAACGCCCTGAGCCGGATTCAAACGCTTTCTTGCTGTGAGACAACAGCGCTAACCACTACACCACTGTGCAGCCCTTAGTACTGATGTGTGTAATGGAAATTAATGTTTCCGATGGTTTTGCTTCTTGTCTCTTAAGGCCACTGTTAGCAAAGGAGCACTTATATTTAAAATCTGATGACCAAATATTGACCTAGTCTCTATTTGTACGTACTGTACCTTTAAGATTAAACTCAAATTTCCCTAAAGGTACCAGAGCCCGCTCAACACTGTTAGCAGCTTCAATGTTTTTCTTTGTGTTCTTCTTTTTTTTTTTCAAACTGTGTATTTTGTCTTTTTAAAATAAAGATTTATTGAAGACAATTCCTCTCAACTTTCTTACAATGACCTTTGACCCATGAAGACTCGATACTAGAGTGAGAAAATTCAAGTTTAATGAAAAAAGAAGTTTTAAACTTAATTTAAATTATCATAAATGTTCTTCCTTGAGCTGTGTCACCCCACTGCAGTTTGTAATGGACTGACCTGAGGTCTCGCTACAAACAAGCAGCTGCTGGAAGAGAGTAGGTGAGTTGTGTTTAGTCTCTTTACTAAAGAAATGAGTCAAAGTTAAAAAGATGTTTGGTGTCTAGTACTATGGCTGTGACTCTATATGTCCTGTTGATGAAGTTAGGTGCTGTTCTGAGCATTATTTGTGGCTAAAGAGTGGCGTTTTGGTTGAGCGCATGGCTCTCTGTATTGCTGTATTGCTGTATTATCGTGCGGTCGTTACTAAAGTTGGTAGAACTAGAGAAGCAAGCGGTCGACAACATTCATCTCTGGAGGGGGTGTCTAACTCTGTGTTATGGTGTGTTTGACCCTAAATTAATTTTACGCTGGAATATCCCTTTAAGATCATTATTTGACCTCCAAGACTTGATTCAAAACGGACCCAGACATTAAATTTGATGATAATAACTGTGCTTTTAATCTGAAGGTCTTGTGTTATGATGTTTTATTTCCGGGTGGCGTGGGTTGTTCCGCACAGCTTGCAGGTTTGGATGAGCTAAAGCAATTTGCAGGAAAATAATGTAGTCATAGATTCTTCGGTTAAGTTTTTTCCCATCGTTACAAAAAGAAGAACTTTTAGTTTTGACTTTTGTGACTCTTGAATCAGAGGAAAATGTCCCAAGGTAACCAGGAAGTATTTAGATCATGGCTGCTCACTGAAGCTAACAGGAACCAAAGACGGTCCGGGTCCGAACAGGAACTCCACCGAACCAGAGGAGGACCTGCTGTGGTTTCAGGTCATGGGACAAGGATCCAGAGAGCAGGTCCGTGATGATCCTTAAACAATCTTTAGGTTAACCCTTAGAACTCCCAGCTCTATTTTGTTATTTTTGGTCCGCCTGTTTTAGTTTTATTTTTTTAAAGTCTATGTAGCAACTCGATCCTTTTAAGCACAGCAAATATAAACACATCTCTTTTTTCAGGACAACCTCAGCTGTCAGTTTATGGAGCAAAAATCCTGTAAGATGTGACAGAAGGTTCAGAACCATCAAAGTCAACCTTAAAACAAAAACAGAAACTGATACCAACAGTACTTTGCTCAAAAAACACATAAATCTACAGTGACCAAGCCTTTTCTCACCTGTACATCATTCTCTCAAGTCTTGGCTATCAGGAGAAGAAATATTGGGATTGGAACAAACACACAACAGAAACCATTGACATATTTACACTCATTCTTCTAGGCATTTTTTTACTATTTACAGTTATTTATGCCACTCCCTGAAGCAGTTCCTGTCTGGGATGAGACAGAGGACCACATCATACTGCTCAGAATCTCTTCTTTGCTCGTTTCCCAAACATTGAGGACCATTATTTCTGATTTTGCAGACAAACAGGGAACTTTCTTGTCTCTTGTTGATCTTTGGTCGCCTCTTATTGGACACTACCATCAAGGGAACAATAGAAGATGAGAGTGAAAGAGCTTGGACCTGATCTTTGCAGGAGTAGATGAGGGTTAAAGAGCTTGGACCTGATCAAACAGACATTAAAATAAACCTGCATCTATTTGACTGAGGAGGGAAGTGAAGTTTGTGAATCTTTAGGATCCGGTTCACCAAGAATATGAGACCATGTAATTGGTCGAACGTTTGACAGAAAAAGACGTCATCAAAACAACTTGTCAAACCCGGAAAACATTAGCTATATTTTTTATCACAACAATATGATCAATAATCCTGTTTTCACCGGTATATCACTGCAAATTTACCATCAAACGTCTCTGATCAAACACCTATTTTTGTGTCTGGATTGTAAACCTTGTGGGAGGTGTAGAAATGTCTGGAAACCATCAACAGATCGCTGAAAGGGTAAACATTTGAACAATTACTATCCCATAGAGATACACACTATAGTTCCTGAGAAACTGTAAACAATATCAATGGTGTCACTTAGGATCGCGATCCAGCGCAGTTCTAAGTGTTTAGTGTTTTTGTTCTGTTTGACACGCTGCGTATGTAACTTTTGACTTGTCGAGAGTTCTCTCAGCTTCTCTTGGTATGTCTTTTCATATTTCAGAGTTTCCTGCAGATGTCCAGCAGATCTTGGTCAAAACAGAAAACCCCTCTGAGCAGCAGGATTGGAGTTGCAGTTTGGACCAGGAGGACAGGCTTACCCTGCACATTATAGAGGAAGAGGAGAAACTTCAACGACTGAGCTGTGTTCCTGGGAAGAGTGAAGACGATGAGGAAGAACCTCAGTCCTCACAGCTCGATTCAGGACTAATAAACCAGTTGGAAATAGGATCTGAAGGAGAGGACTGGGAAGGACCGGAATCAGTCAGACCCTCCGATCCTGAGACATGTGTACAAGCAGAGATTGAAGTTCAGATCGAAGACTCTTCTGGAGCTGAGACTGATGACAGTGATGATTGGCAGAAGCCAGTGGAAGACCATGTTGGATCAAACTCTGTGGAAAATGTTCAAGAAAAGAGGTCGAAGACAAAGGCAGAGGTTAAATCATTTGACTGCCCTCAGTGTAATAAAACATACAAAAACAAACACCATTTCACCACACATCTGAGATCTCACACAGGAGAGAAACCTTTCATTTGCTCTCAGTGCTTTAAAAGATTTACCCAAAAAGGAACTCTGATGGTGCACATGAGGATTCACACTGGTTTGAAACTGTTCGGCTGCCCTGTGTGCGGCAAAAAATTCAACCAAAAAATCAATTTAGCTCGACACAGTACAGTCCACACCGGGGAGAGATGTTTCGGCTGCTCCGAGTGTGGGAAAAGATTCACCCAAAAAAGTACTCTGACGGTCCACATGCGGATTCACACCAGAGAGAAAACATTCAGCTGCTCTGAGTGTGGGAAAGGATTTCACCAAAGGTCGAATCTGAAAACTCACATGGCGCAACATAGAGAAGAGAAACCCTTCAGTTGCTCAGAGTGTGGGAGAAGTTTTAGCCATAAAAACAGCCTGACTGAGCATGTGATGACTCATTTAGGGGAGAAACCCTTCACCTGCTTAGAATGTGGGAAAACATTTCACTATAAAAGAAGTATGACCCGACACATGAGATTTCACAAGGAGGAGAAATCTCACAGCTGTCTACAGTGTGGAAAAAAATTCATCCGTCATAGTCACCTGACCGATCATATACGGATTCATTCAGGAGAGAAACCCTTCAGCTGCTCTGAATGTGGTAAAAGATTTACCTATAAGAGAAGTTTGATCCGACACATAAAAATTCACTCTGATCAGTCCCCTCCAGATTCTCTTGGTGTCATACAAGATTTAAGACAGGACTCTGAAGAATTCTACCAAACCTGGAGCTCAGATCCAGAAAGATTTCACAACTAGAGATTAAGTTTAAGATCGACAACTGTTCTGATATTTGGAGGAGGACCAGAGACAATCTGTCAAGTTCAAGGTGAGAAACTCCGGAGAGGTGAGAGCAAAGACTGTTCCAAATGTACATACACGAGTTTCACTGTGAAAACTTTACTCTTAGCTTCATTTTTGGTTTTAAGTTTCAGAGATGTTAACCCTGTGATCTGCAATTATAAGCAGAACTAGAACTTGGCGTGAAACTCAAGATCTGTCTTCTCTTCCCTATCCTGTTATATTTTAGTTTTGTGGCAGCTTCTCTGATTCTTTTTCAACGCCATTCTTTAAAAATCTTTTGTGTTAATTACATGTTTTTTTTTCTTAACCGTTGTCTGTTTATTGTAAATATTTATATGGAAATGTGGTGATGATCAGTGGTACTATTTTTCATAGTTGTGTCATCAGGAGACACCTCTGACTTCAGTAAGATGAATCACCTGTCAGGAAAGAAAAATGTTTCTCACTCAATTCTTTAAATTTCAAGTTTAAGGATTCTGAAATTTCCCACTTCTTTAATTTTATTTGGGCTCTAAATTGTTTTTCTAGTATCTCGTCTTAGTCAACACAAATATCTCATTTGTGCCTTACACTGAACCCTAAAGGTCATCCAAATCAGCCCAGGTTAATTCTTTGTAAATGACCAATAAGTTGGACGCTGTGCCTTTTAGTTATTGTTTGTTGTTGTTACCTTGCTGATCAGTACATGAAGAGATTCAAAAACAGTATTTGTTCCCCCTGAAACCAAAGAAATAAAATATGGATTATTTTTGTGTCGGATTTCTCGTTTTTACTGGCAAAACTTTTCAGTCACACTTCAAACTTAGAATCCGAAATATTTTCATGAAAACTTCAAACTCAAAACAAAAAGTATGATCTGGGCTAAATATTCTTGTGTTTTCCTTTTTTCTTTTTATTCGTGTTGGTTGTTGTGTAATATTTTAATAACCGCGCCCTCGTCTTTTTTCTATGAAGGATTAGATTTTTGAAAAACTCTTTCCGACAAAGATCTCTTGAACCTAGGACTGAACCTAGGACTTTTTTGAACCCTCTAACGACATTTTTAGCAGCACTTAAAACCCGTCTAGATTCGCAGCAGAGATGTAATGTTTGGTTTCCACCTCATAAAATTAACCTGATCGGAGGAGTCAGCATGCTGCAGGAGATTAATAATCCCAGTCAGAGTGTCAGTGTGTAGTTTTTCTTGGATTCTTGTTTCAGTCTAAAATGTGCGGAGTTCGGTATCTTGAAGATTTATTCAGACGGGGATGTTTGCAGAGACCTTGTAGACCAAAAATCACCGCCTGGATCCAGAGGACCTGTGATTCTACATGTGATTTCTGATTTCAGTTTTATTTTCTTCTTTTATTGTAATCTTACTTACTGACTTTGTAAGTTTGCAACTACTCAGTTTATATAAAACTAACACAAAAATCTGAAAAACCAAAGTTATTAAAACACTTAAAGTACTTCATCTACAGCTCTAAATTTATGTAAAGTTACAAACAAACCTTACTATTTGTATTATTCACATTGTCAAAGTGTCAAAATGTAGTTTCCCTTCTGAGTCCGGGTCTGACTAAATAAAACATTGAAACTGAGAAGGAAGCAGCAGACAGGCTTGTGAGGAGGGGTCTGTGGAACATGAAGTTAATGTAGGAGATATGAAGTGCAGAGAGAGGAGAGGATGAATAGGTTGAAGAATTAGGGATACAGGAATTCACATTAGAAAGACTTGTAAGTCTGGAAGAGAGGGCACAGGTTCAGGTGGTGTTAGAGTTTTGAAGGGGAACAGACTTTATGATCGGGTCTGAAGGGACAGGAGGGATAAAAGGACACTCGCTTTCTTTAACTAAATGATCTTGATTTAATCAGACTGTTGCCATAAAACCCAGTCGTTTTATTTTAGAGCCGAGTGATCAGCTACGAATTAAACACAATTATTAGAACAGTACTTTTAATTTGAAAGAGTAGGGCACAGGTTCTATTTCCGGGTCACGCTCCTCTCTCGGCTAGCACTGTTAGCATATGTGGATGAGTTCCGTATGAGCAGAACAGTCATAACTTTAGGGTTTAAAATGGGTTTGAAGTCTGTTCTTTGACTCTGGGATCAGTGCAGATGTTCGGGTTTCAGGCTCAGAATCGTGGGTTCGGATGGAGGACTCACCGAGACCCAGAGTCTGATGAAGAGGAGCTCCACCGAGGAGGGAGGAAGGATGGAGATTCAGAGCCTGAACTCAAACCACAGGGAGCAGGTGGGTTTGACTTTCATCTAGAAACGGATTAACTTGATTTAGTTTTGATTTTAATGGTTTTAAATGTTTCAGGAAGTCTTTTCTTCAGTTATTATTGTTGTTCACCCCCCTCAAAGTATGAAGGCCGCATATAGTTCCTCCAAACAATGATGTTCCTGAAGAAGAGCAGGCAAATTTACATCCACATGGAGTCAAAATAAAAACTGTTTGATTAAAACACGGACTAAAAGTAAAAAATATAATAATTCTTTCATAAGAAGCTGCCCCACGGAAAAGTTATTCCCTTGTAGACAAAACAAAAATGATACAATTACATCAATTTGATTAAGAATCGACCAACAAACTACAAAAAATGTTTCTAAAATTCCCTCAAAACAAAAGAAACCCACTTTAAAATGACTGACAACATCTATCCCTCAAAGGAAATACTCAGACGGTGATTTAATATAGAAGTCAACATGTACAAAAATAAGTCCACTACTCAGCTCCATACGCTCTGCTACCTGCAGCGTTCATCACCGCCTCACTGACTTCAGGTGTGTCCACTCTCACCTGCAGACAGTCACAATGAGAGACGCTGCACAATCACAAAAAGGGAAAACAGAATTCACACACCCCATATTTAGAGGGGACTGTAAACACCATGTGCATTTAATATCTCTTAAAGGTGAGGTAGGCAGGAATCTGTTACAGAAGCATCTGTTTTTGTGGTGTATAAACAAAAAATCTTTAATATCAGTCAATAGTTATCAGTTATTGATGACATTTGGTAATATAACGATATCTCTGTGTTCTCTTATGTCTGTGTCGTCAACATTTGAACATTTTTGAGCGGTCCGCTCTTTCTGACTGTAAACAAAGCCGTTCTCCACCTCCTCTAACCTAATTGGTTGTGAGGCAGATGCTGCTCCCCCGTGTCGTTCAGGAGCCCAAACAAAGTTAGCGTGCTACAATATCGGACAGTAGAAACCAACCAGGAAGTTCGGAAAATTGTCTGAATCCTCCTTTGACCACAACTGCCAACACAAGCAAGAAAACGAAGTAAATACCGGAGACTCTGGAGGAATAACAGGCGCTTAAACTGATTTGGAGGGGGGGTAGAGTTTACATTCAAGATTTCTCCTAAAAACTGGAACTAACTCAGATCCTGACTACACCACCTTGAAACCAATATTGCTTGGGTGCTAAAGGAATGTGAACCTTCCTTTTGCCTTCACAATAATTGGTGAGAACTCTTTAGCCTCCTAACATTTAAAAACCCTGAAATATATTTGATCATTTAGTAAAAAATGTAGTAAAAAGCTGCTGTGGAGTTGGCAGAGCAACACTGTCTTTGGTTGAATCTTAAAAGAAATGCCACGTTAAGTCTGACTGTTCCCCTTGATATGTTTTCTCATATTTTAGAGTTGCCTGCTGACGTTCTGCAGCTGTTGGTTGGAGAGGAGGAGACCCCTGAGGAGGAGCAGAAGTGGAGCCCCAGTCTGAACCAAGAGGACATGAAGCCTCTGTATATTAAAGAGGAGCAGGAGGAACTCTGGAGCAGTCAGGAGGAGGAGCGAGGACCAGAGGAGGATGATGCCACAGAGTTTCCTGTCACTGTTGTCCCTGTGAAGAGTGAAGATGATGAAGAGAAACCTCAGTCATCACAGCTTTATTCAAACCAAACTGAACAGGTGGGAAAAGAAGCCAACAGAGAGGAGTGTGGAGGGTCAGAACCAGCCAAAAACTTGGATCTGGAGATAGATTTACAACCAGAAATTGAGGTCAAGATTGAAGATGTTTCTGAAGCTGAGACTGATGACAGTGATGATTGGAGGGAGGCGACAGAACAACTTTTAGGATCAAACTCCTCGGACAATATGAGAGATAAGAGGTCAGAGACAAATAAGAGACTGCAAAGCTGCTTTCTGTGTGGTAGAACATCCAAAACAAAACAATATCTGAACGCAAACATGAGAAATAGCACAAGAGAGAAACCTTTTTGCTGCTCTGAGTGTACGAGAAAATGTACACAGAAAGTTAAGGTGACCTGTAACACGGGAAAGAAAAGGTTCATCTGCTTCAAGTGTGGCAGGAGATTTACCCATAAAGGTATCCTGATGTCGCACATGAAGATTCATGTCAGAAATATCTGCCTTGACAAACACATGACAAATCATTCAGTAGAGAAACCGTTCAGCTGCTCAGAGTGTGGAAAAGGATTTTGTAAAAAGTCGAATCTAGCAGCTCACATGGCGTGTCATGGAGGGAAAAAACCTTTCAGTTGCTCTGAATGTGGGAAGAGATTTATCTACAGACATTTTTTAACCGAGCATATTAGAATTCACACAGGAGAGAAACCTTTTAGCTGCTCCGACTGTGGGAAAAAATTTAACTACAAAAAAAATCTCGTCCGACACGTGAGAATTCACACAGGAGAGAAACCGTTCAGCTGCCCTGAGTGTGCGAAAAGTTTCAACCAAAAAAGTAATCTGCTTACACACATGATTTTACATGGAGGAGAGAAACCGTTCAGCTGCTCTGAATGTGGGAAAAGATTTATCTATGAGAGCATTTTGGTTGAACACATGAAAGGTCACACAGGTGAAAAGTCCTTTAAGTGCTCTGAGTGTGGAACAAGATTTAACTATAAAAGAAATCTGGCCCGACACATGACAATCCATCTGAAAGACAAACCCTTCACCTGCTCCGAGTGTGGGAAAAGTTTTAACCAACACAGCCATTTGATTTCACATATGACCACCCATACAGGAGAGAAACCCTTCATCTGCCCTCAATGTGGGAAAAGATACATCCATAAAAGCGGTCTGATGGTACACATGAGATCGCACACTGGAGAGAAACCATACAGCTGCTCTGAGTGTGGAAAATATTTTAATCAGAAGTGTAATCTGACAGCTCACATGGCATTTCATGGAGGAGAGAAACCCTTCAGCTGCACTGAATGTGAAAAAAGCTTTAACTACAAAGGAAGTCTGACTCGGCACATGACGGTTCACACAGGAGAGAAACCCTTTAACTGCTCAGTGTGTGGTCTTGGATTCATCAACGAGAAAACGCTGATTCAACATATGACGATTCACATGGACGAGGAACCCTTCAGCTGCTCTGAGTGTGGGAAAAGTTTTAACATCAAAGGTCACCTGACCTATCACATGAGAATTCACACAGGGGAGAAACCTTTCAGCTGCCCTGAATGTGGAAAAAGTTTTAACCAAAAAGGTAATCTGAAAACACATATGACAGTTCACATGGGAGAGAAACCCTTCAGCTGCCCTCACTGTGATAAAATGTTTACCAGAAAAGGTAATTTAAGAGCACACATGAGAACCCACACCTGAGAGAAACCATTCAGCTGTTTCGAGAATGGAAAAGTGTTTAACTATCAAACAGCAGAAAGGAGAGAAACTCTGAGGTTGCTCTGTTTAACCATATGAGGAGACACATGATAAGTCGTGTTGAAAACCTCTCAGCTGCTCAAGTGTCATTAAGAGGATTTAAAAAGGTGCTGAACTCATCTGAACCTCTTCAGATGAGTTTGTACTCAAACATTGTACCTGCAGCTTTCCCCTCAGTACACATCCGTACAGCAGCATATAGTCATTAAGTTGCCTTCGTGGCTTGTGTTTTGAAATCTTCCTCTCCCTGTTATCACAACAAAGTGATCCCACTGTGAACAAGGTTTGAGCAGCAGACCAAAAGAATGACAGTACAGACCGTCAGTGACGACAGTAGAGAGGCAGGCTGACCCCGGAATCTGTAATGTGTGAGAAATACTGTAAATATTTCATTACTGCTGAATTGTAAAAACTCATATGAAAGTGGAGTGAATATTTAATGCACCAATGCCTGATTTGTGTCATTTCTGTTCAGCACATGAATCATAAATATCAAATCCATCCGCAATAAAGAGTTACAGCCTGACAATAACACTGCACCTCTACCTGACATCGACGTCCAACTACAAAACAAGAGAACAAACAGGAAACAGTGACCTCTTTATTGAGGAAAAAGTTACACTTAAAGATTAATTTCCAAATCTAGAGGACTTGGTGAGATTTTTGGTCTGGATCATTTTTTTAAAAATTGAACAAATATGACGGTCACTTTAATTTGAAGTCTATAAATGATGGCAAGATAAATGGGATACAAACAACTATCTTCTTGTGTAATGTTTTCTGGTAATTTGTTCCATACTTGCATGGCTCTATACGTAACCACCCGCTTTATATGTTTGTTTTTGTTTTGTTTTGGGTGGTGTAAATCTTCCTCTAGTCGCATGTCTGGTGACATAGCTGTGTTTATCCAAACTTAAATGTACATTTTTATACAAAATTTTATACAAAATTCTTTTTTTCTTATCAGAAAGTTTTCAGAAAACACTAGCAATGAATACAATAATCTCTTTTTAACTGTTAACCAGCCCAGACAGTTAAACATGACTGTGGTATTTGTTCTATAATTGCAATTCACTCAAGCATTAGAGGACTCATACAAACACTTTGAGTGTGTATATATATATATATATATATATATATATATATCAGTGGCGATTGCTCTAAGACTGCAAGGGAAGCTCGGCTTCCCTTAAAATGTCACCCCCCCAAAAAAAGAAAAAGTGGTGAAATACGTACGGCTGTGTGTACATTTCATTAACTAAACTACAGCCGGACGCTGGGCTTCTGCTGACTTCAATGTGGAAGCTAAAAGTGGGTTGTTCCAGCAGCGAAACTAGACGCTCATTGGATAAATGCTGGGCTTTGTCCCGCCCAATGGAAGCTAAGCTTCACTGGAGTTCTATGGCGAGAGGGCGGTCCCGACTTTCTCCCGGACTCCAAGCTTCTGCATCCATGATTGGATGAGCTGTCTGAGGCGAAATCCTTTTTTTGATTGACAGCTAAACAAGCGAATCAGCGATCTTGAAGAATAAAACATCTACCAGAGCATTTTCCAAGTCATTCATTCCGTTGTTCTTAACTGCTCCAGAGACTTTACCGATCCTCAACGACTTTTGTCTTTGTTAAAAACGACTGCCGTTGTGTTTGGCGACTCTGTTCTGTTACATACTAATAAACAAATACAATTATGATGTAGGCCAGAAAAATGAGCTTCCCCTCATTGAAAGACCAGCAGCCGCCACTGATATATATATATATATATATATATATATATATATATATATATATATATATATATATCGGTCGGCCTAATTTCCTAACTTCTTATATTCTTCTTATATTCTCCACTCCAGCCCAGTAGGTGGCGGTAATGCTCCTTTATGCTTGTTGCCAGCCGCCTTTAAAAGCGGAAGAAAACTAACCAGCGTCCCTCAGCAGAGTAGCATTAGCAGAAGTTAGCCTGTATTTCTTATTTTCTCTCCCCTGACTCTGGATGGGTCTGAGATGTCCGGGTTTGAGGATCTGGAGGATTTCTTCAGACGGAGACTCTTCGCTGCGGCTCGTCGAGACTTTGTGGATCAAACTTCACCGTCTGGATATGAAGAGGAGCTTCAGAGACAGAAGAAACTGCTGGATGTGATTTTAACTCCTGAGATCAAACTGCAGAGAACAGGTCATCTCTCTTTAACTGACACATTCACATCTTCACACAGATGTTATTTTACTCTCTTCTTTCTCCTGTTAGAAATTCATCTTTGTGCTTCCTTCTTTTACTCTTGTGTGATTATAGAAATATGTCGTTTTTTAATAGCAGATACCGTATTATCACATATTAAAGAATAAAGAGAAAAGGGCATTGTCTGTAAATATATATGAATAAAAGGAATAATGTAGCTGTGTGTAAAACTGCAGAACATCAACATAAACCAACAAAAAACAGTTTAAGTGAGAGCTGAGAACAACCAAGGCTGAGTAAATTTAACCTAGACTTCCAAAATCAGCATCTCCTCATCCATGGTGTCATCGGGGTGAAACGACGTCTAAAAACCTTTCACTTGTTCGTCTCCGCCCAAACAAGTGAAAGGTTGTGTTTTATTTTGGAAAGAAGCCGGATGTTTTGTTTTGTGTCTGTGCCCGACTTCCTTTCCAGCACGGGTTAATCTGTGCTGAATTTATCCAGCATGCTCCGTTGTCTGGGAAAAATAGAACTCTTGCGATCAGCTGCAGAGTCCGGCGGTCCGCAGAGGAACAGAAAGAAGCCGGTGGAAATTGACACGTTAAAATCAGCAGCGATTGGGGGATACAACCTTCTTGTAACTGTTTCGGATGTGGTGGACATTTGGGGTGAGATGTCCTCATCTTGGTAGCTCTGTGAAAAGATCAGGTGAGGCTTTGCCTGGATGTTTTTAGTTCACCCTAACTGGATCTGGTTTACATCGTTTCTTAGACATGTTCTCGATCTCAGCACCTGACATTTGGCAGAATCAGCCGACTGTACTGATAACTGTACAGATCTGACTCCGAGCATCTGAGTCTTCTACCATTAAAACTTCACTTAAAGCTTTCCTTTTATGTGTCTCTTATGTCAGAGTTTCCCTCTGGTGTCCAGCAGCTGTTGGTGGGAAAAGAAGAAACCTTTAATCAGCAAGAAGAGAGCCCCAGTCTGGAGGAGGAGGACACAAAGCCCCCACACATTAAAGAGGAACAGGAGGAACTCTGGAGCAGTCAGGAGGAGGAGCAGCTTCAAGGACTAGAGGGGGATATCATCAGGGTCCAGTTCCCTTTCTCTCCTGTCCTTGTGAAAAGTGAAGATGATGAGGAAGAACCTCAATCTTCTCAGCTTTATCAAACACACCCTGAACAAACGGAAACAGGAACTGAAGAGGCCGACTGTGGAGAATCAGAACCAGACACTAACTCCGACCTGGAGGGACATTTACAGGCAGCTGTTGAGGTTGAGATTGAGGATTCTTCTGAAGGTGAGACTGATGAGATAAGAGAAGACCACTCTGATGCTGAGACCGATGAAATAAGAGGAGATCTTTCTGAAGCTGAGACCGATGACAGTGATAGTTGGAAGGGGACGTCAGAGCGCCGTTTAGGATTAAACTGTGAGGAAAATATTAAAGACAAGGGATCCAAAGTGGACAAGAAAGTACATAGCTGCATACAGTGTGGTGTAACATCGACAAAGAAACACAATCTGATCACACATATGAGAATTCATACAGGAGAGAAACCCTTCAGCTGCTCTGACTGTGGTAAAAGATTTGCCCGTAAAGATAGCATGGCCAGACACGTAAGAATTCACAAAGAAAGGGCGAATTTTATCTGCTTCAAATGTGGCAAAAGATTCACTGAAAAAAGTTACCTGATCACACACATGAAAATCCATGTGGAAGAGAAACCCTTTGGTTGCCCTTGGTGTGGAAAAATGTTTACCAAAAATGGTTATCTGGCTGATCACATAAGAATTCACACAGGAGAGAAACCCTTCAGCTGCTCTGAATGTGATAAAAAATTCAACTATAAAAGAAGTCTGACACAACATATGACGATTCACACAAGAGAGAAACCCTTAAGCTGCCTCGAATGTGGCGCCAGATTTTACTTTAAAAAGAGTCTGACTGAACACATGGCGATTCACACTGGAGGAAAACCCTTCAGCTGCTCTGAATGCGGTAAGAGTTTTAAGCTGAAAGGTCATTTGACCGATCACATACGAATTCACACAGGAGAAAAACCGTTCAGCTGCCCCGAGTGCGGAAAAAGTTTTAACCAGAAGGGCAATCTGACTGCACACATGACGGTCCACATGGGAGAGAAGTCCTTCAGCTGCCCTCAGTGTGGCAAAATGTTCACTCGAAAAGGTAATCTGAAGGTGCACATGAGAATTCACGCCGAAGAGAAACTATTCAAGTGCTCTGAATGTGGAAAGGGTTTCAACTACAAGTCAAAGCTGAGAGCTCACATGGCACGTCACGAAGCAGAAAAACTCGTACATCAAACGTAAAGGTTCCCAAACGCATTTTAAGACTTATATTAGTTCACCTTATTTTATCTTTTATTTCCGTTAACACCTTACCGATCCTCACATACTCTGTATTTTCAGTTTCCCTGTCATCGTACACAAAGCACTTAACACTTTCCTTCTTTGACTGATCATCGGACAATAGTCATCACCAGCATGTTTCATAAAATGCTCTCAGAACTCTTACTTTGAAATATTTTGCTTCGTTTTCTGTTGTCCTGAATAATAATATGTGTGTGAATGAGGTTTGATCCACACTTAGGTAGTATGAGATGACAATGGCAGTAACCAGCACATAACTTATCAAAACAGGAGTATGAGAGCGTTCATATCTAACAGGAGATTTTATGAAAAGATGCACAATATGAGCGATTGTCTACATTCATTATAGACAAAAAAATGTGTAAAACTGTGTGGCAGTAAAAACAACAGATCATGTGTTGGAAAAATGTGTTTCATTGCCACCAACTGTTTGAATGCAAATGTTCAAATAAACATTGTATATACCAGTTTAGTGTCTGTTTTCTTCTCCACATATTTTCTTTCTTCTTCCTCTTCTTCTTTCTCTTCTGGAAGAGAGTAGGTGAGTCGTGTTTAGTCTCTTTGCTAAAGAAATGAGGCAAAGTTAAAAAGATGTTTGGTCTCTAGTACTCTGGCTGGGACCCTATATGTCCTGTTGATGAAGTTAGGTGCTGTTCTGAGCATTATTTGTGATTATAAAGTGGCGTTTTGGTTGAGCGCATGGCTCTCTGTATTACTATCCTGCGGTCGTTACTAAAGTTGGTATAACTAGAGAAGCAAGCGGTCGGCAACATTCATGGAGGGGGGGTCTAACTCGGTGTTACGGTGTGTTTGACCCTAAATTAATTTTACACTGGAATATCCCTTCAAGGTGCACCAGTATGTTAAAAGAAAAAAGTCCAACTTGTTAAACAGCTGATCCACCAACAAAATATATAGTTTTAAAAGCAGAATTTCAGTAAAACAAGTTTGTGTTGTAGAAACTGTAAATGAATTTAGGTGAAATGTGTTTGTAGATGACAGACCTTCACTGTTAGACCTGGTGACAGGAAGCAGAGATAGATAGATAGATAGATAGAATAAAAATTTCACTCTTAAAGTAATGAATTTTTATTTTGAAGCTGTGCTTTTACTCTGAAGGCCGCGTAAGTGTGAACGGTAAAATGTTTTGCTTCCGGGTCGCTCCTTTAATCACGGCGTAGGGTTACTGTGTTTGGATGAGCGGAGTTTCCGACATGGGCAGAGTAAAGGTGAACAATCCTGTCCGTCCTTAGACTCTTGGATGATCAGAAAATGTCCGGGTTTGAGGATCATGAAGATTCATTCAGACGGCACAGAGACCTCACAGACCAAACATACGAAGAGGAGCTCCACCGTCCAGGAGAAGAACAGCATGCTGGGATTTTGACAGCTAACGCAAACCTGCAGGGATCAGGTGAGTTTACTGTAAACGTGTCAGAAAGATGAGTTTGTAACTAATTAAGGCCACAGCTAATAAGATCACAACATTTCATAAAATTCTTATAGATGAAAAGATCACCTGGAAAAATACATTAAAAAAAACTACAAAGCAACAATCTAGTGATGGGCACGGCAGTTCTTTTACTGAATCACTAGAATCAGTTCACTAAAAAGATTTGTTCAAAAGATTCGTTCACCAAATCACAGAATCATTTAGTGGGAGAAAACTACGATTCTGACCTCCTGAACTGATTCACAGCTGAACGGTTCAGGATTCAGTTCAGATCATAGTTTCTGGGACTTGGAGACGAGAGTGTTGTCTGTGTTTCTTTGGCAAACAGGTTTGTAAAAATGAACTTGTTTGTAAGTCATGATGTTTTAAGTGTACCGTCCTATGGTATGCTATTTATCAGGTCTGCTCAGTATATTGGGGTCAGGGAGTGATTCGTTCACTGAAAGTTTAGAAGAATTCATACTGAATATGCACCGTTCCCTCACAAACTGCTGCAATGATAGGATGCTGCGGGTTTAACGCACCACTTGTTACATGCTGTGTCCTATTGTATGCAAGTTGTATGTGGTGGCAATTAGCAGTAAAAAAAAAAGTGTGATTCGTTCACCAAGTGATTCAGGCGTCGGTAAATGTGCTCCCTTGTTCACCGGCTGCTGGCCTGGAAATGATGTTTTTCACTTCAGCTCAACTGAAGTGAGAAATGAATGAATCACTCAAGGAAGTGATTCGGTTGAGTATGTTCACTTCAAAGATTCGGTTCTTTTGAATGAATCGTTCGCAAATGACACAACACTACAACAATCTGGTCATGAAAGTGCAACTGTCAACACTAGTTCATAACAGAAATACCTGCTAAGAGTTTTCCAAGTATGATTTTTACATGAATCTCACAGATTTCCTTCATGTGTTCACATATTTTAGAGTTTTCCTCTGGCGTCCAGCAGCTGTCAGTGGAAAAAGAAGAGCCTCCTGAGAAGCAGGATTTTAACCCCACTCTGGACCAGGGAGGCAAAAATTCCCCCCACATTAAAGAGGAACAGGAACAACTCTGGAGCGTTCAGGAGGAGGGAGAGCATCTTCAAGGACTAGAGGAAGATATCATCAGGGTCCAATTCCCGTTCACTCCTGTCCCTGTGAAGAGTGAAGATGATGAAGAAAAACCTCACTTCGAACAGATTTATCAAAAACAAGCTGAACAGATTGAAAAAAGAGCAGAGAGGGAGGAGTTAAAAGGATCAGAACCAGCCAAGAACTTCGACCCAGAAAGACATATACAACCAGAGATCGAGGTCAAGATTGACGACAACTCTGGACCTGAGACTGATGACAGCGATGAATGGAGGGACACAACAGAACTTAGTTTGGGATCAAATATTGAAGGAAATAAATCAAAGACAGCGAGGAAGTCACATCGTTGCTCTCAGCTCAGTAAAACATCCAAAAGAAAACAGCCTCTGACCAAAATCCTCAAAATTCACACAGGAGAGAGACCCTTCCACTGCACTGAGTGCGGTAAGAGATTTACTCGTAAACATGGTATGGTCAGACACATGAGAAATCACACAAAAAAGAAACAGTACAACTGCTTCAAGTGTGGTTCAGTTTTTAACCAAAAAGGTTCCCTGACCACACACAGAAAGATCCACTTTGAGAACAGCCCGTTTGTCTGCCTTCAGTGTGGGAAAAGATGCAGACAAGAATGCAGTCTGACAATACACATGAGAGTTCACACAGGAGAGAAACCCTTCATCTGCTCTGAATGTGGTAAAAGATTAATCTGTGAGGATCATCTGACAAAACACATGAGGATTCACACAGGAGAGAAACTCTTCAGCTGCTCTACGTGCGGAAAACAACTTTACTATAAAAGAAATCTGAGCAGACACATGGCAGTTCACAGGACAGAGAAGTCGTTCAGCTGCTCTGAGTGTGGGAAGCAGTTTACCCGTAAAGAAAGTTTGACCAGACACATGAAAATTCACACGGAGAGGAAAAACTTTCACTGCCTCAAGTGCGGTAAAGGATTTTCCCATGAAGGTAATCTGACCACGCACATGAGAATTCATTTGGAAAATAATCCGTTCATCTGCCCCCAGTGTGGGAAAAAGTGTACCCAAAAACGTGGTTTGATGGAGCACATAAGAACTCACACTGGCGAGAAACCGTTCAGCTGCTCCGATTGTGGTAAAGGTTTTAATCATAAATCCAATCTGATCGCCCACATGGCGCACCATGGAGGAGAGAAACTCTTCAGCTGCACCGAATGTGGTAAAAGCTTTAGCTATAAAGTAAGTCTGACACAACACATGACGATTCACACAGGGGAGAAACCATTCAGCTGCTCTGAGTGCGGGAAGAGATTTAACTTTAAAGGAAGTCTGACCCGACACATGACGGTTCACACAGGCTGAAACCTGACCGAAAATATGTCTTTGTTTTTTTTATCTTATTTAAATCTGAGCTGAAAGTTTAATGTTTCTGTCTCCGTTTTTAAGTTAAAATTCAAAGGTGTGTTGGTGTTCTACGGTACGCTTAAATATGGATATATGAATACCTGTTGTATCTTGCAAAGTTCGAAGTTCATTCATTAATATCTGTGAGTATTTTATTGCCACTTACTACTTCACTGTTAATGTTCATACGAGAATGTTGTTGAAACTGTTGAATGTACCAATGTTCAAACTTTTGATGTGAAAGATGTTCCTTAAATGATAAATTAAACAAATCACCACTTCAGTGTTCAACACGAGTCCCTCAGGCACCTGAGATCTCTTTATCTTTCTCACTAATCACCTGGCTGTCTCAAAAACTCAATTCTGATTGGTCCAGACCCCTAACAACGTTCATAAATTCGGAAAACAAAGATTTTATCAGAGTCAACCTCATCACTGACCTCACATAGATCCAATCAATCAACAGTAGAGTTACAGGTGAACGTTTGTGCTGTTTGTGATTTTTTCTTCTGTGTGAAGACATTCCAAATATGTCACCTCCTGAATTTAAAGGGATATTCCGGTGTAAAATTGATTTAGGGTCAAAACACTGTAACACCGAGTTAGACACCCCCTCGAAAGATGAATGTTGTCGACCGCTTGCTTCTCTAGTTTTACCAACTTTAGTAACGATCATTTCTTTATCATTTCCTTGAAGTAATAATCACCATATTAATCATTTCCACTGCAGACGTGGTAGTTATTCTGCCTTAGCTTCTCAGTCTGATTGTATTTCCATGAAAAAATGATCATAAATGTTCTTCCTTGAGCTGCGTCACCTTGCTGCAGTCCGTTATGGACTGGCCTGAGGTCTCACTACAAACAAGCGGCTGCTGGAAGAGAGTAGGTGAGTTGTGTTTGGTCTCTTTACTTAAGAAATGAGTCAAAGTTAAAAAGATGTTTGGTGTCTAGTACTATGGCTGGGACATCATAAATTTTACGCCTGAATATCCCTTTAAGAGTAACTACATAAATCCAGAACCACACTCCAGTCTAGCAGGTGGCGGTAATGCACCTTTCAGCTGGTTTGCCACCCGCCCCCAAAAAAAGATTTGCTTCCGGGTCACGTTAGCTCGTATCCCAACTTGCACGGTTAGCATGTTTGGATGAGTGAGAGTCCAACATGAGAGGAGTAAACACCAGAAAAGCTTCAGCGTTAACTTTCCTCTCCTCTCTTTAATTCCGGGATCAGTCTGAGACGTCCGGCTTTCAGGATCGTCCAGATTTCTGCAAACAGCGGAGAAAAGACTTTACAGGCCGAAAAACCCCGACAGGACACGAAGAGGAGCTCCAGCAGATGGATCTTAAAGCTGATATAAAACTTCAGAGAGCAGGTCTGTTTTATTGGTTCTGCTTTAAACGGGTTTGATGTGAATATATGAGGGAGCTGAGTCTGTCTCTAATGTTTACACCCTCACAGATCCTGATAAAACTGTTTTTACTGAGATCAGATTTAAAGGTGGGTTACTTTAATGAGGAGAAGCACAAACAATGTTCTTCCTTGAGCTGCGTCACCCTTTTCATGAGGAGAGGCAGAGCTTCTTTCTATAAACTCCATCACTGTCATTATTTGTTGTCATTTAACTGCTGGTTTTTCCATCAGCGCCGCGTAAACTCTTATTTGAATACACTGATGTTTGATGTGTTTTCTCCGTATACAGACCTGTTAGACTTTCAGTGAAGGGTAAAACTGTGGCAGAGGTTGGAGGTCAGTTTTCACAGTGTCTGATTCTCTCCAAAGCTGAGCGATCCTCCTGCTCAAATTCAGACCAAAATCACCAACACCTCCTTTAAGAAATGTCAGAGAGTGGAGCTGAACTTCATTAGTATCACAGAAATACAGAAATACACCCACTGAACATTTTTTGGTCTATAAGAGGTCTAAATGTAGCCGAGATGACTGGTCTAAAATCAGGCTACCACAGGTCTAAAAATGAATGTTTTTTTAAACGTCTAAATCTAGACCAAGTTCAGACTAGCCGGTTAACAGAGGTCTAACCGTATATTGCTTTTGATATAAATATTTTGGTTAAAGGTGGGGTAGTCAGGATCTGAGGAAGTTCCAGTTTTGGGGAGAAATCTTGAATGTAAACTCTACCCCTCCAACCAGTTTTCCCCTCAGCTCCTCCTCTCCCCTCCCTCTCTGCTCCAACAAGCCCCGCCCACAAACAGACGCTCCTGCTCGCTCGTATTGTTCCAATTAAATTCAATTATAATGCAGATAAATACTTCAGATAATTACAAATGGGGCCCAGTCAAGGTGAAGTCAAAAGCATTGGTGCTACTGTAGATGCCAACAGACTACCAGCAAACACAATGTTTGCAGGACTTCTACAACTAGGAGCAGGTTAAAAAAACAGGTTGAATATAAAATGTCCCTCTCAAAGTTTGCCAGCGGAAAGGTTCATCATATTACGTAGGAGAGTTTCTAAAGGAATTTGTATTGACTTGACTGTCAGTCTCTGCTAAAACAGAGTATCAGAGCAGGTCCAGCACTGGTTTATATATTGCTGTTTATGGATCATCACAGCTAACAAACAGAAGTGAAACCATTCAACTGTCAGATTGAGAGCAGCTTAAAACAGGAATATCAAAAAGGACTATTTCACAGCCTCTCATGATGTCTCTTTTCATTCTTCAGAGTTTCCTGCTGACATCCAGAAGCTTGTGGTCGGAGAAGAAGAGCCTCCCGAGCGGCAGGATCGGAGCCAATATGGAGACCAGGAGGACATTAAGCCTCTTCACATTAAAGAGGAACAAGAGGAACTCTGGAGCAGTCAGGAGGAGGCCAATACCAGTAAGTTCTCATTTAGTCCTACCAATGTAAAGAGTGAAGATGAGGAAGGGAAACCGCAGTCCTTGCAACCTCATCAAAAAGACACTGAACAAATGGAAACAAGGGCTGATGGAGAGGACTTGAGGGGATCAGAACCAGCAAGGGTCTCGGACTCAGAGATTGAGGTCAAGATTGAAGATGTTTCTGAAGCTGAGACTGATGACAGTGAGAACTGGGAGAATACAAATGAAGAACATTCAGGATCAAACTCTACAGAAAACACTGAAGATAACGGATCCAAGACACAGAGGAAGTTACACAGTTGTTCTCAGTGTGGGAAGACATCCAGAAAGAAACAACATCTGACCACGCACATGAGAGTTCACACAGGAGAGAAACCTTTCAGCTGCTCTGATTGTGGGAAGAGATTTGCTCGTAAGGATAGTATGACCAGACACATGGGTGTTCACGCAGGGAAGAAGAAGTTTTGCTGTTTCAAGTGTGGTAAAAGATTTCATCATAAAAGTATTCTGGTTACACATATGAGAATACATCTGATTAGATATGGTGTAAAAGAACACATGAGGATTCACACAGAAGAGAAACCATTCAGCTGCTGTGAATGCGGGAAAAGATTTCATCACAACTCGAGTCTAAGGGCTCACATGGCTTATCATGTAAGAGAAAAACTGTTCAGTTGCTCCGAATGTGGGAAAAGATTTATCTGTGAAGGTCATCTGGCAGAGCATACAAGACTTCACACAGGAGAAAAACCCTTCAGCTGCTCCAAGTGTGGGAAAAGATTCAACCATAAAAGAAATCTAACCAGGCATATGATCATTCACTTGGAGGGAAAAGCCCTCTGCTGTTCTGAATGTGGGAAAAGGTTCACATGTAAAGGTCATCTGATTGAACACTTGAGGATTCACACAGGAGAGAAACCCTTCAGCTGCTCCAAGTGCAGCAAGAGATTCAACTATAAAAAACACTTGAATCAGCACATGACGATTCACATGGAGGAGAAACCCTTCAGCTGTTCTCAGTGTGGCAAAACCTTCAACCAAAAACATCACGTCACTAGGCACATGCTGATTCACACGGGAGAGAAACCCTTCAGCTGCTCTGAGTGTGGAAAAAGATTTAACAGTAAGAGAAATCTGACCCGACACATGCCGCTTCACACAGGAGAGAAACCCTACAGCTGCAGTGTTTGTGAGCAAAGATTCACCTGGCATTCGCAGTTAAAAATTCACAAGTGTGGAAGAAGTCAGGCTGCCAAGTTACAGGAAGAAAAGAAAGAGAGGAGAAGAAAGGTAGAGACAGGAGAGGGCTGTGAAGGACTGGAGTCAGCCGAGAATTCAGATTCAGAGATACTTTTACAGCCGGAGATCGAGGTCAAGCTTGAAGAGTTTTCTGAACCTGACACTAATGACGTAAGTGGAGACTTCTCTGAAGCTGAAACGGATGATAATGATGATATCAACAGCACAACAGAACAGAGTTTAGGACTGATCTCCATTGAAAATACAGGAGATGCTGAGTCAAAGAGGAATAAGAAATTACACAGCTGCTTTCTGTGTGGCAAAACATTCAAGCAGAAACAGCATCTGACTATACACATTAGAAATCACACAGGAGAGAAACCCTTCAGCTGCTCCGAGTGCAGTAAAAGATTTACCCGTAAAGAAAGTATGACCAGACACATGAGAATTCACACGGGAAAGAAAAATTTCAGCTGCTTCGTTTGCGGGAAAGGATTCACCCATAAAGGTAATCTGACCACACACATGAGGATACACTCGGAAGACAACCCGTTCATCTGTCCTCAATGTGGGAAAAAATGCACTCACAAACGCGGTCTGACAGAGCACATGAGAACTCATACAGGAGAGAAACCATTCAGCTGCTCTGAGTGTGGAAAAAGATTTTACCTCAAGTCCAGTCTGACTGTCCACATGACGTACCATGAAGGAGAAAAACTCTTTGGTTGCTCTGATTGCGAGAAAAGATTTATCTCTGAAGGCCATCTCACCGAACACATGAGGAGTCACACAGGAGAGAAACCCTTCTGCTGCTCTGAGTGTGGGAGTAAATTCAACTATAAAAGAAATCTGACCCGACACATGATGATTCACATGGAGGAGAAACCCTACAGCTGCCCTGAGTGCAGTAAAAGATTTAACCAAAAAGGTCATTTGACGAAACACATGGTGATTCATATGGGGGAAAAACCCTTCAGCTGCTCTGAGTGTGGGAAAAGATTTAATTTTAAAGGGAATATGACGAAGCACATGTTAGTTCATGCAAGACGGAAATCCTTGAGCTCTTCAGAGGCCAGTAATAGACCTGAACATCATCATCAGCTGACGCCTGAAATAAGACATCAACAAGGAGAGGAGGCGCTCATCAGCTGTGATGTTTGTGATCAAGAGCTCTCTGGCTGCCGTTCCTCAGAGCTGAATCAAAGTCATAACCAAAACCATAACCACGCTGATGAAGATGAAGAAAAATGTGACGGAACAGAAACAATGTGTGACTCAGATCCAGAGGGACTTTCACAGCAGGAGACTGAAAACTGAAGGGGAGACTCTTCTAAACTCAACTCAACTGTATTTGTAAAGCACTTTAAAACAACGCAGACATAAAAAACAATCAAAAGACAATTAAAACAATGGATGAAATAAAAGCAGATGTTAAAAAGTAAAATATAGTTTTAATGTTCTTAAAAACTTATTAAAAACATAGGAACAAATAACTAAAAACAAACCATAAAACACTGAAACAGGGTTGAAAGCCAAAGAATAAAAATGGGTTTTAAGACGAGGTTTTAAAAATGGACAGTGTGGAGGCTTGTCTGATTTGGAGGGGTAACTCGGAGGGGTACCTCCAAGAGCAGCTGATCAGCTGACCTGAGGCAGCGAGCAGGGGTGTAGGGGTGGAGAAGCTCAGAGAGGTAAGATGGAGCCAGACCATTTCAAGATTTAAAAACAAATAAAAGAATCTTAAAATGAATAACCAGTGGAGGAAGGCCAGGATGGGAGGAATGTGCTCCTTATACTCCAGTTGCGTTTTGTACTAACTGGAGACGTGCGAGGGAGGACTGGCTGACTCCAAAGCAAAGTGCGTTACAGTAATCCATTAAACCGAGATGTAACAAAGGCGTGGATTACTGTTTGTGCAAAGAAAAGCCAGCTGCGTAATATCATAAAAGGTGGATTTCACTACTGAGCTGATTTGCCTGTCGAGTTTAAAATCACTGTCCATCTTAAAACCCAAATTTGAGACGGTTGGCTTTAAATAATCTGCTAAAATACCCAAGTCTACAGGAGGGGATTCACAAGGACCACTGGGACCAAACTGGAACGTTTACTCTGATGATCAGAGGGGGACCACAGGGCATCAGACGGTTTTAAAACCGGAGAAAACCTTCAGCTACTTTCAGAGATTTCAGAGGTAGAAAACCACCCAGATGCTCTGACTGGAGAGAAACCATTTACCTGCTGTTTTATGCTGTAAAAATGACCAGATATTCATTCCCGAAGCTTTGGTTCGTTCTCTGACTGGATCATGTAAATACGAACCCATCTCTGCTGCAGTGGGCCTTCTTTCATTGGCTAATTCAAGACATTTCTGTAAATATAAACTAATTCTGCACAGTAGTAAACCGCAGTGCACCTTTATACTTGAATGACCTAAATGACCAGTCTGTACCTGCTCTGGTACTTCCTCTGAGGGTCCTAAGACTCTTTGGGTTCGTCCATTTTCTTGATTTTCTTTGTTGTTTTTTATTTCCTGAATGTTTTTGTATTTTATTATTTTCATGTCTCTTTTTCCTTCAATCGCTGTGAAGCATTGTTTCTTAAAAAACTCTATTATTATTAATTATTTTCTTTTTCTCCGAAGAATGTAAATAAATCCATGTGGAAAATTTTTAATAAATGTTCATAAATTAATCAGATGAAGCTTATTTGTGTTGATCCAGTTATCATAAAACAATAAATATGAACTATAAGTTACTGAGTCCATACATCTAACTAGAGTTTTGTCCTGTATTCTGGAGTAATTTTAAGCACCAATATGTTCTGAATTTTATTTTTTGTATTTAAACGTATAAAGAAGGTTTTGACAGAGGTTAAGCAGTACCGTATTTTTCGCACTATAAGGCGCACCATCAATGAACGCATCTATTCCTGTCTATTTACGTACATAAAGCGCACCGGATTATAAAGCGCATTAAGCCAAACAAAACAGTCAGATAAGTCAAACTTTAACTCATTTAATAACCAGAATTCATACATAAGGCGCACTGAGGATTTTTGAGAAAATTAAAGGATTTTAAGTGCGAAAAATACGGTATTTGATTATGAGGTTAATTTACACACACAAAAAATAATTATCGTGGGTTTTCAGGCAGAATAAAACAAAAAAAAAGAACTCCTGGCAGATTTTGCTTGCAAATAACTTTGTTTTAATGCTGTTAACAGTTATTTACATTCATCAGAATATAAAACATTTTTCTCTCTCTCTCTGTTTATCTTCCTGTAGCTCTCTTTTGTTGAGATTGTGTGTGGAGGTGCAGACAGGACAAAGGAAAAAAGCAGATTCTTACCATCATGTAATTCTTGTGCTTGTCAACCTTTTTATAAAACTGATCAGAGCGAAGAAACTCTGCAAATATTCAGAAAGTACACACAAACATGACAACAGTCTTATCGGAGAGGTTTCAGCCCCCTGATCCTGATCACACCTGTACCATGTCAATAAAAACACACTTATAAATACATCATATAGTGTTGAATGACACTGAAGCTGCTCTCACTACAGAACAGGCTGAACTGAACTGTCCAAAAACTTCTCAGTCGTCTTTCTAAATCCTGATCCGTGCAAAAAAAAAATGAATCAGTAACTTCTGCTTGTTGTGATTTTAAGGACATTATGTGGAGAGCTCCTGTGTTTCTGGTCAGCTGTTCTCCTCCTTCTCTCCTCCCCTCTCTCCCTCTCTCCCCCTGCTCCCCCCCTCTCCTCCTTCTCCCTCTCTCCTCCCCGCTCTCTCACTCCTGCTGCTGTCCTTCTTTGTTGATCACATTTTTGAACAGCGTGAGCAGCGGCCTCTGAGTGCGTTCGTCCCAGCTCTTCATGAAGCCGCCGTACCGTTTGCTGGCTGGCGGCCCGCTCCAGCGAAAGTGCTTCATCTTGTAGACGCCGTCTTGCTTCTCATGGATGTCGTCCTGACTCTGCTCGTCCTCTTCTCCCTCCCCCTCCACCTCCTCTTGCTCCTTCTCCTCCTCTTCCTCTGCCATTATTTTGCTGGCCAGCTCCCGCCTCTTTATCTCTCCAGGGAAAACCTCAGCTGACTCTTCCTCGGCGCCGTTAGAGGTGTAGACTTTGATTGGGCGGCGCTTTCGCCCGACAGGTTTCCCCCAGCGGAAGTGCTCCATGGAGTAGGAGCGCTTGGCCTGAGGAGAGGAGGAGGAGGAGGGTAAGAGAGGAAGCAGAGACACCAGATCTGATGGAGGAGGAGGTTGGAGGTGTGCTTCGCCTGGGATGATGGGCGTCTCGGCGGTGAGGTCTGAGCGGCAGAGTTGGATACAGTCCTGTGGTCAGATGTCACAGCGTTAAACATCATTAGACAATGTGCTCTACATCAGGCTCTTCTGTTTATTAAAGGGATATTTCACTGTTTTTGAAGTTAAAGGTGGTGTAGTCAGGGTCTGATGAAGTTCCAGTTTTTAGGAGAAATCTTGAATGTAAACTCTACCCCTCCCAACCAGTTTTCCCCTCAGCTCCTCCTCTCCCCTCAAGCCCCGCCCACAAACAGACGCTCCTGCTCGCTCGTATCGTTCCAATTAAATTCAGATATAATGCAGATAAATACTTCAGATCATTACAAATGGGGCCCAGTCAAGGTGAAAGTCAAAAGCATTGGTGCTACTGTAGATGCCAACAGACTACCAGCAAACACAACGTTTGCAGGACTTCTACAACGAGGATAAAGTGACATAGTCCAGGACCCGAGGGAGGACAGTTTAGCGATGGCGCTACAACACGCTACAGCAGGTCCGCTTGACAAGAAACACTTCTGTTACAGACACTTGTCTTACTTTGTTAAAGCAGTTTACCTGTCCAGCAGAAAGGTTACAGGGTCACCAAGATCCCCAAGCGTCCCCCATCGTTTATGTTGACCCGGCTTTTTAGCTCTTGTCCGGTCTACCTCCGTTTTAAGCGCCCGTTATTCTTCCAGAGTCTCCGGTATTTACTTTGTTTTCTTGCTTGTGTCGGCAGTCGTGGCCAAAGGAGGATTCAGACAATTTTCCGAACTTTCTGGTTGGTTTCTACTGTCCGATATTGTAGCACGCTAACTTTGTTTGGGCTCATGAACGACACGGGGGAGCAGCGTCTGCCTCACAACCAATCAGGTTAGAGGAGGTGAAGAACAGCTTTGTTTCGTCAGAAAGAGCGGACCGCTCAAAAATGTTAAAATGTAGACTACACAGACATAAGAGAACACAGAGATATCGATATATTACCAAATGTCATCAAGAACTAATAACTATTGACTGATATTAAAAGCTTTTTTGTTTATACACCACAAAAAAGATGTTTCTTTAACGAATTCCTGCCGACCCCACCTTTAAATTGTATTAGTTACATGACATGAGAAAGTGAACAGTTCTGCTCCTTTAATGAGGAAAACTGGTACAAAAGCGAGGCTCAAGTTTACCACCATGAGATTTAGCTCATTTAAAAACGCTCTGCTGAGATTTCAGCACTTTTAGAACACAATCCCTTTAGAGGACAAGGGCTCAGACTGTGTCTAACCTTATATCCATTATTTATATAGTCATAGATTACATTATTATACCTTATAGACAGATTATATAGATGGGTCATAAAACAGGATATAAACTGGTGCTTAACAGTCTGATCAAAAGGTTCAATTTAAAAGAAAAGACAACGGCTGTGTCCAAAATGATTCACTCAATCCCTAACCCCTATATAGGGTTTCACTATATAGCTGACTATGTAGTGAGCTCAATCCCTTGAGGTTTCAGGCACTACATGGCATGATGGGATGCCCACCACCGGTGAGTGACCATCAGATGGTCACTACATTTTGCAATGCTTTATGGTAAATTTTGAGTTGCCTATATGGGGCACTGGAATTGATCACTGAGGTTTCGGACACCCCTCAAAATGATGCTAACCCCACGATAGTCGCCCATATAGGGGTTAGGGATCCATTTCGAACACAGCCAATATCTACAATAGTGTGTGTGTGTGTGTGTGTGTGTGTGTGTGTGTGTGTGTGTGTGTGTGTGTGTGTGTGTGTTCACCATCATCCTGCTCTCAGAGTTGACTTCCTGACAGCTCCGGTGTTCCATACAATTACTGACAGCTCCTCTGGCCACGCCCACCATGGCCACACACACCAATAGCCACACAGGACGCATTCTCCTGCCGGCCAATCAGAAACAGGTAAACAAAAATGAAGTTTTTCTTTTGTTTTCTTTTTTTAAATCATTGTGACTTTGTACTAACTTCAAAGTAAAATCCATGATACATACACTCAGGATAGTTTCTCTTTGTGTTTTCAGGGTTTGATTCCTGATTTTAGTTTTTGTAGTTTTCATCCCTGTCTGTGAAATCTCGTCAATGAAGTTTAAACAAAAGAACCAAAACTGCAGACTGAAAAGATTTTAATAAACAAAAAAAAAACTTGATTAAAAATCCAAATCCAGAAAAAAGAAACTAGAGAACTGAAAATAACATGGACAACAAAGGTAATGTAGGAGTAACTAAAAGGAAAACAGTCAAATTGTGTAAATGAGTAAATTACAAAATTAATTTATCCAAAAAAATCTGGGCTCATCAGCTGTAGAGTATTTCTGATATCATCCTCACCTATTCTGATTAAATGTTCATTAAACAAACATTTTTTGCCACTTCTACCTTTACATTTTTAAATGCTTTCAATATAATATATTTTCTTTTACAAGTTTTTGTTACTTTGGATTTCATCATTTTTATCAGGTTAAATTTTTTGTCCTTAATCTTCATGTTTTGTACAGTTTTATACAAAAATGTCAACACAGTTTGGTCAAATAAAATTAAACTGCAATATATTACCATTGCTGCTATGTTGAATCCTACCTCAATATTATATATAAACATGTATATATAATTCTTAATACTTAACACTATTTACCCTGCACTAGAGGATTTTATCTTGTGTATAGTCTGTCCCTATTCTTTTTTCTTACAACTATTTTTGTCATTTTAATTGGCTCTGTTGTCTTTTTTTATCTATCGCACTGAAAATGGAGAAGCTCTCCAATCTTGTTGTACTCCAGTATATGGACAATAAAGGGCACTCTGATTCTGATTCTGATTCTGATTCTATTAGGTCCTTTTAAATTAAGAGGCGTATTTTAAGAGTTCTTATGAAGTTTCAGACAGTTTCTAAACAATAGTAAGAAGACAGTAAGGATCAAAAAAGGTCAAAAATAAGTCTCATGTTTCACTCACCCCCGTTCTGTCTCTGAGATTTTCTCGTCCTTCGTCGTCGTCGTCGTCTTCTTTTTGTGTTTTCTTCTCGTTCTGAACAGAGATTTCTGATTCTTCACTTTTGTCTGTCCAATAATCGACCGGACCATTTTATATGTTGTCAGCCAACACACACACACACACACACACACACGTCATTACCTGACGTCTCTCCATCGTGCTCTTGTGAGGACAAACTGCTGCATTAGGACAGACAGTCATTGACAAACTGCTCCTGTTCACTTCCACCCACCAACACACATCATCATCACCATCATCATCTTCATCTTCATCTTCATCATGAATGTAAGTCTACAGCACACTATGAGACTGAAAAGCTTCTTTAATTGTTAATACTGAACTTTCTTCAGCAGGTTAAATTTCTACTTTTTATTTATTTTTTGGTCAAAAATCTGCAAAAGAAAATTCAACCTCAGCTGCTCAAACACTCAGATTTTCTGAAATTTTCTCTTTTTTTGCAGATAAAAACACGATGAACATGCAAAAAGAAGATGGTGACATTCTGAGTATTGACATAAGACATTCTGACATTTTGTCTTGATAAATTAACTGTAAAACTATTCCTAATATGTGAGGGTTGAAATATTGAGGTCTGTTATTTTAAAGGTAAGAAAAGATATTGTATGTTGAACATTGCACATTGATTTCTGAAGTTATTTTGACTGTTTAAAAGTATCTAAAACAAACCTGTGTCATCCTTAAACTTATCTTCACACAACAAAATCACCTGAAACTGAGTCCACAGTCGAGAGTCTGAGAGTTAAATATCTGACAGATTACGGCAGAGGTGAGATGTTTGAGCCTGAGGGTCAAAGTTCACAGCTTTACACACTCACCTACAGATGGATCTGTCTTCTATCATACAGCAGATAACCTCTGCATGACCCATTATTGATTCAAAGGAATTCAAACAACCGTTTCGCCATCGACCATTCACTCTTAAAGGATGATAAATCTCATCACTTTGTGTTGTTATTTTAAATATCTGATTAATTTCTTACACCACTTAACTTGTACTGAAACCTTTCACTCTAGCAGAAGTTCACAAGTCCAGAACGATACTGAAGTTTGTTGGAAAAGGTCTGTTAGCTGTTACACCGTTCAGGTTAAAGCCCGAGTGTGATTAAATATCGTATCAGCGCCATAACTCCCAAATCCAACCAGGTGTTTCTGTCTTGTTTCCAGTTAAAATGTCTGATTACTCCTAATTTAAGACATAAATCCATGAAAATGTTTTATTTAAGCAATTTTCCCCTGGGTATTTTAAAAGTTTTTCCTGATTCTGATTCTGATTATGTAAAAAAAAGGAAGAACAACAGACAGAAAACCTTAGCTTCATTCATTCGTTCATTCAGGGCGTTCAGAGTGAGGGCTTGAATGCTAGTGTGGATGAATCAGTACGACTCCATCAGAGAAAGAGTCGGCTGTTCTTTCACTCTCTCATCCTAAACTTTCAGAGTTTATCTTCTAATGGATCTGATCGAGTCAGACGGTAAATATAAACCCATTAGAGGTTCTCCCACGGCCTTGAACCAACGTTCAATCCATTAAAGACCAGCGCACACAAACGCCGGCTCTGTCTGCTGTGTTCAGGAGAAGATGGAGCGGTAATGGCACAAACAAAAAAAACAAACAAACAGACAGACAGACAGAAGTCAAAGTGACGACATTATTGATCAGAACTTCAGATCTTCATTCACAAACTTCTGCAGAAAAATCAGTCCATCTTTATTTAATTATCTCAACAAAGTTTATTCGTCAAGTTTTCAGTCAAAAACATTGTCTGTGAAGGGATAACTGTGGACTGTAGAGCCGTGTAAAAACTAACACCCCGAAGCTTTACTGAAGCGACAGAGCAGACAGGCAGAAGCTCTAATGACACCAGGATGAGTTGGCTGCTCTTCAGATGTTCCTCAACATACTGACGGAGAAGGAGCTGAGTTTAATTGGCTCACCGTACACTCACCTATAACCATAAAACAGTCTCAGATATCTGCCACAGAAATGAGTTTCCTCCTGAGCCCAGCTTTAGTGATGGCATAAGGAGATCAGACATCCGGAGTAAGGAGTTCAAAATAGACCTCCATCCCCTTTGCATGGAGCGAAGCCAGCGAAGTTGGTTTCAAGTCGGTGATTAGGACGCCTCTTGGGTGTCGTCCATTTGCGGTTTTCTGGGCAGGTCCAACTGGTGAGAGACCGTGGGGTAGACCCAGAACATGCTGGAAGGATGCAGGATCTGGAACCGTCTTTGGAACCCCCTGGAGCAGGAGGGCTGAGGGGCACCTGGATTTGTTCCCTCAGCCGGCAGCCATGCACCCCCCTCAGGTCAGCCCCAGATTCCTTCTGTCTGTCATCGGCAGCGTTGCATCACTCACTGTTACTTATAGTGACATTACTCTGATCCCATTATCTGTAATCTATTACCTTCCAGCCAATGGCTGCCAATCCTCTCAGAGGATTATCAGGATAAGATGTCATACCCGGTGCTGAGCACACACACCCACATACAAACAGTCTCCTGGCTGTCCTGATACTTTTCCATTGAGCTGGATTCGGTGCTGGGATGCTGGGACTTACATGGCGACAGGTAGGACAGTGGTTCTGATGTGAACTCTCTTTGTTTGAACTTTAATTTGAATGAAACCAGAAACTCTTGATTACTGCTGAGTATCCTCCGAAAAGAGGAACCATCTGACTGCTGTGGAGACTCAGCTACAGGTGTGTCTGATGACGCTCCAGAGGTGAAGGAAATAAGATGTAAAAACTGTTAAACTGATTAAACCAGCTCCAGTTGGAGATGTTTAGTGACAATATCTTTCAGATCCAGCCGTGATCATCTCCCCTCTGTTTGCAGTTTCTTAAAAACACGACTCGTTTCTATTGGCTGCCATAGTAACTTCAAATGAAAGTAGCTACCAAACAAGTTCAGATTGAGGTCATGAAAACCTTTTAATACAAGTTTGTCCTGTTGAATTTGAGTTTGTGACGACCTACATTGATCTTTATTTGCAGTTTCATGGTTCATGTGTAGTTCAGTAGATGGGATCATGCAAAAGTCCACACGTCTAAAAAACTCTCTGATTTTGTCTCTCAGCAGGAGAATCTATCAGCAGGTCTGAATCTCTGACCTGACAAGGACTCTGCAGGATGTATGAGCCTACTGGGTCCAGAAAGACTCCCACTGAACTTTGAACCGATCCGACCGACCAGGATGACAAGAAACCCTGCAGGAATGATCGAATGCATGAAAAGTTGAACTCTGGGAAATGCCTGACCTGGACAATCTGGATATTGACGCTGAGTCTTCTTGGGATGTGGGTCAAAGTTCATGAATGAAAGATGGCGAGTCGCTGAACTTTGAGGATGAAGCGTCCTTTTGTTTTGCTGACTTGCTCCTTCCTGACCTGGTGGTGGTACCAGCTTGTGACGGGTGACTTTGCCGCCTCTGATGGACACACAGATGTCCAGCCTGGTGAAGACGTCCACCACAACACCCTCAGAGAAACTCGCACAGATTTGTTGGGCGTGAAAGGACGAGCAAGCAGAGATGTATTAGACACAAACATCGGAGCAAACTGGGACCTACCGGACATCAACAAGAACAACTACGAGGACGCTGACTGGCACCCTCCATCCACCCTCCTGGAAACACGTTACAACCTTCATCCTGATTCTTCACCGGTGATGCACAGAACAAACACTGGAGTCAGAGAAAGCAACAACCGGAGTTCAGCAGAGCACTGCGGCGAGTACAGCAGCCAGATGACCTCCAACGGACAGTGCCGGCTGACGGCCACGCTGCCCGCGGTACCTGTGGGAACATCCCAGAAACGCTGCCCTGATATGTTTCGCTGTACAGACGACATCTCCTATTGGCTGCATGAGAACCAGAACAGGAAGGAGCAGCTGGATGAGCTGAGGGAGACCATGTCAACGCTGCAGGAGGAGCTGAGGAACCACGGGCATCGAGTCAGGGCTCTGGAGACGCAGGTACACCAACGGCGAGATCAGTGAAGTGTTTTAGGAGTTTGCAGCTGAACCTCCTTTTATCTCCTGTGAGGAGTGTCTAACATTAAACCAACAGACACTTTACTGGTGTTAAGAGTGCGCTTCAATGGTCAGGTAACGACGAGTGCGCCCTCTGCTGGATCAAACAGCGAGCTACAGTCTGATGTATTTTTTGGATTTGTACAACTCACTTCAGTTTTCCCTTCAAGCTTGAACAGATACTAATATTTCTGTTAAAAAATGAGCTGAAACCAAAGAAAAGGCTTCAAACACGAGAGAACAAACAGATGTTTTTATTTGGTCATTAACTCTCTCATCTGTTCTCGTTCGCTCACTTCACTTCATACCTAATCGGCTTTATCCAGCAGCTGTTTACTCCACCAAAGCTGTCGTGTGATTAGAACAAGAAGAAAAGGGGGGAAAAAGGTGTGACAATATCAACACAGCCCGTCTTTATCTCACTCTTTCTCCTTATCTCTCTGTCTTGACACCCACTAAGTCCTCCTTAACCCTGAATGCTAACAGGATTAGCTGCAAACCTTTTGGATGGAGTCCCGGATCCTTCCGAGGCTTCCTGACCCAGAGAGCATGTTTCTGGGCTGCAGTGTCCCCGGGCCGCCCTTCCTCACAATCCAATTAAATGGATCGCTGCTGAGCTTGTGACGCTGTGAAACGGTTTGAACCGAAGGAAGTTTGACGTAGAGAAGTTTGACGTAAAGAAGTTTGGTTTTCTCTAGAAACAAATGTTCAGTTTTGCAGTTTCTTTGAGACTCTCTGAGATTTTAGACGTCTTTGTTCCTTTTTGCTGCTTTACTTACTCAGACTTAGTTCCTCCCGTTCCTATTGGAACATTGGGCGACGAGTCCCCTTCATTTGCTCCGGTCCCTAGCGACCCTTCTTGCTCCATGCCAGCTGACTCCCATCTCGCTCAGGTCTTCCTTGGCTGTTTGTCGCCATGTCTTCTTTGGCCTCCCTCTATTGCCACACTTGCCGGTCTCTCTCTATTGGCGGTCGGAGTCCATGTCCGGTCATTCTCTTTCTCCTGTCACAGACGGTGTCAGACAAGGGTGCCTGCCCTTCTCATCACCTCTCCATGGTGATGTGGTCTCTACATGACACCTTTAGGATGGATCGGAGGCATCGTCGATGGGAGAGATCCAACAGAAAGATCTGTCTGACCCCTGATCGAGTTGAATAATCATGAACCACACAGGCTAACATCCATTTTTCTGCTTCTCAGGGTGATGGAGGATTGAATCTGAACTTGACCTTTGACCAGCGTCTGCACTCCCTGGAGTTTCATCAGACCAAGATGGACACGCTGCTCCACATTCATGAGACGCTGCTGCAGGAGTTAGAGACGCAGCTCCGAAACCTTTCAGCCACGGTGCAGCGCGTGAACCTGAACACGGGCTGCAGGATTAACGTCATCAGAGCAACTTCTCTGCTCAGCATGAGGGACACGCCGCCAGGTAGATGCACACACACAGAGCAGACACCTTCAGAGCAAATCCAGGTGTACTAAAACCTGCGGTCTCTCTGTCTCACCCCTCAGATGGACGCCACCTGTCTCTCTGTCCGTCAGACTGTGCGACTCTGTATCACAACGGTGTTCGTCGATCTGGCGTTTACAGCATTATCGTGTCCCCAGGTTCATCCCAGCCGGTGTACTGTGACATGGAGACAGACGGTGAGACATCCACGATATAGACACCTGTAAGCTACATGCATAGAAATATGTGTAATAGAGTGACATATGAGGGCAGCATGCTCATGAAGACTCCTTCTAACAGGTGGGGGTTGGACGGTGTTCCAGCGACGGCGCGATGGCTCGGTGAATTTTAATCGAGGCTGG
The DNA here is from genome assembly GCA_962446985.1 of Xyrichtys novacula. NCBI lineage: Eukaryota > Metazoa > Chordata > Actinopteri > Labriformes > Labridae > Xyrichtys > Xyrichtys novacula. The sequence continues at coordinate 2,407,573 of OY660884.1, read as the reverse complement.
TCGGAGTATCGCGAAGGCTTCGGAGAGCCGCGAGGAGAACACTGGGTGGGGAACCAACAGCTCCACCTGCTGTCCAATCAGGGCCACTACAGCCTTCGCATCAAACTGCAAGACTGGAGCAACGCCCACAGACACGCCCACTACCACACCTTCAGGTAGAAAAGGAGACTTTGTGGAAAACAGGAAAACAGGTTTAGATCTTTAGGAACAGAACATGTTTATAATTGGTGATAGCTTGCAGTCAGGTTCCACAGTAAATGCTCCCTCACTCACTCCTTCCCTCAGCAAAGCAATGGTGGCCTTCCAGGACAAGAAACTCCTGTGATGACTCTTGAGTACAATCCTTCATTTGTTAGGTTTTTACTGTCAACAATGTCTAGCAGAACAAATTCTTTTGTGCCCAACAACCGCTCTCCCTACTGGTGCGTTTAGTGTGTCCTCTCACAAACTACAAAAATTGTCCCTTCTGTGCTGCTGTAGAAACATGGCGCTGCTTGCTAGACTCTGTGGAAGGGGATCCATCTGCGATTTTATATACAGTTGATTTTATTTTAACCATACTTCATAATATTATTCATAATATTTCACTCCTACCGAGTCTGTACCTCCACATGCTGCTCATTCTTACACATCGCACATTTAACTGCAAGTTTGTTTTTTTTTTTTGTTTCCTTTCCTTTTGGAGCTTTTCAAGTCTTTATTGTGCTTTTTTGACAGTCGGTGGACTAGTAAACTAGAGGAGAGAGTCAGGGAAAACATGCTGTTCAAGGCCACAAGTTTGAATTGATATTTACACTGCAAAAAAAAAAGAATTTTGACCAAAATTTGTCTCATTTCTAGACAAAATATCTCATCACACATTATCTAAGCTTCACTGACCCGACAGATCCAAGTTTAAATGTTTTTTAAAGCTTTAATTTTCCTGAAACTGTCTCAGAAAATCTTTAGATTTTTTTGCTGTTTGCAAACATGTTTTTGTAGTAGTTTGGTTTTGGTTTCGTTTCTCCTCCTCTTTGTTCTGCAGGATAGAGGATGAGGAGAACCACTACCGCCTCCACGTGTCCGGTTTCAGCGGCACCGTGAAAGACTCGTTTGCTTGGTACCACAATCAGCAGAGCTTCAGCACGCCAGACACGGGAAACATCTGCGCTGAAATCAGCCACGCCGGCTGGTGGTTCCATCAGTGTTTCTACGCCAACCTCAACGGCGTCTACTACAAGGTACGTCTACCTCAATCATCTGTGTTTAACTTAACAGAGTCGGATTCTTTGTGAGGAGACAGAAAAAGATGTTTTTTAAGATAAAGGTGAAGGGCTCCAATAAGAGGGTGAAGAGAAAAGAAGTGAGAGGAAACAGAAATGTTCAGAGAGGAACCGAGAAAGCGGAGATATGTTGTGTTTATGTGTTTCTCCTTCAGGGGGGTCGTTACTCTCTCAAAGCTCAGAATTTACTCGGACCGGACGGCATCGTCTGGTTCTCCTGGAGAGAATCGGACTTCTATTCCTTGAAGGGGGTCACCATGATGATTCGACCGAGCAACTTCAGACCGAGCTTTTCACCGTAACAATCCCTTTTATCACTGGACAAGTACAGCAGCTTCAGGCAATAAAATAATTAACACATGGACTAATGTGTTCATCAACGACAGGAAGAGTTGAGGAACTTTTTTTGTGTAACCCCAGGGGAAGCAGACACAAGAACTTCAAGTTGGACAACAGTTTGAAAAGTCATGTACCCTGGGGAGTTGGCTTTGTGTAGCCCAGAACCAGAGGAGGAGAAAAGTCAACATTATTTGTCTGTGGCACAGCACTCTTTCAATAAACACAACACTCATTAACGTGTATTTGTTTCATACAGTGATTTATTGGAACACCTAAAGCCATTGTGCGATAAGTCTACAAGATTCCAGGAAGTAAATGACCACTTCAAACCGATCCCAGAGGAATCAGGCTAACTGTACAGGTGAAGCTCCTCGGACAGACACACAGGAACTCAACAAGAGGTCAGAAAGTACTGCAGTTGGAAACGTTTCCCCACAGACCGAAGGGAGGGCTGACCCCAGGAGGTGGTGAGTGTTTACGAGGGAACCGACCGAGGACGGGTGACAAACTGCCACCACAGAGGGGGGAGGTCGCCCTCCTTACGGGCAGGAGGAAGGGCCTCAGTCCTGGGGCCCTCCTTTTCAGTCTCAGCCTGCAGCTGGGCCACCTAAGAGCAAACACAAGCAGACAGAATCTTAGTTTCTTTCTTTATTTTTGTTTATGAACCATCAAAACAGATTCCAATTCACCTGAATGACCTGAAACTAAATCTTCAGTGAAATCATAAAATTATTTAAAATCATTTTGGGGTCAAATATCATTTCAAGCAGCAGGAGACTGAACTCAAAGTTCCAGGTACTTTTGTCAAAGAGCTCCTAAACTGATCGTAACCATTCAAGTTAACGTGTCAATTTCCACCGGCTTCTTTTCGTTCCTCTGCAGATCGCCGGACTCCACAGCTGATCACAAAAGTCCCTTTTTTCTGGACGCCGGAGCATGCCGGATAAATTCAGCACAGATTAACCCGTGCTGGAAAGGAAGTCGGGGACAGACACAAAATAAAACATCCGGCTTCTTTTCAAAATAAAACACTCTGGGCAGAGACGAACAAGTGAAAGGTTTTTAGACGTCATTTCACCCCGATGACACCATGGATGAGGAGATGCTGATTCTAGAAGTCTAAAAGTAGATTTCGTCCTCTGGAAGGACACAATCTACTGCTTATATGTCTATGTGTCTGTCTTTATAGAGACAACTCGTTATTGCGCGATTGGACGTGAATCCGCGGGTTCTTGTGAGTTTTTGTGATTATTGCTGTCCATAATCCGCCCATGAAATTCGCCTCACCAACAGATCCGGTAGGAATTGGTGAACAACGAAAATGGCTGCCATTCCGGATGCGGTGAAATTTGGGGGCGAGTTTTTATGGTCAAACGGACAGATTTATTTAGAATCTTTTATTTTTCATAAATATGAAATACTCTAATCTAAGACAAAGTAACATGTTTGGACCCTGGACCGCTCACCTCTTTGTCCCAGCTCTCCAGCCTCAGTTTCTTCCACTGCTCTCTCTTAGCAAAGTAGTCAGGATACATGGCCTTCTCCGCGGGGTGCCAATGGTCCAGCAGCCACTCTGGGTGCTACAAGAACCAAGAGGGACTCAGGAAATTCATCAAGCAACTCGAACAGTGTGAGAATTTGATCATAAAAAACTGACCCGGGAAAAAAAAAAGGTTTGTTAAACGTTACACTAAGTTTGTCTCTGTACCATAAGAGAGAATATAAAGAGTAATGGAAAGGAAAAACATGTATCCTATCTGAAATAATTTCACGGTCCCTGTCTGGAGGAGGTCTCACCTTGTAGCACTCGTGTCTCTCATAGGAAGTCCCTCCAGGAGAGTCGGGGAAGATGTAGGGCTGAGGATGTTGTTTCTCCCACCACTCCTCCTCTCCCGCCTTCAGCATCATGGTGGCCTTCACCATGTCCTTCTCATTCTTGTTCTCATCAAAACGAGCGCGCAGCAAGCAGGCGTAGAACCGGTATTTGTCTCTGTAACAGGAAAACAGCGTTAAAGTTCCAGTTCTAGTGTAGATCACTCCTCTATTTTAAAGTGGGTTTGTCCGATCAACGAGGATTTATATCATTGTTTGGTGATTTGTTGTCATGATTAAATTTAACGTCATATACTGAGATATGTCAGCTTGTTTTGGTTTATAGTTGTGATCATAAGTGTTTTAAAAAACTGCTTATAAACTGGCTTTTTACTTTGCTATTTAGGGCAGTTTTGTTGTAGTTAATTGATGCCTGTAAAGCGTTAATAATCCTTAATGAGAAAAAATTTAATTATGGATCTCTTTTAATAATTACAGATACGCTGGAGCACATATAATGGATATTTATTTTGTGTTGATCCAGAGATTTTACGGTGGCCGATTTTTCACCAAAAATCACAAATCAGCTGCCATTGAGGTGTTTTTTAATTTAATTTGCTGCACAAAAAATAATAAGCAGAATTATGATTGACTTTTCGGCAAAGGTTGCTGTAAAGTAGATCAGTCTAAGTTTTTTTGTCATGACTTTAAAGTTACGGTATTGCCAAAGCAGCCATATTTTCATATAATGTTTCAAAAGCAGATAAATATGAACAAAATAAAACAAGTAAAAAAAGTAATTAACAATAACATTGTGCTCATATGATAAGAATTTGTATCTTTGAATCTTTAATTCTGTCCATAAACTTTGATGGATTAAAAAAAAAAAAAAAAACACAACAGCAGTGAGCTGCCGGGGACCAACAATGATGAAGCACCATTTTACGATCTAAGTACAGAGGACAAGCAAAGAAGTAGGTGGAAAGGTTATTGTTTAATTTCACCTAATGTGCTTTTTTAAATTTATTTGCATCCTTTTATTTTTACATATTTTTTTGTAGGATTGTAGGGGAAAGTCGCGCCTCCTTCGACTCTGATTGGCTAGAAAAGCTGGAAACGCTGTTACACGCTCAAGCCATACGCGAGCTGTCTGTTCAGAACATTATCGCACCTCTGAATCTCCTAACCCATAATCCCACAGAAATTGACATTTCACAGCCATTAGGAATAACCAATCGGAGCCCAGCACTTCTCGTCAATCAGAGGCAAAGGAGGGCAGGACCTTCCAATACTATTCAACGAAAAAAAATTTGAAACCCGGACCCGGATATGTGGAAGACGACGACGATGACTTCCGTTGTAGCTTTTTTCTTTTTTGCATTCTTTTATTTTCGCAGTAACTTTTCTTTTTTTTTTTGTTTTACATCAACACTTTTACTTGCATTGTTAAGGTCCGGTGTGGCTTTTGTTTTTTAATCTGCACTGTTTCTTTTTTTATTTGCAGCAGGCTGTGGTTTCTCTCTCTCTATCTCTTTTTGCATCAGTGGCTTCATGTTTGACTTCTTTTTTTGACTTTTCTTTTTTTCTATTTGCAGCAGTCGCGGTTTTCGGCCACCGTAAGATTTCAAGTTTGGAATATTTTTGCTCCTCAGCTGTTCTCTGGTTTGGACGTTAGGCGGCGCATGGTCAATATCTTAAACCAAATATCTTAACTTATAAGACGTTGGTAGTCTAAAAAGGGCATCAAATATTAATATATGTGTTTAATCCAGTTTAATATGAAATAAAATGAGCAGGTAATGAAGTGGATTCGGCTGTGACACTGACTTCAGGACAGTTAGCTGTTGTTAGCTTAGCTGCACAGATCAGACCTCTCTATCGACGCTGCTGTCAGTATTTCTCATTTTTCCACAATCGAACCTGAACTAAAACATTTTTCCTTACCTGAAGACGCACCATGACTCCAGGTGTCTCAGTGATTTCTTGTACAGTCGCAGAACTTTCTGCTGGTGGGTCAGATAGGCGGCCATTTTCGCCGTCCCCTGTCACCTTCTCACCAACCGGCGCGAAGGATTCTGGGAATTTGTGTCGCTTGGACGTCAGTACCGTAACTACCAGTCAAATGCGCAATAAATGGGTGTAACGAGGCGGTTTCTTTACTTGGATTAAGCTACAGTCGGTAGTTTTACTACTTGTTTAAAGGGGAGAGAATCTCAATGTATTCCTGTGAGATTGTCCACTGACAGGGTCGTAGAAAACGAGATTTTAGCACCGTCTCAGCAATCTGTTAGAACAGTTACAGTACTGTAGCATTATGGGACAAGTGAGAGCCATAGATATATATATAATCGCTAGATGTCTTACACACGCTGTTAGCCAATGAAGATCGACGTCAGCCCATGGCGGCCATCTTGCTCCAGACAGCTTGCCCACTCATAACATTCCAGTCTACGGTCCATGTAGCATTTAAATAACCATAGATTGATTAATTTTAAACAGATTTTCAAACGGTTTGGTTTGTAATAAACCTCAGAGTTTTAGTTATGTTCCTGCATACTGAAGAATAATTTAAACCATAGATTTACATGAATAAACATTAAACAGATAGGTAGAGCAATAGTTATAGGCCTACACACACAAGGCAGTTATATTAAATCATTTATTTATAAAAAATTTAATCATTTCATGTATGTTATATTAGTAATAATTCTATTAAAGGGATAATAATAATAACATGTAGCAAAAACATATATAAATATTTATTTTCAATATGAATTTCTGCCTCATGTTGCCATTTTAGATGTTTTTAACAAACCAAACAGCTTGGAAATCATGTGCATGTGCAACTCTCCAACTGATGTAAAACTACTGGGTCAACTTTGAAATATGTACTTGGTCTCACTCACAGCGAGTCTGTTAGCCAAGCTGATAAACACAAGCACAGCCACATCGACTGTCACTTAGACTTAATAAATTAGTGAATAAAAAAATGTAAATATGGGCTGACATACAAGTAATGAAAATCTCGATTGTGGTCTCAGCCTTGACGAAGCAACTCAAAGTTAGCCCTTGCACGCAAATAGCTGTGAATCAACCGTGCTTTATGATTAAGTCTTTTTTTTCTCAAAGTAAATCTACCATTTCAATATGTCCAAGCATCCCGACTCATAGCCACGTTATTAAGGTCTGTAACAAACAAAACCATTTGTAAATCTGGAAAGATTTCAGCAAGTTCACTCTATTGCAGCTCCCGTCATCTACCATAGAGTGTACCAGAATAGTATACCGGAGTAAGATGGCCGTCGTGTACTAGATCCTATTTGCGGTAAGAGACATGTATTTGTGGGATGTTTACACTAGATTCCCTTCTTGTCCTCTAAGAATACCAAAGGTAGTTAGCAGGATTTGAACAAGCTGGACATGAGCTGTAAGAAGTTAAGGAATAATTCCTGCTCATCTATCTTTTCTTTCTTTGGCCACAACGAGAACCACCAAATGCCATTTACAGCAATGATACTGGAGTTTACAACAAGAGCTGATTAAACGAGAGACCAGAAGAGGGCAGTAGTATGAGCCTTGCGGCGTCTGCTCTGTCAGAATTAAAGAAGAAGAAGAAGAAGAAGAAGAAGAAGAAGAAGAAGAAGACCGCTCAGCCTTTTCATCGATTCCAAATCCTCAAAATCTTTTTCTTGAAAATGTCTAAAGTCCAAGAACTGAGAGTTTTAGTGAACCAGAGACTGAGTGCAGCTGCTGAAGAGATCTTTGAGCTGTTTGAAAGAACGATATTAGAGTACGAGGAGAAACTCTGTGGATCTAAAGAGAATCAACACAAACAGATGATCACTGTTTACAACCATGAAGACCATTTACTCAAAACAGGTTTGAACATTTTTATATTTTTACTGACGACTACTGTTTAAAGAGGACTACCCTCTCAGCCTCCTGTGAAAATTTCCTTCTTCTGGAACAGTTTTTTTTATGAGGTTCAGGTCGGTTACTGGTCTGTGCACTCATGTCCTGTCTCTACAAACACATTATTGATGTAAACCCAGAACTTCACAGACAACTATGATTGACCTTTTGCACAGCCTTAGCTTTTTGTTAGTACACACCCCAAACAGTAAATCAGTATGGATGTCCACTTTCTTCTCAACTGACAGCCTGAAAGTCAGAGTCTAATCCATGAACTGTCTCCACATGCTGTGAGTGTCACTATCAGGAACCCCTGAGTTTTTGGTGATGTGGTGCAACAAGCATTGAGATCTGTGAATAATGCAGATAATTTATCTGCTTTAGGGGGAAAAAGGAGATTTTAGTCTGGTGTGTAGTTCTTATATTTCACAGATAATGCACAGGATTAAAGGGATATTTCGGCGGAAAATTAATTTAGGGTCAAACACACCATTACACCAAGCTAGACACCCCCTCCAGAGATGAATGTTGCCGACCGCTTGCTTCTCTAGTCTCCATGACAACCCTCAAGGCAGTTGTTTTATCTTAATCTCTGGTACTTATAGCAATTTCTGTTTTTTATTTGATTCAATGTCCTCTACAGGTGTCCAGCAGCTTTCAGTGAGTAAAAAAGAGGTTTCCCTTGAGCTTCAGGAGGACTCACCAGAACCACCACACATTAAAGAGGAACAGGAGGAAGTGTGGAGCCAAGACGGAGAGCAGCTTCAAGGAATGAAGGAGGCTGATAGCAGCACAGTAATACTCAATCCTGTCCCTGTGAAGAGTGAGGAAGGAGACAGAGAGAAACCTCCATCCTCACAGTCTCATGAAAACCAAACTGAAAAAGACGGAGATGCAAAACATGTGAAAACAGAAGATGACGGAGAGGACTGTGAAGGATCAGAACCAGACGGGAACTTGAATCCAGACAGTCATTTACAACATGTTACCCATGTAAAACCACCAGACTCTCCTCAGTGTCAAACTAACCATGTGAAGTGGTATTTTGATAACATAAGTGAAGTTCAATCAGGTTTGGACTCTTTGCAAAATATAGTCGTGTTTGTGAGTCATACTGGAGAAACAATAGTTAGCTCCTCTGAAAGTGCCACAAACTGTGGTCAAGAGGAACAACTGCAGAAACAACGTGTTGACCAGACAGAGGCCAATCCATTTCGCTGCTCAATTTGTGGCAAAAGATTCCCAGAAAAAAACTCCTTAATTAATCACAGGAGCCTCCACTCAGAACAAAAACGGTTCAGCTGCTCCGTTTGTAACAAAAAATTTTATTGGAGAAAAGACATTTTGACACACATGAGAATCCACACAGGAGAGAAACCATACAGCTGCTCTCTCTGTGGGATGAGATTTGCTCAAAGCTCCAATTTGGTCTCACACTTAAAGGTTCATACAGGTGAAAAACCCTTCGCCTGTTCAATTTGTAAAGCACATTTCAGTTTGAAAAAAACTTTAGATGAACACCTGAGAACTCATAGTGGAGAGAAGCCATTCAACTGTGTACTTTGTGGCAAAAGATTTTCACAGAGGGGACACATGAGACGACACTTGGCTGTTCACACGGGAGAGAAATCCTTTCGTTGTTCAGTCTGTGGTAAAGGATTTGCGCAAAATGTAAATTTGAAAAAACATTTGACTGTCCACACCAGAAAGAAACCGTTCAGTTGTGATGTTTGTGTTAAAGCATTCACTCGCCTCTGGTATCTGAAAAAGCACAAGTGTCTGGGTGAGAGCAGTGCAAATCAACAAGGCAGTGGAGCTGGTTGTGAGGCCATTTCCCCCAAAAATGTATGAATTACTAATGCCAGACTATGTTTGATTCGTGTTAGGTTTTGATAGAGACTCAAAGAAAATTGTGTTTGATTGTTCTGACTTGTTTGTTAAGTTTGTTCTGTTTTTATGCATTCCCATATTTAGATATGTTTGAGTTATAATTGAACTATGTACCTTCATATGTGCCTTTAGTGTGATTTATGCTGTAACCCTAACAATTACCAGATGTCAACCAAACTTCTTATCGTGTTTATGGTTCAAGGGCTCCTTGTATACTGTCAAATAAAATGAAAATGATTTTTTTTTAAATACAAATAGATTTTGATAGTTTGTGATTAAGTCAAAACCTATATGTAACTAAAAATACTTCTCATACAACACATCAAATATTAGAATTGAGTTTGTATTTTTCCACAACAGAGGTATGCTGCTGGTAAATGTGGTTTGGTATAGTCTTGTTGAAATATTCAAGGTCCTCCCTTGCATTAATGTTATAATGTAGTAATAATAGTGTGAGTCAACAGAGGAAAATTTATAAAATTTATAATTTTGGTATGAAAGAAATGTCATGTTATAGTATGATAAAATGTCATAGTATAGTATGTTTAAAATTTTCTAATTTAAATAAAAAAAATGTATTTTAGTATTTAAAGAAATGACATAGTATAGTATGATTAAAATTTAAAATTAAAGTATGAAAAAATTATATATATATTGGTACGAAAAAATTTCCATAGTGAAGTATGATAAACAAGTAATAGTATAGTATGATAAAATATCATAGTATGATATGACAAAAATGTTATATTTTTGTTTAAAAAAAATAAGTATGTTAAAAAATTTAAATATGCTAAAAAAATTCACATTTTGGTAAGAAAGATATGTCATAGTATGGTATGTTAAAAATGTCATAGTTTATCATGATTAAAATATCATACTATAGTATGTTGAAACTTTAAATTTTTTCTGAAAATAATATTTAAACTTGTGTAAAAAAATATAGATTTGATTAAAATGTCATAGTATAGTATAGTAAAAATTTTACATTTAAGTATGATAAATTTTATACTTATAAATGTTAAAGTAAAGTTGATAAAAATGTCACAGTATAGTATGTTAAAAAATTTCATATTTTAGTTTGAAAAAAAAAATGTTAAGTATGTTTATAATGTTAATGGTTAGTATTAATGAAATAATGTCATAGTATGATAAAAAAAAGTCATAGTATTGTATGATAAAGTCATAGTATAGTATGTTAAAAATATATATATTTTAGTATAAAAAAATTTACATTTTGGAATGAAAAAAAGTCATAATATAGTATGATAAAAATGTCATAGTACAGTATGTTAAAAAATATATAATTTAGTGTGAAAAAATGGCATAGTATAGTATGTTGAAAATATCAAATTAAAAAAAAATATTCAAAATTGAGTATGAAAAAGATATCATAGTATAGTATGATTAAAATGTCATAGTATTGTATGTTAAAAAAATTTATATGTAAAAAAAAAATGTAAAAAAAATTGTGGTATAGTATGTAGTATAGTATGATAAATATGTCCAAGCACATAATGTTTTGTCATAGTATGGTATGTTAAAAAATTCTCAAATTCTAGAATGAAAAAAAACATTAAAAGTTGAGTATGAAGGAAATGTCATAGTATAGTATGACAATAATATCTCAGTATAGTATATTAAAAAATCAATTTCAGTTTAAAAAATGTCATACTATAGTATAGTAAAAATTTTATAGTATATCATGATAAAATTATCATAGTATAGTATGATTAAAATGTCATAGTATAGTATGTTAAAAAATTTCATATTTTACTATGTAAAAAAATGCTACTATAGTATAAAAAAATGTCATACTATTGTATGTTAAAAAATTCAAATTTCATAAAAAAAACTTTCATAATTTGGTACAAAAAATTGTCATAGTATGGTATGATAAAAAAATTCATAGTATATCATGATAAAAAAAATGCCATAGTAAAGTATGTTAAAAATGTCAAATTCTAGTATGAAAAAAATATTTAAAGTTTAGTATGAAAAAAATGTCAAAGTATAGTATGTTCAAAAAATTCATATTTATTGTAAAGAGATTTATTTTGGTATTTTGAAAATATTTTGGTATTAAAAAACTTCATAATTTTGGTATGAAAAAAATCTCATAGTATAGTATGATAAAAATGTCATAGAAAAGTATGTTAAAAATGTTGAAAATTTCAAATTTTAGTATGAAAGAATTTTTAGATTTTGGTATGAAAAAAATTTCATAGTATAGTATGATAATAATGTCACAGCACAGTTTGATAAAAATGTCATCATTTCGTATTTATAAAAATTACATAGTATAGTGGGATAAAAATTTGTGATGGTGAGATTAATTCTCCGGAAGCATTGAAGCTTTTCTTACAATTGCTGTACTTAGGGGCCAAGGCTTGATTGTGCTTTATTTGCTCTCTTGTGCCATCAAGTGGACAATAAATGTCAATCAGGCAGAGTGATTAGCAAGGATACACTTTGGCGCATGAAGCTTCAAATTAAATAAATGAATGAATATGACGCCATGTTTTTGTGTTACCACTACAGAATTATGAAGTTATTAACATGGTGTCTGTCTTTACAACACAGTAACAGGGTAAAAAAGGGAAAGAGGGCATCAATAATGGAGAGGGTTGTCATGTGAATGTGCTTGTGTAACTTGGTTTCTGTAACTTGTAACTTGGTGCTTTTGTTATGAGAACAAAAAAGAACACGTAAACATTTCATTCATTTTTATTTAAAAACAACTCCAGAATCCACCTGCGATGAGTCCTGAAAGAAAAGAAGAGGGACAATAAGTTTATCATATTAAACCTAACAAAACACAAGACTCTGTGATAAAGATGTCAAACTGGCTAAAAAAAAAAATTTGAAAATTTAAGTATGAAAAGATGTCATTGTATAGTATGAAATAAAAATTTGAATCTGAGTGGAATTAAATTTCATAATTTGGTATGAAAAAATGTCATAGTATAGTATGACAAAAATGTCATAGTATAGTTTAAAATGTAAAATTTTAGAATGATAAAATATTTAAAGTTTAGTATAAAAATAGTAATAGTTAAGTATGACAAAAAATAGAATAGAATAGTATGATAAAAATGTCATAGAAAGGAATGCCAAAAATTGTAGATTTAATAAAAAAAAAAAAAAAAAAAGTCATACTTTAGTATGATAAAAATGTCATAGTATAGTATGAAATAAAAATTTGGATATTTTAGTATGATAAACATAGGATGCCAAAATTTGATATTTTAATTTGAAAAAAAAAAAAAAACATACTATAGTATGATAAAAATGTCATAGTATAGTATGATGAAGATTACAAATTTAACTTTGTAAAAAATTGGAAATTTTAGTATGAAAAAAATGTCAAAGTATAATAAAACATGTACTAGAATAGTATGATAAAAAGGTCATAGTTTAGTATTAGTATAAGTTTCTTTTTTTATCTGCAGCGAGCTTCGGTTTCTTTTTTTTTTTTTTGCTTTATTTTTTTATTTGCAGCAGTGGCGGTTCTCTGCCACCGTGAGATGGCTCGCACCCCTGTATGGTAGGTGGCGGTAATACACCTCTAAAGTTGGTTGCCATCCGCCGTAAAACAGTAGAAGAAGAAGAAGAAGAAGAAGAAGAAGAAGAAGAAGAAGAAGATTTATAATTGTAATTAGTTAGAGGAGTCAAACACCGCGACCTGAATGCAAAGTTTAATGTCAAAAAACGACTTTATTATTTTTCTTTTATCAAACAGGTTTCACCGAAGACTTTTTTTTTTTCTTCAGTTGAGAGTGCTAAGTGAAGCTAAGCTCCCTTTTTAAGGAGTACGAGTGCTGAACAAGCTGCTGATACTTCTGTAAAAATGTCCGGAATCCAAAATCTGAGAGTTTTAGTGAACCAGAGACTGAGTGCAGCTGCTGAAGAGATCTTTGAGCTGTTTGAAAGAACGATATTAGAGTACGAGGAGAAAGTCTGTGGATCTAAAGAGAACCAACACAATCAGATGATGATCACTGTTTACAACCCTGAAGTCCGCTCACACGGAGCAGGTTTGTACCGATTTAGAGATATTCTCACTTTTCACCGGGAAATTGTAACCTACAACCTCCTGCCTTTTGTGAAAAATGTACATGAACTATCCTGCTTTTTGTGATCTAATAAATCGTCCGTTTGCATCAATTACTAAGGTCCTTACACACCAGGTGCGAATTCGCCAGGCGAATTATTCGCCTTTTTTTAATAACAGCATAAAGTCAATGCAAGCTTCCACACCGGCGGCGATTTTTCCGCGGGGCGAAAAGCGTCTTTTATGTTTTCGCACTTGTGTCGAATTCTTCGGAGATTCGCAGGCGAATATCTGGGCCTGCTAGACCTCTGGCCACCGTCCAGTTTTTCTGACCTCTGGCCAGAGGTCTAGCAGGTCCAGATATTCGCCTGGCGAATAAAAAGGGAAATTCAGGGGTCATGCCACTCACAGACTCATACACAGTACACTAACAAAGACAACAACAACAAGTGCACATCTGAGGACCAGCCAAGTACAGTCAAATCTGTTAAAAAAACAGTATCAAACCAGTATAAAAACTGCAATAAATGTAGTCGTGCTAGCAGTGCAGCATGTATATATGGTGCTGAGGTGCACAGGTCCTCGACTCTGGTTCTGTTAAACAGTCTGATGGCTGTTGAAAGAAAGGACCTCCAGTGGCGCTCTGTCCTAAAGTGTAGCACTAGGAGTCGGTAAGGAGTGTTATGTACTACCGAGCGCCTGCGCAGACCGAACAAGCCTCTCTGTAAACCCGATCCGCTCCACTCAGCCGTATATATGGAGCATGGAGCGGATTATCAAACGGTGTAGACTACCTCTTACAATCCGACCCGAAATACAATCAGATCCAGGTGAATCAGATTGGCTAAGGTGTTTATATGAGACATTTTGAATCTGATTGACCTTTCAATCTGATTGTAAATAGGATTTTTGGACCCATGTAAACGGGGCCAGTGACCGCTGGACTGCTTAGTGAGGACTTTACTACTACCGGTGGTGATGTACTACCTCCATCCGCACCACGTGACTCTCATCCCTGTATATAACATATAACCACACAATACACAAATATTATCAAAGATCATGGCTACCATAAAGAACTGGCATCTACAAACATCAACAACCAGCATCTACAAACGTCAACAACCACAAATGACACTTTCATATTTATCCACAGACACCCAGCAGATGTCAGAGGTTCCCCCTGAGCACCAGGAGAAGAGGCCAGGTCCAGACCAGGAGGACTCTCTAGAGACGACGTACATTAAAGAGGAACCAGAGGAGCTGTGGAGCATCCAGGAGAGAGAGCACCTTAAGGGAGTGGGGGAGGCTGAAATCATCAAGTTCACATTCACCCCTGTTCCCGTGAAGAGTGAGAGAGATGATGACGCTCAGACCACAGAGTCTCATCAAACACAAACTGACATGAACAGAGACAGAGGACTTTTGAAACCAGAGGACTGTGGAGGATCAGAACCAGACAGAAACTTTCATCTAGACCGACATTTGCAACCAGTTTCTGATGAAGAAATATCCCGGTCTGGATCTGAGACTGATGAGAGTAGTTGTGATTGGGAGGAAACCAGTGAACCTCAGTCAAGTTTAAACTCTCAACAAAACAAAGAAATACCCGTAGGTGAAATTGAGTGCAGTATTGAAGACACATCAGAGAGCTCCTTTACATTTGCTGCGAGCTTTGGCCAAAAAGAACAAGTGCAGAAACAAGAGGAGACACAGACGGGGAAAAAACCATTTGTCTGCTCAATTTGTAGTAAAAATTATCCTGATAAGAGATGTTTACGGAAACACATGAAACGACATTCAGAGGAAAAATGTTTCACCTGCTCGTTTTGTTCGAAACGGTTTCCGTTCAGAGGAGAGCTGGCGGCTCACATGAGAAGACACACAGGAGAGAAACCCTTCAGCTGCCAAGAATGTGGAATGGGGTTCACCCGAAAACCAAGTTTGACCACCCACTTAAGAATCCACACAGGAGTGAAACCGTTCCCTTGCTCATTTTGTAACGCAAGTTTCGGTCAAAAGGGAGATTTGGTGAGGCACACCAGACTGCACACCGGGGAGAAACCGTATAGTTGTTCATTATGTAATAAAAAATTTGTAGATAGAGGAAATCTGACAAAACACCTGAGGGTCCATACAGGGGAGAAACCATTCAGCTGCAATTTGTGTGAGAGAAGTTTCACTCGGCTTGTGGGTGTGAAAAACCACAAGTGTGTGGGTGAGAGCAGCAAAGAGAAATGAGACCGAGGGAGAGCAACAAGCAGGTCCAAGCGGAGCCTTTAGGTCCTGGAAGTTGTGAGGCGGGGACTTCAAGGGAACAATGTCGATCTGCTGCCTCACATGTAACACCCTCTGACTGGTGCCACTGGTCCAAAATAATCAGTCTGTGTCACTTCACAGGGCGAAGAGGTTACATGCAGGTGAAACTCAAAAAATTTGAATACTGTGAAAAGGCTCAAAGTGTCACATGCAAAACACATGTGAAGGGTTCCTGAGCCTTTAAATGGTCTCTCAGTCTGGTTCAGTAGAATTCACAATCATGGGGAAGACTGCTGAGCTGACAGCTGTGCGGAAAACCATCATTGACACCCTCCTCTGTTTCAAAGCACATGAACGGAAAGTAAGCTTGAAGGGAAAAATGTGGAAGAAAAAGGTGAAGAAGCCGCAGAGATGACCCGAGTCTGGAGAGGATTGTCAGGAAAAGGCTGTTTAAAAGTTTTGAGGGAACTTCACAAGGAGTGGACAGAGGCTGGAGTTCATACATCAAGAGCCACCACACACAGACGGATCCTGGAAATGGGCTTCAAATGTCACATTTCTCTTATCAAGCCGCTCCTAAACAACATCAGAAGTTATTACCTGAGCTAAAGAACTGGTTTGTTGCTCAGTGATCCAAAGTCCTCTTTTCCGATGAGAGCAAACTTTGCATCATTTGGAAACCAAGAGTGTGGAGGAAGAACAGAGAAACAAACAATCCAAGAAGCTTAAAGTCCAGTGTGAAGTTTCTTCAGTCTGAAGAGTCATGTCATCTGCTGGTCTTGGTCCAGACTAAGTCCTAAGCACATATGCAAGATGAAACTTTTCAATATAAGGCCAGTATTTCTCTATTTCAAATCTCCTTTCTATGAATTGTATCTAATATTGTGTAATATTCTAATTTTCTGAGATTTTCAATTTGAGGTTCTCTTAAACTGTAAACCATAATCTTCAAAATTATTTTAAATGAAGGCTTGAAATGTCTTGAGTTGCATGTTATGAGTCGATGTCGTACGTACGTCTAAGTCACACTGCTAAATGTTATTTAATGATATTCTAATAAAAAAAAATACTGAACTGACTGCAACCCATTTCCTACTAAAATACCCCCCAAGAATACGACTGTATTTGTACTGAGACACTCTGAGTATCTTTGATCCACATGTATATTTGACTTATCGTGATGACTTTCATACTCTATCTCACAGTCTGTAAACTTTTTTGAAACGACTCTCTTTGTTAACTTCTTCAGCTTCTTTCATTTCTTAAAATATAGACGAGTGTTGAGACGCTGTACAGTTTACTTTATAACTCTGCTGAACTTTATACACTGTAGATATAATAATGTCAAACAGTCTGTCAATCTGTGGATCAAACTTATCAAGAACTCCTGTTTTTTTTTTACTACTTCAGGAAAAAAATCATGTGAGATTTTAAACCTGGATGTGTGTTTCTATCAATTAAAGGTGTATAAGCTGTTTTGTCTCGATTATTATTTCCGTTTTTTTGGGGTTTTTTTTTTTGCAGAATAATCACAAGCGACGCCTGAGGTAACTCGGCAGGTCGACGCTCTAAAAGCGGCATAGGTGAATCAGTGATCTGGGGAACAGGAACAGCACACTACAGTCCAGTATAAATAAAACAAATGCACAAAATTCGCTCCACATTCAGTTTATTGGTCTAATGCACATATCACTGAAAGAAAGAACAAAATACAGTTTTGACAGAGTTTCAGGTAACAACAGAGTCTTTACCTCCAAACAGCTGTTCTTGTTTAGGTTTCTGTTTGGATGAAAGGTGACATGTAAATATAACCTGTGCAGAAAGGTTATTTACATGTATTTCCACTGATGTATATATATAAATATAGTACATAAAACAAACGTCGTGTGCCATTAAACAGATTTACAATAAGTCATCCTGTCACAGATTATCTGAAGTGGATAGAGAAGTCTGCACACACAGGTCTGTACCAGTTTCTGTGACAGTTTCATACTCTGTTTAATGTCCGGAGTTTAAAAGACAAATAAAAACAACCAGAGTCTCTTTTTTTAAAGAGGAGAGCTTTACAAACTGCAAACTGAGCTGATTATTATGAACTCACAGACAGTTATATACATTTAGAGATTGGGTCAACTTTAAAAAAAAAAACATTTTAGTTTGGTAGAGGACAAACTCCACCAGTGTTTGAATCTGTTATACAAACAGGAGGATCTTTGACTTTGTGTTGATTTTGGCATCTTTTGGACTGCGCATGATCTCTTATCTTGTTGCTGTCCTTGTCCTGTTTGTGTGTGAGTTCATTACCATCAAAAAATCTCATCCCTATTTTTGGCTGCTGTTAAAAACACTGGTACTGTTGAGCATCAGTATTACTATTAAACATTAAAAATTCATGAGAACAAAGTATTCGATCCCTTCTCTAATAGTGCTGTTTGTTTTCGTAGCTCATAAAGTCACATCAGTAATAAACATTTTGGTGGTTTTATAACCAGATAAAACTCCTAAGAAGCTCTTTGAAGTGGGTCAGTAAAAAAATGAGAAATATGTACATTTACAAGTTTCAAACACGTACTCACGTGTCATATGAGTACTTTCATTTACAAAGCACCAGTGCAGAGTATGAAAATCAAAACAAAAGGCAGAAATGTTTCGGGACAGTCAGGACTATCTTTGTTTTTTCACAGAAAAAGAATTCTCCACTTTACAGCTCAGTTACTGGACTGATGAAGGAAATGTTTGTGTTTTGTATTTGTACCTAACGATCACTGAGCAAATAGATGAACCTGAAAACTGACTGAAGCAACCAACAACTCTCAGCAGACATCTGACATCTGTGTGGATAAAGGGCTCCATTTTGGTGCCTGCCGGGGGCGCACCAAAATTGTTGACGTGGCGAACCTGACTTACGCCGCGCCTATGCCACGTCGCCGGCAAGGCACAAAAATAGAGCCCAAAGCCTCTAAAATCTGAGTCTGTCTCCTAAAGAAGAACGATAAATGAGACATCACGTACTTTTGCTGCTCTCACCGACACACTTGTGACTTTTGACGTAATCGAGTCGGGAGAAACTTTTTTCACAGATATCACAACTAAAAGGTTTTTCTCCTGTGTGGATGGTCATGTGTCGGCTCAGAGTTACTTGTTGCGCAAAACTCTGACCACAAACCGAACAACCGAACGGTTTCTCCCCGGTATGAACAGTCAGGTGGCGTCTCAGATTACCGTGCAACGTGAACGTTTTACCACAAACGGAACAACTGAATGGTTTCTCTCCTGTGTGGACAGCCATGTGTCGTCTCATATGTCCTCTTTCGCCAAATGCTTTGCCACATACTGTACAACAGTATGGTTTCTCTCCAGTATGGCTCCTCATGTGAATAATCAAACTTCTCCTGAACCTGTAGCTGGCTTTACAAAATAAGCAGCTGAAGGGTTTCTCTCCTGTATGAATTCTTAAGTGCGAGGACAAAGTGGAGCTTTGTGCAAATTTTATACCGCAGACAGAGCAGCTGTAAGGTTTTTCTCCTGTGTGGATTCTCATGTGTGCCACAACATCTCCTCTCCACTGGAAGCTTTTCTTACAAACGGGGCAGCTGAAACGTTTCCCCTCTGAATGAAGTCTCGTGTGATTCGTCAAAGAAGCTTTCCGGAGAAATCTCTTCCCACAAATTGAGCAACTAAACGGTTTCACCTCCGTTTGGACTCCTTTTTCATTCTGTAGTTGTTCCTTTGGGTCGAAGCGTGTGGCACATTCAGAGGAGCTGGCGGATGTATCCTCCAGTTTAAATTCTGTTTCACCTGAAGGTGTCTCGCTGTTCTGCAGAGGGTTTGACTGAGCCTCCTTGGTCTCTTCCCAGTCACAATCACTGTCATCAGTGTCCGATTCAAAGGACTGTAGAGTTTTGTCGTATGTTGGTGGTTGTCCTTCTGTCTCTGATCCCATAAAGTCCTCTCCATCAGTTCCTGTTTGTTTCGTCTGTTTTAGATGAAGCTGTGAGAGCTGAGGTTTCTCCTCTTCTTCTTCTTCTTCTTCACTTTTCACAGGGATGGGACTGAATGTGAACTTGATGATATCTGCCACCTCTGGACCTTCGAGCTGCTCTTCCTCAGGAGTCCAAAGTTCCTCCCATTCCTCTTTAATGTGAGGTGGGTTCTCCTGGTCCAGAACAGGGTTCCTCTCCTGCTGCTCAGGGGGATCATCTTCTTTACTCGCTGACAGCTGCTGGACATCTGCAGACAGAGACGGAAAACAGGAAGACTCAAACTAAAGGTTACATGTTTCTGAACAGACCAAGATAAAAAGTATGTGGAAAATTAAGTGCAAAATAAAGAAGTACATAGTGACTGACTCTGAAAATTCAAAAATGTGTCACGGAACACAAAGAGAAAATCTAAAATAAAGTTCACTCTTATACACACTTGAATAAAAACAAACAATAAAGCATCTTAACCTACATGCTCAAAATGAAGTTTATTTCTCCTTTCTCTGTCTGAACTTTATAGATCAAGTAAAAACAAAGATGTCTATACAAACATATTATTCACCCGTCACCCGTTAATGCAACCCTCTGTGCAGAACCAAAAGATAGTTTTACAGCCTCCTTTACCTCTTCATACATCCTGGGCTCAGCTGAGTTGGCGCGTTGCGGCATCTTGTAACACAGCTCTAAAGTACGCACCATCCGCCTGAAGCCAGCGTTTTTAATTTAGGTTATCTTTGTCCACACGCAAAACGCAAAACCAGAGTTTTCCAAAATCTTCACTTTGGCCGAAGTTTTCCAAAAGTAAAGTTTTTAGGCCAAAATGTACACAAATATATTCTGTTGCAGCCATTTCATTTTTAAAAGACACTGACTTACGTCCTTTTTGTTTGGTTGGATCTCAGCTGATTTCATTATTGGTTGGTATTTCTGATGTCACCATTTTAGTCACATGATTATGGTCACACGTCACGGCTGGTGGTGTTGGGCAGGTGAAGGCTGTGGTTTGATACATTTTTTGACCACACATGTTGGATTAGTTTTAGTTAAAACAGAAATTTCATTATCTTTGAATTTGATTTTGATTTCAAGAAGCCTTTGTGGACGTTAAATTTCTTTTTTGGTATAAATCTTTCAAATTTTATGTGGCTGTTTTTTTGGAATGCCTGCAAACGCCACAAGCCATTCGTTGCTACGACATATTCGTCCGAGCAAGGCCTCTGTCTGCCTCTCCCTCTATCATCCCGCTGTGTTTGTCCAGCTGGTGGCAGCAGATGGCTATTTTTTTTTCTCTTGTCACAGAGGAACAGGCTTCTGCACCAAAGAAATAAACCCTGGACTTTATAGGAAAGGATAATAATGATGAGAGAGAGAGAGAGAGAAGGTTGTTGGTAAAACAGAAAAGAAAATACATGACAGATATTGGGACTGGAATAGTTTAGAAAAGAAAGTCACGTACAAATCCTTGAGTCCACAAATTCATTATAATCTAATATTGATTTACTTTAGCCATCCACATGTTTTACATTAACTCTGATTGAATCATTAATGACAAGTACAATAGGGCTGATGATTAAAGAGATGAATGTTGTCGACTGCTTGCTTCTCTAGTTATACCAACTTTAGTAACGACCACACGATAGCAATACACAGAGAGCCACACACTCAACCAAAACGCCACTCTATAGCCACAAATAATGCTCAGAACAGCACCTAACTTCATCAACAGGACATATAGGGTCACAGACATAGTACTAGACACCAAACATCTTTGTAACTTTGACTCATTTCTTTAGCAAAGAGACTAAACACAACTCACCTACTCTCTTCCAGCAGCCGCTTGTTTGTAGCGAGACCTCAGGCCAGTCTTTTACTGACTACAGCGGGGTTATGCAGCTCAAGGAAAAACATTTATGATCATTTCTTTATGAAAATACAATCAGACCGAGACGCTTAGACAGAAGAACTACAGCATCTGCAGTGAAAAATGATTAATTTGGTGATTATTACTTTCAGGAAATGATAAAGAAATTATTGTAAATGTTCTTCCTTGAGCTGCGTCACCCCGCTGTAGTCCCAAATGGATTGGCCTGAGGTCTCGCTACAAACAAGTGGCTGCTGGAAGAGAGTAGGTGAGTTGTGTTTAGTCTCTTTGCTAAAGAAATTAGTCAAAGTTAAAAAGATGTTTGGTGGCTAGTTTGGTGGGCAGCTGAAAACGCTTTTCTGGCCTGAGTTTGATCAGTCGGTCTTCCTGTCAGCTTGAAGAGTAGTAGCCTACAGTATATAGTAAACTGTAGATATCTACAGTATATATGTATTTTTAGAACTCATCATAATGTTGAGTTTATGTTCAAAACAGCATCGTGAGAATCTTCCATGACCACAAAGTGAACTCAATCCAAGGTTACAGACATTTAAGAAGAATAGAAGCTGATGTCTGTGCATTATAAACTAACTATATATCAATAAAAGAGTACCAACCTGCTGTCTGTAGAGGGTCAGTGATCATCTGTTTGTGTTGGTTCTCTTTAGATCCACAGAGTTTCTCCTCGTACTCTAATATCGTTCTTTCAAACAGCTCAAAGATCTCTTCAGCAGCTGCACTCAGTCTCTGGTTCACTAAAACTCTCAGTTTTTGGACTTTAGACATGTTTTTAAAGTCCTTCAAATCCTTATTACAGACTTAAAAAAAACCCTCCTCGGGGTAAATCTGGACTTTGACTCTTCAGGCCTGTTCAGATTTAACCGTCACCGCCTCCTGAAAGCTAACGAGCTAACTACATGTAGCATTACAACAGCCGGATTACAAGTCTGGTTTTAACAACACAGAGAGGTTACACAAAGTCAGAAATAGCTAATGTGTCCTTTTATACAGTCGTTGGTGTTTTAATCAGATGCATATTAAGGTAAACAGTCAGTAAAGGTCTGCTCGGTGATCTTTTTCTCTTTAACGTTTCCGCTTTTTCTTCTTCTTCGTTGTTAATGAGGGTTGGTAAACCAGTTCAGAGGCGCACTACCGCCGCCAAGAGGACTGGAGTGTTGATGAAGCGCTCTCGTTCATTTTAACAAACCAGGATTCTTTTAAACTTAATATTCTCACCACATATACTGACCTGTTGTTTCTCTTTAATCTCTTTTACCTCTATTAACTTATTTTGACTTACTCTCCTTTTAGCCTTTGTTTTACTCACAATCTTTTCTTATTTTACCTTTTAGGCCTTTTTTTGATTTTATTGATTTTTTTCCTGCTCATTTTTGTTATTCCATTTTATTAGTTAAATTTATTATGATTTTATTATCATTATTAATATCCTCTTTTTATATTTACTATCCTGTTTCCTGCTTTCTACCCCCCTTTTATTACATTTCTTCTTCTTAAAGCACTTCGTAAACTTCTACAAAAGTGAGCTACAAAAATACAGTTATTATTATTGTTTTTGCTATTATTATTATTATCATTATTATTATTATCATTTTTCCCAATAATCCTGACAAAGAAAGTTTAATGTTTTCTCCTTGAATGTCTTTAGCGGTCAAATCTGTACTATTTAGTGATACACACTTTTTCGACTGTTTCCTAATAATTACTTTAGGACTACTCAACAGTTGAGTGCTTGTTTATTCAATGAACTGTGTGGTTCAGATCTATGTGACCTATTCACGTATCAGTATGATACCAGTATCAATATTTACTGTCTGTACATATAGGTTAATGATCTTTTTTTAGGTCAGTTTAATGCATCACTATGAATTCCCCCTGGAGGAGGAAAATGTTGCTGATGAGACAATTTTCTAAATTTAATGATTTATAAGAAGTGAGGAGCCATGACCAACTGAGTGTCAAACAGCATTTATTAACAACAGCAGCATTATGTTGGTGTGTATGTGTATATCCCGTTTAATTATTTAAATATGACTTTAAAATTGACGCATGCACAACCACAGTCACAGTACATCAATAATTAAATTATACAGAAGCAATAAAAGAGAACTGAAATGATAATGCAGCTTCTTATCAGCTGATAATGCAACTTATTGTGAAGTTCATGAGCTCTACTTATTTATGCCGCCCTCGACGACACACTTGTGTTTTTTAAGGTACTGAAGCCGAGCAAATCTTTTGTCACAGACGCTGCAACTAAATGGTTTCTCCCCTGTGTGGACAGTCAAGTGACGTTTCAGAGTTACAAGATGAGCAAAACTTTCATCACAGAACGAACAACTGAACGGTTTCTCCCCCGTGTGCACGACGGAGTGACGTGTCAGACCTCCACGCCGTGTGAATCTTTTCCCACAAACCGTACAACTGAAGGGTTTCTGTCCCGTGTGGATTCTCATGTGTATACCCAAATTCTTTCTGATGCTGAAACTTGTTTGACAAATAGAGCAGGTGAACGGTTTCTCTCCGGTATGAACTCTTAAATGTGAGGTCAAATGTATCCTTTGGGAAAACCCGATGCCGCATGAAGAGCAGCTGAAGGGTTTCTCTCCCGTGTGGATTCTCATGTGCCGCACCAGCTCGCCTCTCCAAGGGAAACTTTTCTGGCAAACTGAGCAGCTGTAACACGTCCCCTCAGAGTGACGTTTCATGTGTTTCGTTAAGGAGATCTTCTGAGGATATCTTTTGCCACAAAATGAGCAGCTGAACGGTTTCACTCCTGTCTGGATTCCTTTCTGTTTCTGCGGTTCAGTCGAGCTTGTAGCACATTCAGAGCTCAGAGAGGTATTTCCAGTGTTATATTCCATATCACTGACAGACACGTCTTTGTTAATGAGACTGAACTCATCTGACTGAGGTTCGCTGGTTTCCTCCCAATCACAACTACTCTCATCAGTCTCTGATTCAGAGTGTGAAGGAAGTGGTTGTAAATGACTGTCTGGGTTAAAGTTCCTGTCTGGTTCTGATTCTTCGTAGTCCTCTCCATCAGCCTCTAATTTAAAACAATCTTCCTCTCTGTCCTCTTCAGTTTGTGTTCGATGAGACTGTGAGGACTGAGGTTTCTCCTCCACCTCCTCATCTTCTTCACTCTTCACAGGGACAGGAGTAAATGTGAATTTGATGATATCAGCCTCCTCTTGTTCTTGAAGCTGCTCTCCCTCCTGACTGCTCCACAGTTCCTCCTCCTGTTCCTCTTTAATGTGTGGTGGTTTTGGTGGGTTCTCCTGGTCCAGGATGAGGCTCCTTTCCTGATCAGGGAGAACCTTTCCTTTACTCAACAGCTTCTGGGAATCTGTGCACCAAAACAAACAAACACAATTCTTGGATTAGGTTCATTGTGTCTGTTTTGATAAATTACGATCAGATGTTCTTTTATACAGACACAGGTTTTTTTAATTACCTTGCTGACTGATCTGTCAAACTGACGGAAAGGTCACACCTTAAGAAACATCAGCTGTTTTAAGACGCGTCACACAACCATCACCTAACACTCTGAGGAAGACTGCTGCCAGCACGTCCAAACATGTCAGCAAGGTAATTAAAAAAACCTGTGTCTGTGTAAAAGAACATCTGATCATAAAACGAACAGGTTTTTGAAAACTGAAATTTACTGATTATAACCCCCCCCCCCCATCACTTAAGGACATTCTCATGTTTAAATGTTTATTTTAGAAAACAGCTTTTTAGCAGTTATATGTAATTAGAATAAAAATAATTATTGTACCAGTTGAATAGTGTATAATGGGTAAAAATGATTGTGGAGAAGTGACTGTTATTTAGGGACAGAGAGAAGGTATAGGAGACCACTTTTTTGGCATGTTATATTATCAAGACAGTTCTGTTTAAACTCATTCTGTTGGTTTGCAGGGATGAACATCTTGTATATGCAGATACACTAGTTAGAGACAAAACTAGCACTGACTTGATGTAGTGATCCGAAATATGAAAAATGTCTCATCTTTCCCCACTCTCCCCTATTCAAATCATAAACAACGGAAAGAAGAAAACAGCTGTTTTCATAAAAATAAAACGGTACAAACCTGTTGTTTGTGTCAGGTCTGTGTGTAACTCTGTGATCATCATCTGTTGTTTGTGTTGATTCTCTTTCGATCCACAGAGTTTCTCCTCGTACTCTAATATCGTTCTTTCAAACAGCTCAAAGATCTCTTCAGCAGCTGCACTCAGTCTCTGGTTCACTAAAACTCTCAGTTTTTGGACTTTAGACATTTTTTAGAATTTCACATCAACATCTAAAAAAGACTAAATGTATAATCCGCTCACTACAAGTGTGTTTCAATCTCTTTTTCCTCCTCAAGGCCTGTCTCCTTCTGTTATCGTCTATTGAAAGCTACAAGCTAAGCTAACTTCATGCATCATTACCGTTAAACGGTAAAGGAGTCTGATATATATATTAAAAAAAGAGATTTAAAAACATCTATTCAAGGAAGTCCTTCGAACATTAGCATATCAATATAACACATTTCAAGCTAATTTTCTGGTGATTTAATGTAAATAACTGACTGACGGCTTCAGCTGCTCCAACTCTTCTTCTACGGTTTGGTTCAACCGTACGATGTGTTCGTGTCCCGCTGCTGCCACCCTGTGGACCAAATTGACTCCTGCAGTGGCATTTAGTTATCGTTATCCATGTTCTTACGACGGAGTATTAGGACCACATTAAGAAAAAAAACTACTTTTGAGTATAAAGTCATAATCAACTACTTCTACCACTATTCTTATGATAATGTGGCGCTGATGTGCCAAAAGATGAAGTATCTCCTTGTTTGAGAAACATATATTAAAGTTCATTTTCACGAAATACTCCATGTCGCTCACTTTAACAACTGTCATCTTAAACAACAGGTTAGAATTGGAGGACTCTATTCTGACTTTATCCTCATAAGTAATTACTCTATTACGACTTTATACTTGTAAGTAATTATTTTAATCTCAAAGCGCTCAATTTTTTTTCTTAATGTGGCTCTAATACTTTGTCATACGTTTTCCAGACAATAAGGATTTTTTTTTTTTTTAATTTGACCTTTTTTTTCTAAATCCTGAGATTAAAGACAGAATTCTGACCCTTTTTTTGGCCCTAATCCTCCTCATAGGTCTGTCAGACCCCAAACCAGATATTTTTTTCTGACACTCATCTAGTAGACACACATCTGTGAGGTTTATTTACAGTAGATCCATGCTCATAGAGGCACTGAGGAGAATGAAAAATCTGAGAATCTGAGAACATAACCACCCCCCAAAAACAGGTAGACTGAGGGATCGTGTCCAGACTTAGAGCAGAGTTCGGCTTTATCAGGATGAACTTATAAAAATCTTTGTTGAGTCTTTTATTGGATCACACTTGTCTTTATTTTTTTCTGAACATAAATTGTAAACAGTTTGACTTTTTTGAAAACAATGTCAAGAAAAGCTTTGTGAATAAAACAATCCAAGTCTTTTTGGAAACTCATTTTAGATAAAATCATGTTTTCAGTACCCTTATAATCAAATCTTAACACTTGAATTTAAAATAATGAAATCATGCATATAAATTAGAATTACTTATAAAAATGAAAGCATGTGTATAAATTACTTCATCATGAAAATCAGTCGTGTGACTATTTGTTTTGTTGTGGCAAAGATGATGACAAAAACAGACATTAAGGGCGCTTGAGTAAAGATTTTTAGAATGTAAATGGAGTTTTGAATGACCAAGTTTCCCTGTGTGTAAAGTCCATTTTAAAAACAGTAAATATTAAGATAAGCTCTGGTCCTGTGAGAATCTAGAGGAATCATTTACATCTGCTGTTTTTACTTCCACACTTGTGTAATTTGACATATTGTGGAAGACCAAACCTCCTGCCACAAATGCTGCAACTATACGGTTTCTCTCCTGAGTGGACAACAGAGTGTCTGTTCAGTGCTCCTCGGTGTGTGAATTTGTGACCACAAACTGAACAACTAAACGGTTTCTCCCCCGTGTGGACGGCAAAATGTTGTGTCAGGTTTCCATTGAGTGAAAATCTTTTACCACAAACGGAGCAGCTGTAAGGTTTCTCTCCCGTGTGCGTTCTCATGTGCCTCACGTACTCTCCTCTCCAGTTAAAGCTTCTCTTACAAACGGAGCAGCTGTAACTTTTTTCTTCTGAATGACGTATGGTGTGTTTTTGTAAACATTTTTTACTTGAATATCTTTTATCACAAATGTGGCAGCTGTACTGTTTCTCTTCTGTTTGGATCCCTTTGTCTTGTAGATGTTCGTTTTGCCCAGAACTTGCGGCACATTCAAAGGAGCTCACAGATGTTTCTACAGTACTACACTCGGCGTTACTGAAAGTTTCTTCTTTGTTTTGCTGAGAGTTGAAACTTGAGCGCAGTTCACTGATCTCCTCCCAATCCCAGCTGCTGTCGTCTGTGTCAGAGTCAGAGGGTGAAGTCTCCTCATCAGTAGCGAGTTGCACATGTCTTCCAGGATTAAAGTCCATGTCTGGTTCTGATCCTCTACAGCTCTCTCCATCAACTTTTGTTTTCAAATGATCTCCATCTCTGTTCTCCTCAGTTTGTTTTCTACCTTCTTCACTCTTCACAGGAAGAGGCATTAATGTTACCATGCTGATTTCAGCCTCCTCTCGTCTCTGAAGCTGCTCTCCCTCCTGCCTGGCCCACAGTCCCTCCTCTTCTTCTTTGATATGTGGTGGTTTTATTGGGTCCTCCTGGTCCAGACTGGTACTACTCCTCTGCTGCTCAGACAGAACCTCTTCTTTATGTACCTGCAGCTGCTGGATGTCTGTGGAGAACAACAAAGATTGTTATTAAAACCACTGATATCACTGTTTTATTATATTTTATTTTTAGAGGGACAAAGAAAGATCTTTGACTGATGTGCGAAGGTTGGAAGTGATAAAATATCTTCTCTTTAAACTGCTGACAGAGCTCAATATTCTGCTATTGTTTATCAGATCTGAATAGTTTTTTTTGCACTATCAGCTGTCTCCAATCCTGTGTTGTCTTATTGAACTGCCCCACAACTGCTTTATAACACCTGTCCAATGGGCCTTTTTAAAAGGACCTGAATAATTAAAGGTGGGGTAGTCAGGATCTGAGGAAGTTCCAGTTTTTAGGAGAAATCTTGGATGTAAACTCTACCCCTCCCAACCAGTTTCCCCCTCAGCTCCTCCTCTCCCCTCCCTCTCTGCTTCAGCAAGCCCCGCCCACAAACAGACGCTCCTGCTCGCTCGTATCGTTCCAATTAAATTCTGATATAATGCAAAGAAATACTTCGGATAATTACAAATGGGGCCCAGTCAAGGTGAAAGTCAAAAGCATTGGTGCTACTGTAGATGCCAACAGACTACCAGCAAACACAATGTTTGCAGGACTTCTACAACAAGGATAAAGTGACATAGTCCAGGACCTGAGGGAGGACAGTTTAGCGATGGCGCTACAACACGCTACAGCAGGTCCGTTTGACAAGAAACACTTCTGTTACAGACACTTGTCTTACTTTGTTAAAGCGGTTTACCTGTCCAGCAGAAAGGTTACAGGGTCACCAAGATCCCCAAGCGTCCCCCATGGTTTATGTTGACCCGGCTTTTTAGCTCTTGTCCGGTCTACCTCCGTTTTAAGCGCCCGTTATTCCTCCAGAGTCTCCGGTATTTACTTTGTTTTCTTGCTTGTGTCGGCAGTCATGGCCAAAGGAGGATTCTGACAGTTTTCCGAACTTTCTGGTTGGTTTCTACTGTCCGATATTGTAGCACGCTAACTTTGTTTGGGCTCCTGAACGACACGGGGGAGCAGTGTCTGCCTCACAACCAATCAGGTCGGGGAGGTGAAGAACGGCTTTGTTTACAGTCAGAAAGAGCGGACCGCTCAAAAATGTTAAAATGTGACGACACAGACATAAGAGAACACAGAGATATCGATATATTCCCAAATGTCATCAATAACTGAGAACTATTGACTGATATTAAAGGATTTTTTGTAAATTCACCACAAAAAAAGATGCTTCTTTAACAGAATCCTGCCTACTGCACTTTTAGCCCATTTGGTCGCGTACAAACACAAAGTGTGGACAGAAATACAAAATTACACATAAAGCATGTAAATAAGAAACAATAAACACGCCTGAACACTTTTAAAAGTAATATTTCTGATGTAGAGTGAAACAGGTGTGATCTTGTATTATATTCAGCTATTATGATGATGTCTTAAGAACAATTGTTTTATTATGACCATAGTTTGGTCTAACAACTCTGTAACAATTTCTTCTTAAGTTCAACATTAAAATCCGCAAGGTACCACCCCCCCTCCCAAAAAAAACTTTGTATAACCTTTAAAACTGTAAAACAGAACAAACCTGCTCTGTTGGGGTTCTCCATCTGTTTGTGTTGATTCTCTTTCGATCCACAGAGTTTCTCCTCGTACTCTAATATCGTTCTTTCAAACAGCTCAAAGATCTCTTCAGCAGCTGCACTCAGTCTCTGGTTGATGAAAACCTTCAGTATTTGGACTTTAGACATTTTTAGAAGAACCCACAGACTCTCTTTCTCCAGAAACACTCAGTTACGTTAGCTAGCAGCTAAACTTCCTTTAAGCTAACAAAGCTAAAGACTGAAACCTAAAATATGATGATTTTAATGGAAAACATCTTTAAACTACGAACAAAGTCCGATTAAAAATGTCTGTGAACGTGGTTTGGTTATCCAAAACTGGATCTCAAGGCAACATTTATGAAATGTCTAAGAAGAGTTAAAACGTTAGCAACTTTAGCATACATTGTTTCCGGGTCTCCTTCAAAATAAAGCTTGAATCCCTGGACATAAAGTTGGGCCTGTAATTACTTTCACTGCTGAAGAAACTATGAGGCAGACTCGTGTTAGAGAAATGTATCAACCTCTCTCTGTCTGAGTAGTATTTTTATATATTAGATCATCTGAAATTGCGTAAAACTCGTGTAAATGAGACAAAAAGACATTTTCCATTTCATCTTTTATCGTCTGGAGTTCATTCTACCAACTCAGCTGATATGGTAACATGAATGTGTGATAGATTTATTCATATTAAAAGAAACTTCTGCATCAAAAAGCACATGGCAACACTCTTTTATTGTCTTTTGACAACATGGACCAGCAGTAGAAAAACACAACCATATGACACATCTCAAGTTTTGAAATGTTTCAATTTTATGCAACACAACAGGTGATCTGTGAGTGGATGAGGTGAGATGACAAACCGTTTTACAAACAAAAACAGAGACAGTGCAGGAGCAGGCTTTCTCTCTCTCACTTTGTGATTGTCTGAAGATGTGAGGGTCTCTAAACCTTGTCGCCACGGTAGGACCAACCCCAAGCATGGTCATTTTAAAGGGATATTCCGGCGTAAACTTAATTTAGGGTCAAACACACCGTCACACCGAGTTAGAACCCCCCCCTCCAGAGATGAATGTTGCCGACCGCTTGCTCCTCTAGTTATACCAACTTTAGTAACGACCGCAGGATAGCAATACAGAGAGCCACGCGCTCAACCAAAACACCACTCTATGGCCACAAATAATGCTCAGAACAGCACCTAACTTCATCAACAGGACATATAGGGTCCCAGCCATAGTACTAGACACCAAACATCTTTTTAACTTTGACTAATTTCTTTAGCAAAGAGACTAAACACAACTCACCTACTCTCTTCCAGCAGCTGCTTGTTTGTAGCGAGACCTCAGGCCAGTCCATTATGGACTACAGCGGGGTGACGCAGCTCAAGGAAGAACATTTATGATCATTTCTTCATGGAAATACAATCATACCGAGGAAATGATGAAGTAATTTTACACCGGAATATCCCTTTAAGGGGGGATCAATGAGCCACACCTTTTACCTTATTTCTGTTATTTCCATTTTCTTTCTCTGCCTTCATTAGCATCAACAAAAGTACAATACTAAAATAATAATAATAATAGAAAAAAACACTTACATGTTATTTTTGATATCTTCACAGAGCTACCAGAATAGAGGGACATCGTAAACCCATAGGTTTAATAAACAGAAGTTGTGCCTCAAGTGGATGGCCTGTTTCCTATGACCCCCTCTTTAAAAAAGTCTGATACAGAATGTACAACTATCTATTCGATACATAACTATTTCAGCTGTAGTTTAGTTGGCTCTCAGACGGGACAAACCCTTTGCATATGTGTCGGTCGAGACTCAAAAGCCGAGTGAATTTTTTCTTACACACTGAACACTCAAAGGGTTTCTCTCCTGAATGAACCTGACGATGTGAGTACAAACCCGACTTCTGTGTGAAAGTTCGACTACAAATAGGGCAACTGTACGGTTTCTCTCCCGTGTGGATTCTCATGTGATCAACCAAATAAGTTTTGCAACGGAAACTTGCTTTACAAACCGAACAGTTAAAGAGTTTTTCTTCTTTATGGACTTGTTGGTGTCTGTGTAAATTTGAACCACTGGCAAAACTTCTCCCACAAACTGAACAACTGAAGGGTTTCTCTCCAGTATGGATTCTCATGTGTTCGACCAGATAAGTTTTGCGTTGAAAACTCGTTTTACAAACTGAACAACTAAAGAGTTTTTCACTCGTATGAACTTGTTGGTGTGAGTATAAATTCGAACGACGTGAAAAACTTCTCCCACAAACGGAGCAGCTAAACGGTTTCTCCCCTGTGTGGATTCGCATGTGTTCGACTAAACTAAGATTACGACAGAAACTTGCCTTACAAACTGAGCAACTGAAGAGTTTCTCTCTCGTGTGAATGTGTTGATGGGAGTAAAAACTTGACCTCTGCGTGAAACTTTTGCCGCAAACAGAGCAACTGAAGGGTTTTTCTCCAGTGTGGGTTCTCATGTGTTCCACAAGCTCTCCTCTCATCGGAAAACTCTTTTCACAAACTGAGCAGCTGAAGAAATGTCTTCTCGTGTGACGCTTCATGTGAGCTGATAAGCATCTCTTGTTGCCAAACCTTTTACTACAAACCAAACAACTGAACGGTTTCTCCCCCGTTTGTACTCCATTGTGTTTCTGCAGCTGTCTCCTCCGTCCAGAACTTGTAGAGCAGTCAGAGGAGCTCACTGCTGTTTTGTCAGGGTTAGATTCTTCATCACTTGCAGAAACTAGGTTGTTCTGTAAAGGGTTTAAACCTGGTTCAGGTTCACTGGTCTCATCCCAGTCATTACTGTCATCAGTGTCAGAGTCGGCGTAGGAAGTCTCCTCATGAGAAACTGGTCGAGGGTTAAAACCTAAAACCGGTTCTCCCCAGTCCTCTCCATCAGCTTCTGCTTTCAAGTGCTCTTCATCGCTGTTCTCTCCAGTCTGGTTTGCATAAAACTGTGAGGACTGAGGTTCCTCTTCATCATCCTCTTCCTCACTTTTCACTGAGACAGGATTGAATGTGAACTTGATGATTTCAGTCTCATCCAGCCCTTGAGGCTGCTCTCCATCCTGACTGCTCCACAGTTCCTCCTGTTCCTCTTTAATGTGGGGTGATTTCGGCGGGTCCTCCTGGTCCAGACTGAGGCTCCTTTCCTGCTGCTCAGAGGGATCCTTCATTTTTTCTCCCAGCTTCTAAACATCTGTTGAAAAATATGAAATACAAACAAGTTTTACAAATCACTATTTATGTGGCAGACATTTAACCATGAAATTTGACAAATTTTCCAACATGTAAAAAGGAAATGTTAACCCAAAGAAGCGGTCAATTCAATCACTACAAACAAATCATAATGCAAAAAAACCTGTCCAACACTGGAAGATTTGATTCAGACTGTGAAAAGATAAGAGATAAAGATAAGATGTTCCTTTAATAGTCCCACGAGGGCAAATTCCAAATTTACAGAAGCATAGTGTAGATACAACAAGAGGAAAATGGATAAAGAAACTTTGAGTTAAAAAGACATGTTCATGAGTCATAATTTACATTTGTACAGAATTTACATTATAATAGGATTTATTGCACATTGAGGTTCCTGTTGTGGAGTCTGACAGGTGCAGGAAGGAACGACCTGCGATACCTCTCCGTCACACACTTTGGGTGGAGCATCCTGTCCCTTAAGGAGCTTAAGAAAACAAGTGTGAAAAGGTACAAACTCATTAAATCACACTCTTTCTCCATGAATATTTAATTGTTATACAGCCAAAAGATGTGACCATAGACTGTATTTACAAAACATACATCTATTACCCAGTGCTTTTTGCAACACCACAACTGCCAAACACCACCAGACCTACTGGTCAGAATGTTAGCAGAGGCAGCAGGGCCAGGATAGCTTCTGGTTGTCATTGAGTAGAGGGACAGAAACTGGGAGCTAAGTGACTCCTAAGGCAGTAGATGAGCTGGAGTCCATCTGTGTTTTCACTGGTTCTTTATTTCTTTGCAATTTTACACCTAAAAACATTACCGCACTGTTTATTCACACAGTCTCTCTCATGATGGTTAACTTATTCCTATCATTAAACACATATATTCACATCAATAGTTCTTAAACTGGGTCATTTACAACCTTCAACTGTTGGTTCCATGTTTTTAATGAGAAAATGAGAATAAAACCTGATAAAATAATAAAACTGAACAAACCTGAAGAGTTGCTCCTCTCTCTCTCTCGTTATTTCCACAGTTCGTCTCTGGTTGATTTGGACTTTAAAACATCTTTTTATATATAAAGTAACAGCAGTTTTTCCTCCTGATATACTCCATAAAATAGTTTGTTTCACTCTGTTTGGTTAAGTTACGTTAGCTTACCGCTTAGCTTTCAGGCTAACACTCTACGTTAACATGATCAAACCGCGTCGATTAAAATGTTATTAACTTTGTATCAAATATTATTAAATTGTAGAGAAAGTCATTAATAAACGTTGATTCATTTGGACAGTCCTCACGGCTCTATCTTAACAATAAAAGTGGATAAAAACGTAAAGCGTTAGTCTGTTTACGACTTCCACTAACAATGCTTCCGGGTCACCAACTCCTTCCTGACCTTCAAAATAAAAGCAAGAGAAAAGTATAACACCCGGATCGTTAAATTAAGTAAACATACCACAATTTTAAAACGTATAAAAGATTGGTTAATGTTAAAATTATAATCATTGGTGTTCTTTTTACTACTTATAGTCCATTCTACCCCAATTCTATTAGTATAATTATTTACTGATGCATTAAATTTGTCTTGGGATTACGACTGTTGCAAATTAAAATTTGATTAATTGACTGATTGATAAATTGAGTCAAAGCAGGAGGAAAACAGATGGGTAAAAAAAAGTCTGTAAAAAAAAAAAAAAAGCTGAATCTTGACAGAGCTCTGAAAATTGTAAAATGCCATTAAAAGCAATTCAATATCCCCAGTCAATTTTTAAAATTCAATACTGTTTTTACTAAGATGTGGTCAAATGTAACCATTTAATTCACAGGAACTGAAATGAGGAATCAAGACCAATGAAGCGTCAAACAGTGTTTATTTGATTTACACTGGAGAAAGTAGAAACCAGATTAAATGTGAAGTTGTGAATTTTTTGAGGAGTTTACTCATAACCCGGAGATCTAATTTCCTTCATCTCAACAGTTTTCCTCAAATTTCTGACTGCATTCTTCATTCATTATGTATTTTATAATTATGCAAAATAGTGCAAAATGATTCATATGAAGATTATTAATTAAAGGAAATGATGAAGAAATGATCATTAATGTTCTTCCTTGAGCTGCGTCACCCCGCTGTAGTCCATAATGGACTGGCCTGAGGTCTCACTACAAACAAGCAGCTGCTGGAAGAGAGTAGGTGAGTTGTGTTTAGTCTCTTTGCTAAAGAAATTAGTCAAAGTTAAAAAGATGTTTGGTGTCTAGTACTATGGCTTGGACCCTATATGTCCTGTTGATGAAGTTAGGTGCTGTTCGGAGCATTATTTGTGGCTATAGAGTGGCGTTTTGGTTGAGGTTTGTTTATGGCACCGCTATGTATCGCTATTGTGTGGTCGTTACTAAAGTTGGTATAACTAGAGAAACAAGCGGTCGGCAACATTCATCTCTGGAGGGGGGTGTCTAGGTCAATGTTACTGTGTGTTTGACCCTAACTTAATTTTACGCCGGAGTATCCCTTAAAGGAGAGGAACATAGATCTGCTCAAACTGGGCACCAGTTCTGTGGTTATTAGAAAAGATGAATGGAAATTTAATTCAAATTATAATAAGTAAGATTTTATGAACAGTCAAGTAATCCTGCAAGAAAAAAAACACCTCTGTTTCTTCATTTGTTTGCGCCGCCCTCAACAGCACACTTGTGTTTCTTCAGATGATAAAGTCGAGCAAAGCTTTCATCACAAACTTTGCAACTAAACGGTTTCTCTCCTGTGTGAACAACCGAGTGATGTGTCAGACTTCGATGTTCTGTAAATCTTTTCCCACAAACAGAACAGCTGAAGGGTTTCTCTCCAGTGTGAACTTTTAGGTGTCTGTGTAAAGTTGACTTCTGTGTGAAACTTTTACCACAGACTGAGCAGCAGAAGGGTTTCTCCCCTGAATGGATTCTCCTGTGAGCAACCAAGTTAGTTTTGTGCAGGAAAGTAGCTTCACAGTCCAAACAACTGAAGGGTTTCTCTCCAGTGTGAACTTGTTGGTGTTGGTACAGATTTGACTTTCTCGTGAAAATCTTATCACAAACAGAGCAACTGAAGGGTTTCTCTCCTGTGTGGATTCTCATGTGCTCCATAAGATGAGCTCTCAGAGAACATTTCTTCTTACAAACTGGGCAGCTGAATCCTTTTCCTTTTGTATGGAGGATCATGTGAATCGATAAACTTTTCTTATTGCAAAATCTTGTTCCACAAACCAAACAACCGAATGGTTTCTTTTGACTTTGGATTCTGTTACGTTTCTGCAGTTGGTCCATTTGGTCGGAGGAGATGACTGATTTTCTTCCAGTTTTATATTCTTCATCACTTGAAGGTAGTCTTTTGTTTGGCAGAGGGTTTAAAGTTGACTCAGATCCATTTGTCTCTTCCCATTCAGAGCTGTCATCAGTCTCCGATTCAGAGTGTGAGGTCTCACCGCGAGTTTCTGGTTGTAAATAACTGTCTGGATTAGATTTCCTGTCCGGTTCTGATCCTTCACAGTCCTCCAAATCAACTTCAGTTTTTAAATTCTCTGTGTCGTTATGAAGTTGTGGGGACTGAGGTTCCTCTCCATCATGTTCCTCACTCTTCACAGAAACAGGAATAAATATAAATGTGCTGATATCAGCCTCTTTCGGTCCCTGAAGCTGCTCACCCTCCTGACTGGTCCACAGTTCTTCCTGCTCTTCTTTAATGTGTGCTGGTTCTGTTGGGTCCCCCTGGTCCAAATCACAGCTCCTCTTCTGTTGCTCAAAGGAAACTCTTCTTTTAGTCACCGTCAGCTGTTGGAAGTCTGCAGAGAATCACGACATACAAACAAGTGCAAGTCCAAGTTGTTAAAATTCACAAAGATTGTAGATTATCAAACAGCTCAAATCATGTTTAAAGCTAAAAGTAATCATCTGCCAATAAATATACAGAAATTATTCAGTATGCATGAGGGAAGTTATAATTTAAGGGGAAAAATTAACTTTAATTTGGACAAAGAGGAAGGGTTTTTTGTGTTTCAGGTTTTCCATGGAGTTAAAGCAAAGTTCAACTTTATTTATCTATAATTATCAGGTACATCTGAACAAGTTGAAGGAAGCTTGGTGTGGGTACTTCTTATTTAAAGGGAAGGGGTGGGAGTTCATAAGTTTTTCTTCTCTCTCCTTTTTGAATATGTATTTCTATGTTTTATGTTTATATGTTTTGCCTTATTTTTCTTCTGTTTTTTATATTTTTGGTTTGCATATTCAAAATAAACTTCAATCAATCAAGTTTGCACAAGTTTTAAAGTTATTTGACTATAAAGGGTCAGCCACACTCTCAGCTTGTACATAATGTTTAGCACAACCTGTATAAAAATGAAAACAAATATAAAAACTAAGCAGGATTTTTCCTTCGTGTAAGCTGTGTGTGCATCTCCCCGGCCATCATGAGAGACACAGAGAGGGTCTATTTTCTACCCAGCTGTGCCTTTAAAATGTCATTTTTATACCCTGTCTTGTGACTAACCTAATGGAGGTTGACCTCATTTGCAGGTAAATTTGGTGTTCCTCCAGAATTACAAAGCATTATCTGTGTTATTATATCTGTCCCAACGTTCTTGAAACATGTTGCTTGGATCAACATGTAAAAAGAATATATCTTCAATTTCATTTAACATTTTTTCCAGTTTTTGCACTTGCAAATGATTGAGAAATCGAACATTCTGACCTATAACTCTAAATTATAAAACATAGGAATAAAAACAGTACAAACCTGCTCTGTGATCAGACTTCATGGTTGTAAATCAGATCGGATCGGATCAGATTTGTTCCTCGTGCTCTTTCAAACAGCTGATCGATCATCTCTTTAAGCACTTAGACTTTTGACATATTTGTAAAATTACAGCAGCTCTTCCTCCTGAAACACTGCTTTATTCTCTGTCTGCTACCTTATGTTAGCTCGCTGCTAAGGTTTTGGCCTCGTCTTCTATTTTTCTTCATTTCACACCGAGTTAACTTTATAAAACATGAAGCTCCTTTTTGAGGTGAAACAGAAAAAAAACTGTGAGTAAAATCCATTTAAAGACAGGCTCTGGTTGTTTTTCTTCCTATCTGACAGTAAACAGATCATAACGACAGAGTTAGCATCACTGACGGGGTTCACACAGTCTTGGTTGACCTTCAAAATAAAAGTCTTCCAAATGTCTGTCATGATGTGTTCACATAAAAGTGTGACTGAATGAATGTCGATGAAAGGACCAAAATAATCATATATAACTTTTTTGTCTATCTTTACTCAAGACTGTTGCAGTGGCATAAGTACGACGGAGTATTAGTTGTTGAAATGAGAGCCATGAAGCAATTTGTGAAAATGTTTTTCAATATATGTTTCTCAAGCAAGGAGATACAGTAGAAGTAGTTGATTATGACTTTATTCTTGTGAATTAATTATATGGCCTTAAAACTCCGTCGTACATAAGGAAGGTTAGGGACCAAGTATAGTTACTTCGCAGAGTGCATCGATGAGCTCCACTGTTGGACTGGGAGACATGTTTCTTCACAACTTTGAAAACACTGACAGAAACAAACAAAAGCACACCTTAAGGATTTTAATGATCTGTTCGCAAAAATAACAGAGAGGATTTTAAAGCTTCAAATAAATGTACGACTCCTACTTTCCCCAAACAAAACAAACAAACATCCAATTAATCCTTTATTTTTCGAACATTTAAAACAAATAACAAGAACGCATTCACTTTAGTCTGAAAAAAAATATAGGACACTGGCTTTTCTCAACATGTTCTGATCATGACAACTGCAGAAAGTAGGAACCCCACACAGGCCAGTTCACACACACAAATAAAACATCTGTCAGGTTGTTTCAGCGCAGGATTATGTTTTCAAACATAAAGCAATTATTCATTCTCTCTGGCAACATAAACAGGGGAAGACACCATCAATTATGAACTGATTTTATCCCTTGAGATATCCTCTGATTGATACTCACCACTGCCATCTAATTTCAGCTGGGAGTGCTGGCTCATCTGATCACAAACCTCCCACTCTTCTCTCCCTTAAGTGTGATTAATTAAGAACGCTGGACAATATAATGGATGTTAAGATGAATCATGAAGTAAGTAATTTATCTTCTACAGCGACCACTTCTGCTTCAGCTGGGAGAACTGGTTCATCTGATTACAGTGAGTCTGAGATTCATCATAATTGGCAGCAAATGCTTGTTTTGTTTTG
Organism: Xyrichtys novacula; assembly: GCA_962446985.1. NCBI lineage: Eukaryota > Metazoa > Chordata > Actinopteri > Labriformes > Labridae > Xyrichtys > Xyrichtys novacula. The sequence goes on along the minus strand of OY660884.1, from coordinate 2,368,311 downwards.
GATGAGCTGGGATCAACCTGATTTGACTCTTAAACTCATGTGAATAAACATCTTTGGTATCAATCTTCTACAAAAATTGAATCTTTCCATTGACTTTTTGAATCATTTAACTGAGTGAAAATATCTGCTGCTGTTTGGTGTCCACTCACACTCAGAAAGGACAACCCTTTCACACTTAAGTTTTATTACATGTGAAAGTCTTCTGTCACAAACCCTTCAACTTAGCTACTGTTGTGTTGTGTGGACAATCAAATGACGTTTCAAGGATCGAAGTGCTGAAAATGTTTTCCTACAAACAGAACAACTGAAGGGTTTCTCCCCTGTATGGGTTCTAATGTGTCGCATCAGGTGAGCTCTTTGACGGAAACCAGCTAAACAGACTGAACACTTGTGGGGTTTCTCTGTTGAGTGAATTAGTTCGTGTCGGTACAAACCCGACCTCAGTGCGAAACTTCTGCCACATTCAGAGCAACTGAAGGGTTTCTCTCCTGTGTGGATAATTTGGTGTCTACGCAGTTGTGAACCCATTGAGAAACTTGTCCCACAATCGGAGCAACTAAAGGGTTTTTCTTCCGTGTGATTTTGTTGGTGTCTACGCAGTTTTGATCTCAATGTGAAACCTTTGCCACATTCAGAACAAATGAAGGGTTTCTCTCCTGCGTGGATCCTTAAGTGTCTCAAAAGGTCTAATCTTAATGGGAAGCTTTTCTTACAAAATGAGCAGCTGTAAGGATAACATTTTGTATGACTTGCCGTGTGAGCTGATAAACTACTCTCATTAATGGATCTTTCACTACAAACTGTGGTGAAAATCACTGGTTTCTCTTGTCTTTGGACGCTGTTGTGTTTCTTTTTTTGTTTTATTTTTCCAGCTTTTGTAGCACATTTAAAGGACTTTGCTGATGTTTTCCTAGAATCCTCTTTTTCTCCACTTTGGGGCATTTCTTTGTCTCTCAGAGGGTCTACACCTGTTTGAGTTTCACTGGTCTCCTCCCACCCACTGCTGTCATCAGTGTGAGATTCAGAACTTAAAGCCTCTTCTTGAAAATCTGGGTGGAAAAGACAGTCTGGATTCAAGTTCCTCTCTAGATCTGATCCACTACAGTCCTTTCCATGAGTTACTGTTTTTAGATGCTCGGTGTCTCTTTTCTCTTCAGTTTGATGTTCATGAAACTGTGAGGACTGAGGTTCCTCTTTATCTTCTTCACCACCTTTCAAAGGGACAGGAGTAAATATCTGTGTGTTAATACCAGCCTCCACCAGGCCTCCAAGCTGCCCTTCCTCCTGACTGCTCCACAGTTCCTCTTTAATCTGTAATGGGTTCTCCTGGTTCAGTCTGGGGCTCCTCTTCTGCTGCTGATGTGGAGGCTCTTCTTTACTCTTTAACAGGTGCTGGATGTCTGTGGAGAAAATCGGAAAATTTAAGGAAAAATTGTGCTACACATACAGAAGTGTAGACAAAGATACAAACTATGGCACGAAACCAAAGCAGGAGTTTTAAACGGAAAAGACGTGAAAACAGTCCAAACCTGCTCTGTGTAAGCGGACTTCAGGGTTGTAAACAGTGTCCTGAAGTTTGTGTTGATTCTCTTTAGATCCACAGAGTTTCTCCTCGTACTCTAATATCGTTCTTTCAAACAGCTCAAAGATCTCTTCAGCGGCTGCACTCAGTCTCTGGTTCACAAAAACTTTCAGCTCTTGGACTTGGGACATTTTGACAGAACTACGGACTCTTTGTCTGGAAAAAATAACCAAGATTCCGAGGCTAACAAGCTAAGCTAACTTCATTAAACATTCTTCACAAAACAATGATTATTTTAATGTGAAACATTCCACCCACTTGTTTGTCTCTCAGACATGCTGTGTGAACATTCTCTTCAACTGAACCATAAGTTTGTGGAATTACTACTAAACAATAGAAGTTAGCCTGCTAGCAAGAATCCGGCGCTGTTACTGGGATACTGAGTGTTAGTGGTGTGTCGGTCTTGAACGAACGGATCAAAAGAACTAGTTCTTTTTGATGAACGAAATGAACTAGTTCTCCCCCTCCAAATGACCCGTTCAAACCGTTCAGTTCTTTTGATTGGCTGAAGAGGGACTGCTTGCCTGGCTTATCCTATCGTCGTGCCTCGTTCTGAGTGTGGGTGGGGCTTAGAGAAGCAGCAGCAGTACTACTGAGCTGACTGAAAGACCGGAATGACCGAGTTGACTGAAAGAACGGGTCAAATGAACGAAAGACCTAGTTGACTGAAAGAACGGGTCAAATGAACGAAAGACCGAGTTGAACGAAAGACCGAGTGAACGAAAGATCCAGACAGATGAACGAGTTGAACGAAAGACCGAGTGAACGAAAGACCGAGTTGAACGAAAGACCCAGACCGATGAACGAGTTGAACGAAAGACCGAGTGAACGAAAGATCCAGACGGATGAACGAGTTGAACGAAAGACCGAGTGAACGAAAGACCCAGACGGATGAACGAGTTGAACGAGAGACCGAGTGAACGAAAGACCCAGACGGTGAACGAGTTGACTGAAAGACCGAGTGAACGAAAGACCCAGACGGTGAACGAGTTGAACGAGAGACCGAGTGAACGAAAGATCCAGACAGATGAACGAGTTGACTGAAAGACCGAGTTGAGTGGCCGCCGCACGAGGCCCGACAGCCGAGCCGGAGCGAGCGGGACAGTCACACACACACAAAGGCACACAGCTGCTGCTGCAGCCAGAGGCAGAGAGACAACTATTAATACGCATTTGCACTGTCTGTTGCTGTTGTCTGTACTTTTTATTATTGTTTTTAATGCACCTCAAAATAATACAAACCATTAATAATATAATACCGTATATATTTTGTTAGTCCTACTGTAATTTTATATTACAAGTAGTGCAGTGAGATCGCAGCGTTGGACCGAGTGGACCGGGGGTGGGCAGTGGTCACAGCGTCGGGCCGCGGGGGGGGGGGGGCTGACAAATGACCGAAAAGAACGGGTCTTTTTACTGACCGACCCGGAATGATCCGGTTCACTGAAATGACCGGTTTTGCCCACCACTACTGAGTGTTTTAGTGTTGTTTCGTTCGCGAACGATTCGTTCAAAATAGTCGAATTTTTTAAGTGAACGCATTGAACCGAATCACTTACTCAAGTGATTCTTTCGTTTCTCACTTCAGTTGAGCTGAAGTGAGATACAGCATTGCCAGGCCAGCAGCAGGCAAACAAGGGACTTCATGTATCAACGCCTGAATCATTTGGTGAACAAATCACACATTGAGCTACACTCTCTGGAATCATTTTTGTCAGACTAAACTAACTTTTTTTTCACTGCTAAATTGCCACCACAACAACTTTCATACAATAGAACACAGCATGTAACAAGTAGTGCATTAAACCCACAGCATCCTATTATTGCAGCTGTTTGTGAGGGAATGGTGCATGTTCAGTGTGAATTCTTCTAAACTTTCAGTGAACGAATCACTCACTGACCCCAATTTACTGAGCAGACCTGATAAATAGCATACCATAGGACAGTACACTTAAAACATCATGACTTATAGACAAGTTCATTTTTACAAACCTGTTTGCCAAAGAAACACAGACAAACACTCGTCTCCCGGACCTAGACGCTATGAACTGAACTGAATCCTGAACCGTTCAGCTGTGTATCAGTTCAGGAGGTCAGAGTCACAGGCTCTTTCCGCCAAGCGCTAAATGATTCGGTGATTTGGTGGACGAATGTTTTGAACGAATCTTTTAGTGAACCGATTTTAGTGATTCAGTACATCTAAAAGAACTGCCGTGCCCATCACTAGAGTGTTTCCTGGCTTTCAAAATAAGAGTGGCCTAAACGTGTCAAATAAATACCACAGATTAAACAAAGACAAGCGTCATTTTAATCTTAACCACCTTTTAGATAGAGACCATGTCATGACTTGGGGTCAAAATTTTCACACCATAGACTGTAGATAGTATGAACCCGGTAGCATTCGGCGGGAGAGTCGCTGAGATGACGCTCTGCGACGTGCCTACGTGGCAGCCATCTTGGTGGGGGCAACGTTCTCGTAAAAGGGAATGCATGTACATTGAAAATAAATCATATCTTGCTCATTTCTGAACCGATTTTCATACAGTTTACTTCATTGTCAACGGACATACATGTGCTATTAAAACAGAACTTTTTAAAATATTTTTGAATTAAATGGCCTGTATGAAGAGCACGTGTTTTGGCAATGGTAATAAAGTAAACCTCATGGAAATCAGTCGAGAAATGAGCAAGATATGATGTATTTTCAATGTACATGCATTGCCTTAAATTGGAATGATGGCCCCACTAGCTTAGCCTCACCATAGGCATAGGTATCTACTATTCATATCTATGGGTATAACCCCTGGACGTCCTATGTAACCTTATGTCCATAGGCTGTATCACATGTCAATCACAGAAAACATAAACCACTAATAACTACAAAAAAACAGAGCTTCACAGAAATAACGACTTGAGCATAAACAAGTCTTAAAACAACGACATGTCTACATCACAACCAGGAAAGAGAAAAATGAATATTCAGAGTAATTAATTTTTAAAGTTTGTCCACAGCTCCAGTCATTTTACTGGAGGAAGAGGGGTTTATGATCTATACTGATACACTTTATGTTAAAGTCTATCTTGACTTCATAGACAGAACAACTGAGAGTGCACCTTAAAAGAACAACCATGATAATTATGATGAGGACAAAACAACAGGCTGCTGTGTGAGGAGACGTGGCTTGATAACCATAAATCCACTCTGACTGTACCAAAGAAAAAAACGCATATAAAGGACTTTTATTGAGATAGTGACAGAAATAACAGAGACAAACTGAGACTTAACAGTAATCGTTTCCTCTCAGGTCCATATTGAAAAAGGGGAAGTCCAAATCTTGAATACACTTCCTGAATGCATATTCAGCTCATCTGAGGCTTGGCCATTGTTAAGTATTTTAGTTAAATGCTTTTAACACGGAATGATGGAGCATAAGTTTGGCTCAAACATGAAAAAATATTTTTCCCCTTCAGATATGTGAGAGAAAAAAATGCCAAAATCTCTTTGGTAAAAATTTCTTCTGGCACTTCATCTGAAGACAACTCACGACAGAGCGACTCCTTTACATTTGTGTCTTTTGAGACTTGAAAGTTGAGTGAATCTTTTCAGACAAACCAAACAGCTAAAAGCTTTCTCTTTTGTGTGAACTACACGGTGCAGGTACACATTTGACTTCTGTGTAAATCTTTTGCCACAAATTGAGCAGCTGTAGGGTTTGTCTCCTGAGTGGATAAGTTGGTGTCGCTGTAAATTTGACTTCTGTGTGAATCTTTTGCCACATTCAGAGCAACTGAAGGGTTTGTCTCCAGTGTGGCTTCTCATGTGTCTTACAAGTTCAAATCTTAATGGGAAGCTTTTCTTACAAAGTGAGCAGCTGAAACGATGACCTTTTGTATGACCTGCCATGTGAGCTGATAAACTACTCTTAGAAATGGATCTTTCACCACAAACAGAGAAAATCAGTGATTTCTCTGGTCTTTGGACTCTCTTACAGATCTTAATTTGATTCATACGGACGGCTTTTCTGGCACATTCAAAGGACTTCGCTGATGTTTTTCTATAATCGTATTTGTCCTCACTTTGAGGCATTTCTTCATTTCGCAGTGGGTCTACACCTGTCTGGGTTTCACTGGTCTCCTCCCAAACATAACTGTCATCAGTCTCTGTGTCTCTTTTCTCTTCAGTTTGATGTTCATGAAGCTGTGAGGACTGAGGTTCCTCTCGATCTTCTTCATCACCTTTCAGAGGGACAGGAGTAAATATCTGTGAGTTGATACCAGCCTCCACCAGGCCTCCAAGCTGCTCTTCCTCCTGACTGCTCCACAGTTCTTCTTGTTCCTCTTTAATCTGTAATGGGTTCTCTTGGTCCAGACTGAGGCTCCTCTTCTGCTGCTGATGAAGAGGCTCTTCTTTACTCTTTATTAAGTGGTCGATATCTGTAAATAAATTGGAAAACGAGTTGTGAGAAAATTGTGTTACACATACACAAGTGTTGCATGTGTTAAGGTCATCAGAGTTCTGTTCTGTTTCCCAGCTGGGTTTTGATAAAGTCCCTCGTTTTTGTGTTTCTGGGATGTCAGGCAGAGTGAAGTGACAATAAACTGTTAGACTTAATTTCAGATGACCTCCTGCTTCAATAATGGATACTCTGTAGAACTGCACTTCCTCTTACTGCCAAACACCAATCAATGACAGGACACACTTACTTTTTTACAGACAAAGATACAAACTATGACATAAAATCAAACCAGGAGTTTGAAACTGAAAATACATGAAAACAGTCCAAACCTGCTCTGTGTAAGCGGACTTCAGGGTTGTAAACAGCGTCCAGAAGTTTGTGTTGATTCTCTTTAGATCCACAGAGTTTCTCCTCGTACTCTAATATCGTTCTTTCAAACAGCTCAAAGATCTCTTCAGCAGCTGCACTCAGTCTCTGGTTCACTAAAACTCTCAGCTCTTGGACTTTGGACATTTTGACAGAACTACGGACTCTATATTTGAAAAAATATTCCGTTAAACTCAATGAAGTTAGCCTGCTAGCAAGAAGCCGACATTGCTTCCGGGGTAACGAGTGTTTCCTGCCTTCCAAAATAAAAGTGAGCCAAACATGTAGTCTCGAAACACATTTTAGATGAAGAACATGTCATGAGTTGGGCCAATATGTTCATACTGCTAGGACTGTCTCTAGAATATAAATTAGAATGATCAACTTTATGTCAAAGTGTATCTCGACTTCATAGACAGAACAACTGAGAGTCAACCTTAAAGGTGGGGGAGGCATCTTTTTTGTGGTGTGTGTACAAGAAAGCTTTTAATATCAGTCAATAGTTATTAGTTATTGATGACATTTGGTAATATATCGATATCTCTGTGTTCTCTTATGTCTGTGTAGTCAATGTTTTAACATTTTTGAGCGGTCCGCTCTTTCTGACTGTAAACAAAGCCGTTCTCCACCTCCTCTAACCTGATTGGTTGTGAGGCAGACGCTGCTCCCCCGTGTCGTTCAGGAGCCCAAACAAAGTTAGCGTGCTACAATATCGGACAGTATCGGTGATCTTGGTGACCCTGTAACCTTTCTGCTGGACAGGTAAACGGCTTTAACAAAGTAAGACAAGTGTCTGTAACAGAAGTGTTTCTTCTCAAACGGACCTGCTGTAGCGTGTTGTAGCGCCATCGCTAAACTATTGACCTCGGGTCCTGGACTATGTCACTTTATCCTAGTTGTAGAAGTCCTGCAAACATTGTGTTTGCTGGTAGTCTGTTGGCATCTACAGTAGCACCAATGCTTCTGACTTTCACCTTGACTGGGCCCCATTTGTAATGATCTGAAGTATTTATCTGCATTATATCTGAATTTAATTGGAACGATACGAGCGAGTAGGAGCGTCTGTTTGTGGGCGGGGCTTGCTGGAGCAGAGAGGGAGGGGAGAGGAGGAGCTGAGGGGAAAACTGGTTGGGAGGGGTAGAGTTTACATTCAAGATTTCTCCCAAAAACTGGCACTTCCTCAGATCCTGACTACCCGACCTTTAAAAGAACAACCATGATTGTTATGATGAGGACAAAACGATTTTATTGAACTGAGACTTAGCCATTTAAAAATATTTTTGTCAAGTACTTTTAACACAGAATGATGGAGCATAAGTTTAGATCAAACATGAAGAAATATTTCCCCTTTCAGATATGTGAGAAAAAACTAAAATCCTTACATGGTTCATTTAATCCCTGGTGGACATTTTCTCCGACAAACATTCAATACTCACATCCAGTTTCAGCTGTTAGAGCAGGTTCATCTCATCCTAGTGTGCTTTAGTTTTGCTCTAAAGAGGAAGTAATGCATAGAAACAGCACTGTGAACCTTTCCAAATCTGCAGCTGAAGATAAAAACTCTCTATCTCCTTTGTATAAAGGTCTTTGGTGGTGTATCCTCAGGAAAACCTTCTTCAAAAATGACAACTTCATCTGTACTTTTGGTAAATATTTCTCTGGCACTTCAATTAACCTCAACGACTCCTTTACATTTGTGTCTTTTGAGACTTGAAAGCTGAGTGAATCTTTTCAGACAAACCAAACAGCTAAAAGCTTTCTCTTTTGTGTGAACGACACGGTGCAGGTACAGATGTGCCTTCTGTTTAAATCTTTTGCCACATTCAGAGCAGCTGTAGGGTTTTTCTCCCGTGTGAACAAGTTGGTGTCGCTGCAAATTTGGCCTTCTTGAGAAACCTCTCCCGCAAACTGAACAACTGAAGGTTTTTTGTCCATTGTGGATTCTTCTGTGTCTCACTAGGTCCAGTCTTAATGAGAAGCTTTTCTTACAAAATGAGCAGCTGAAACGACGGCCTCTTGTATGACCTGCCATGTGAGCTGATAAACTACTCTCATTAATGGATCTTTCACTACAAACTGAGAAAATCAGTGGTTTCTCTTGTCTGTGGACTGTTTTGTCTTTCTTTATTTGATTCCTATGGCCAGTTTTTGTAGCACCTGTCTGAGTTTCACTGGTCTCCTCCCAAACGTAATTGTCATCGGTCTTAAATTCAGAACTCAAAGCCTCTTCTTGAAAATCTGGGTGGAAAAGACAGTCTGGATTAAAGTTCCTATTTAGTTCTAATCCACTACAGTCCTCTCCATCAGTTTCTGTTTTTAGATCCTCTGTGATTCTTTCCTTCTCAGTTTGATATTGATGAAGCTGTGCGGACTGAGGTTCCTCTCGATCTTCTTCATCACCTTTCAGAGGGACAGGAGTAAATATCTGTGTGTTGATACCAGCCTCCACCAGGCCTCCAAGCTGCTCTTCCTCCTGACTGCTCCACAGTTCTTCTTGTTCCTCTTTAATCTGTAATGGGTTCTCTTGGTCCAGACTGAGGCTCCTCTTCTGCGGCTGATGAAGAGGCTCTTCTTTACTCTTTAACAGGTGCTGGATGTCTGTGGATAAAATCGGAAATCCAGTTCAAGTTAATTTGTGTTGCATGTAAAGAAATGTAGACAAAGATACAAACTATGACATAAAATCAAACCAGGAGTTTTAAACGGAAAAGACATGAAAACAGTCCAAACCTGCTCTGTGTAAGCGGACTTCAGGGTTGTAAACAGCGTCCAGAAGTTTGTGTTGATTCTCTTTAGATCCACAGAGTTTCTCCTCGTACTCTAATATCGTTCTTTCAAACAGCTCAAAGATCTCTTCAGCAGCTGCACTCAGTCTCTGGTTCACTAAAACTCTCAGCTCTTGGACTTTGGACATTTTGACTGAATTACGGACTCTTTGTCTGAAAAATATCCCGTTTAGTTTATTTTTGGTCAGTCCGGAGAGCTTCGTTATGTTAACTGGCTGCTTCACTATATTTGAGGCTAACGAGCTAAGCTAAATTTATTCAACATTCTTCGTTAAAAAAACAACAACATTATCTTAATGTGTTTAACTTGTTTGTCTCTCACACATGCTCGGAATGTTATCTCCAACTGAACCTTAAACTCAATGAATTACGACAAAACAAAAGAAGTTAGCCCGCTAGCAAGAAGCCGACTTTGCTTCCGGGGCACCGAGTGTTTCCTGCCCTTCAAAATAAAATTGACCTAAACATGTAGTCTCAAAACACATTTGAGATAAACAACATGTCATGACTTTGGACCAAAATGTTCATACCGTTAGGACTGTTGTTAAAAGTAGCGTGATACCACTACGACTTCTTTCATCATTTATATTTGTAAATAAATAAGTATGAACATAAATGACTAAAAACAGTTTCTCAAAGTGACAGCATTTAAGCTTCAAGTTAACCCAAAGGTTTACAAAAATATGAACGAGGAATCAACAACAGTTTAGTGTCAAACAGCAGTTATTTAATTCCCAAATTACTGTTTCCAATATTAATCCATAACCTAAAGGGTCAAGTTAATAATAAATACATGTTATTATTACAGATTAAATGATTAATTTAAAAATACAAACCCAGTGTTGACCACAACACTGTTTGTAGTAGGTAATATTTTTGATCATCTGAGTAAGATTGAAAATTGGTACAGCCAATACCGAAGACATTGTATACCAAAATAATTCCTTTGTGTCGCATTAATACAAGAAAATCAAAAACATAATTCATCCTTAACAGCTGATGAGATAATGAAGTTCCACTCATTTTGAAGTGTCACAGTTTTCAGGCTGATCAGTCATGATTTAGATTTCATTCACCAAACCTTCAGAATAAAAGTGGAGCCGGTCTTTAATTAAGAAAACGCTGAAATTTAATGGTGACGTGTCATCCTCATTCCTACAAACTGAACTACGACACGTTTTCTCCTTCCTGCAGGGTCTGGTATGGAGGACTTCCTGAATCTTGCAGCAGTAGGTGTTCTTCTCTTGTGTGACCTTGTTGATGTTGGTACAAACCTGACTTTTGTGAGAAACTTTTACCACAAACGGAGCATACAAAGGGTTTCTCCCCCGTGTGGAGCCTCATGTGCTCAACTAAATAACTTCTCCTGAGGAACCCTGATCCACAAACTGAGCAACTGTGCGGTTTCTCTCCTGTATGAACTTGTTGATGCTGGTACAAACTCGACTTTTGCGTGTAACTTTTACCACACTCGGAGCAGCTGAAAGGTTTCTCTCCAGAGTGAACTTGTTGATGTCTGTACAAACCGGTCTTTTGTGTAAAATTTCTCCCACACTCAGAACATCTGAAGGGTTTCGCTCCTGTGTGCACCTGCTGGTGTCTGTAAAGGTTTGACTTACTTCGAAAACTGCTTCCACAAACAGAGCAGCTGAAAGGTTTCTCTCCTGTGTGAACTTGTATGTGTTGGTACATACTTGACTTTTGTGTGAAACTTTTGCCACAAACTGAACAGCTGAAGGGTTTCTCTCCTGTATGGACCCTCATGTGTCTCGCGAGCTCGACTTTCTTTGGAAAACCTTTTTCACAAAACGAGCAGCTGAAACATTTCGCTTTTGTATGACGCATCATGTGACTCGATAAATATTTCTTTTTGCCAAATCTTTCGCCACAAATTGTGCAGATGAACGGTTTCTCTTCTCCTTGGGCTCTGATGTGTTTCAGTCCCAGTTTCTTTTTGCCTGATATTAAAGCACATTCAGGAGAGCTCGAGGATTTCTTTTCTGTCATACACGCTTCATCACTTATAAGACCTTTTTTACTCTGCAGAAGGTTTAAACCTGACCCAAGTTCACTCGTCTCCTCCCAATCACAACTGTCATCAGTTTCAGATTCAGAGTGTGTAATCTCTTCATCAGTAACTGGTTGTAAATGGTGGACTGGATTAAAGTTCCTGTTTGGTTCTGATCCTTCACAGTCCTCTCCATCAGCTTCTGTTTTTAAATGCTGTGTGTCCCTGTTCCCTTCAGTTTGGTTTTCATGAAGCTGTGAAGACTGAGGTTCCTCCACATCATCATCATTATAATCATCATATTCACTCTTCACAATAATGTGAGTGAACATAAACGAGCTGACGTCCCCTTCCTCCGCTCTTTGAAGCTGCTCCCCCTCCTGACTGCTCCACTGCTCCTCCTGTTCCTCTTTAATGTGTAGTGGTTCTGGTGGATCCACCTGGTCCAGATAGGAGCTCCTGTCCTGCTGCTCAAGAGAAACCTCTTCTTGAATCACCAACACCTGCTGGACGTCTGTGGAGAATTATGGAAAACAAATAAGTAAAACATGAAAACAGAAAAAGACAATGAACTAAATCAGTGGTTCTAAACTGGTCTCACTCTGGGACCCACATTTTCCCATGGTCCTTAAGTCGCGACTCACTTTTATAGAACTCAAACCAAGCAAATTATTATTATTTTTTTAATGAAAACACCTTTAAGGACTCTAATCTTTCACATAAATCCACTTGTTTTATTTAAAGTGTATTTCAGAGCACATGACGGGGACAACATGTGGACGACAACTACCGAAGTTGCATATACAGAAAATATCAAATATCTAATAAATATCGCATTAAATATTTACTTTTTGACCAGCTGTTCGTGACCCATCCAGAATGTGTCTGCGACCCACTTATAGGTCGGGACCCACCAGATGAGAACCACTGATCTGAAAGGTCTCCTTCAGTTGATGTTTCAGTTGTTCACAACAGGTACTGTTTGTCTTTTCAGTAAAATTTTGAATTCATTCATAAAAAAAAATAAATTTTTGCCTCTTTATCAGTCAACTCACTGGGCCTCAAATATCCCTCAGACGGAAGAGCAGAAGAGAACTACTGCTGTATGAAGAAGCTGTAGGAGCTCAGTCGATACTTTAAGCTACAGAGATGCATGACCGGGAGTAACCTGGTTGACACACTGCGCTAAGTTTTACAGTGAGTTGTGATGATCATTGAAAGTCTGGACGCTGTTCCTCAGATTCAGCAAACCAAAAATTTATTGCGATAAACAAACAAAATCCATTTGCAATTGATCTTCAACACTGAACAAACCAGGAAAACACCAGCAGTTAGCGCCACGACGGTCAAAAACCTTTTGCCCTTCCAGGTCGAACACCTGCCCACAACTGTGACATGACTACCTTTATTCCTGAGCCCCCCACAAAGTGAACTGCAACTCATAATATGTATCACAGCAACATATTTGGCTATTGACATATTTCGGCACATTGTGCAATTCAATGTAATTTCACACTTATGCACTCGTCACTTTAACAAGCTGTACTGTAGCAAATGGCGCTTTAAACACCTTTAGCACATAAAACTCTAATTAGCACTTTACAATTCTCCTTTAATTTTTTTGGTCCCCTTACAATTGGTCACGTAGTTTTTGGTCTGTGTATGTTGTTTATGTGTATTATGTGTATGTTGTCTGTGCATTGTTCTACTGTCTTAGTCGTGTTGTTTGTACTTATAACATTATTGCTTTTATGTTTTACATTAACCTGCCAATGGGACTGGGGATGGAAATTTGCCGTTTGGCTATAATCACACATATTTACATGTAAATGTTCATCAATATGTACAGTTCCCATTTTTAAAAATAAATAAATAGAAATAATCACCTGATTAGCTATATGAATACTCACAATGGTTATCTTTAACAGGGTCTGACTTAACCCCATGGCCAGTTTGAGTTAAAACCATTATCTTTTACACATAAAAACAACAATAACAAAAAACTTCTATTGTCCAAAATAACAGCAAATATGTAAGAGGCTCTCATTTAAAATAAACTATGTTTTGACATTAAGAATAATGCAGTTTATGGATTCATAAAATGCGTTTATTTTTATCCATTTAAAGAGTAAACTCTGTGATAAATCGGCACAAACCTGCTCTGTGTGAGAGGGACTCCGGACTGTCAACAGAGTCCAGGAGTTTCTGCTGAGTCTCTTCAGGTCCACAGAGTCTCTCCTCACACTCTGCCATTACTGAAGAAAAAATAGGTCTTCAGTCAGTTAGTGGGTGAAAAAAGTCTCCCAAAGTTTAGACCTTTTGTGCAAAATCACCGCAGCATTTTATCCCCAAACACTCCAATGGTCACTCCGGTGAGCTACTTCACATTAGCAGCTGCTAAGAGTTTAGCTCTGTGGTTTGTCTTTGTTTACAGATAAACTAACTTTGTGTAACCTCCTGAGTCAAGATGTGATTTTAAAGGAAAAATCTGAGACAATCAAAATTCAGTAAAGCTCCTTTGTCCTCATAGACAAACTCTTCTTCTCTCTGAAGGTAACAGAAGTTGAGCCACACAACAGGAGTTAGCATGCTAGCGACTTAGGTCAACAGTGCTTCCGGGGCACATGTCTGACCTTCAAATTAAAAGTTTTTTTTTAACTGATCCGAATATTTTACTGAAAATTATCTGGTAGACAAAATGTGACATGAGACGAAGTTAATTTAAAGAAGAATAAATGAATGAATGACTGTGTAGATGTGCTTTGAATTACTTTGGTATATTAAAAATAAAAGATCTCAGCTCACTATCGTGTCTTCAGACCTTTCCTGCAGACCCATGTTCTGGGTATCTGGTGAGTAAGAAAGAAAATTAACCCTTGAAGTAATTGCAACCAAGAAAAACTGGAGTGTGAACTGAACTGAAGGGTTTGTACAGGTGTAATCAGGACAAACATGAAGAAGAAATCTCTGTCATGTAGCTTGATTATAATATGATTTTAATTCATTTTAAAAATTAAAACCTCTTGAAAATAAAACAAACTTTGTTCAAATCTTCGTAAGTCGAACACAGAGGTAGCCACACTAAAGTTTAAAAAAATCTGCATGAAGATGGTGAATAAAGATTATGTCATGGTCATGTGTCTGCATCTCATGGCCACACAATATCATTGTTGGCTGAATAAAGTTACATCCTCATTCATACAGTAGGTCTTATATATTTCTTTTTGTGGCCTCAGAGCCGGCCCAAGGCATAAGCGAACTAAGCGCCTGCTTAGGGCCCCGCGGCCAGTAGGGGGGCCCCAAGAGCAATAATATATAATTCATTTTTTATTTTTTTTTGCATGTATGAGTGATGCTTTCTGTATGATAAAATATATATTATTGTGAAAATAAAATAAAGTAAAAACATTTTAGTGCTGCTGCTGATGTAGGCCGATGATTCTTACCGCCAACATGTCAAATCTCTGCTACTGTTATGTACCTTCTACTTTACAATGTGCACTGAGCATCCTGAATGTGTTAGATTTTGAGATTAAAAACAATATGTGGCCCCCTGAACATCATTCATCAGTCATTCATTGGTATTAGTTGTATGGCTGCATTGGTATTATTTATGTTATTACCTCGGCCACCCCCTTAAATGTGTAAAGACATGTCAGACCAGCTGTAGTAGGTGTGTGAATGACCAACAATCAATATTATTGGCAGAAATAGAGGGCCCCAAAATCAAATTTTGCTTAGGGCCCCATTGAGGCTTGGACTGACTCTGTGTGGCCTCAATTTAATTTTGCTTTTAATTATTTAGTTTTTTACCCTCTTAATGAAATCAGATACAGAAAATAATTTATAACAAATATTAAAAGTCTTTTAAGTATTTATTTGATGTTTATTTTTATATTCAAAAGTAAACTGTTTTGTATGTAAAATAAAGCCATACTTTATATAAATGTGACTTCCCCTCTGTTGCACAAAGTTTTACCGTAGCTTATTTTGCAGTCTCTTGGTTTCCACTGCTCTCACCAACACACTTGTGTTTTTTGACATATTCTTGCCGAGCAAATTTTTTATCGCAAATATTACAGCTAAACGGTTTCTCCCCCGTGTGAACAGTCATGTGTCTTTTTAGGGTTCCGTGTTGTGTGAAACTTTGACCACAAATTGTACAACTGTACTGTTTCTCCCCGGTGTGAACATTCAAATGTCTCCTCAAATTTCCATGTAGAGCAAATGTTTTACCACAGACCGAACAGCTGAAAGGTTTCTCTCCCGTGTGGATCCTCATGTGTAAAAGTAAATTGTTTCTAAGGCTAAAACTTGTGTCACAAACTGAGCAGGTGAAGGGTTTCTCTCCTGTGTGAACTCTTAAGTGAGAGGTCAAGTTTGAGCTTTGTGCAAACTTTATACCACATATGGAGCAGCCAAAAGGTTTCTCCCCTGTGTGGACTCTCATGTGTGTCACCATCTCTGCTCTGGCCAGAAATAACTTTTTACAAAATGAGCAGCTGAAACGTTTTCCTTCTGAGTGAAGTTTCATATGAGTGGTTAAAGAGGTTTTGATGTGGTATCTGTTACCACAAACTGAGCAGCTGTATGGTTTCTCTCCTTTTTGGCTTCTCTTGTGTCGCTGAAGTTGTTCCTTTTGGTCGAAGCTTGAAGCACATTCAGACGAGACAGATGATTTTTTTACAGTGTTGTCTTCCAAATCATTTGCAGGTACTTTGTTGTTTTGTAGAGGGTTCAAATCTGACTGGGACTCACTCGTCTCCTCCCAATCATAATGACTCTCATCAGTCACAGTCTCAGAGGAGTGTGAAGTCTCTTCATGAAGAACTGGTTCTAAAGAACGGCCTGAATCAAAGATCCTGTCTGGTTCTGATCCTTCAAGGTCCTCTTCATCAGCTCCCCCGATCTGATCCGTTTGGGTTTGTTTAAAGTTTGAGGACTCAGGTTCCCCTTCATCCTCATCTTCTTCATTCTTCACAGGAAAGAAAGTGAACTTGATGATATCAGCCTCCTCTGCTCCTTGAAGCTGCTCTCCCTCCTGACCCGTCCACAGCTCCTCTTGTTCCTCTTTAATGTGTGGAGGTTCTGGTGGATATTTCTCCTGCTGCTCAGAAGGAGCCTCTCTTTTCCTCACCAACAGCTGCTGGGAAACTGAGAAAAATAACAACTTTAGTGAACCAGGATCATTTAAAAGAGTTTGACAAAACATTACTACTGGATAAATACGGAGGCCAATCGGAGAGTCCATGTAGGGTAATAACAAAGCACAACATATTTTAGGAGCCTGAGTGATGTTAAACATGGGTACAAGGTCCTTGTTGAGGATGGTTGTTGGAGGCCCATGGCTCCAGAAATCTAGCACCAAAGTATCCGAGGTATTTGAGTGACACAGCTCCACCACCCTGAAGGCTGACATGACCGGCTAAAGAAAATCAGCCTAACAATCAGTACTTTTCTTTTACTAATAACTACCCGGGAACCCCCAAAAAGGTTCCTTGTTGAGACCTCAATGAAACAGAAATGACTGAAAAGAGGCCACTGAGTTTTTAAGGTATGGACTTTGATGAAGTAACCGATTTTCTTCTAATATTTAGAAGAAATATTGCAGACATAATATCCAGACTGGTTTTTAGAAATAGTCTGTGTGTCAGACAGGATGAACTGTGAACACAGAGGGGTGACATCTTGTGCTGCCATCTGCTGGTGGAAAACATCTACAGCAGAAAAACTAGAAGAAAACTTTTGTGTCCATCCATAATACTCTTTAAAACTCTCACAACAGTCTCAGTTATAATTCTTTCAAGTTTTGTTTTCAGATTCTCCGATATTAAATAACTGTTGAGTCCATTTTAATCAAGTATAAATAACTTTGTTAGTTTTAAGAAAATATCCTCTATCCCTTAGCCAGGTCATTTCCAACATTTAAACAGATGACAGCAGGTTTACTGAAGTGAAAATAACATGAAATCAGAACAAACCTGCTCTGTGTGAGCGGACTTCAGGGTAGTAAACACCGATCATCTGTTTGTGTTGATTCTCTTTAGATCCACAGAGTTTCTCCTCGTACTCTAATATCGTTCTTTCAAACAGCTCAAAGATCTCTTCAGCAGCTGCACTCAGTCTCTGGTTCACAAAATCTTTCAGCTTTTGCACTTTGGACATTTTTATTTTTCTGAATCACAGGAACTTCTTTTCAAAACACTCAGATCTGCTGTATAATATATAATATGTAATATAAACTAAAAAACACACTGTTTCCAAACAGACGGAGTTATCTTCTACTGACAAATCAATTTAATTCAATAAATCGATGTTTTGAACTCCTGATCGCTCCGGTTAGCCGATCTCGTACTCCATCGACTGCTAACAGGCTAATGTTATGCTAACACCTTTAGCCTGAATATCTGTGAGGAACAGAGTCTCTGATCTCTGAGATCCATCTTATCATCTGGAGAATCTCCACCAAGTCCACATTTATGTATTTCCTCTAAGTACGCCCCGGTTCTTATTGTTTATGTCGACTTTATCAGGTAAAGGTGTGTGATAACGGAAACAGTTGGCACGTTAGCCTCATAGGCGTTCTTCTTCTTTGGTGTCTGAGCGGCAGAGCTGCTGAGCCAGTGGATTACTACCGCCACCATCTGTAGTGACTCAAAAACTGTCTTAAAGATGGTGTAGGCAGGATTCCGTAAAAGAAGCATCTTTTTTGTGGTTTTTATACAAAAAAGCTTTTAATATCAGTCAATTAGTCATTGATGACATTTGGTAATATAACGATATCTCTGTGTTCTCTTATGTCTGTGTAGTCAACATTTTAACATTTTTTAGTGGCCCGCTCTTTCTGACGACACCACCTTTAACACATCCAACAGAGATGACATTTTACTGTGAGGGGACACTGTCAGCAGAGAAAAGTGAACTAGGAGAATGTTCAGGGTCAGAGCAGCTGGAGTTTTTCTTGAGTGTATGTCACTAAAACAGGTTTGTGACTCATTTCGACAATATGAGGTTTAAAGAGAGGGACCTCTGCATTCTTAGAATTGTTCAAGTCAACTGACCCTAATTTTCTTTTTTAAAATATTCTAATTTAATAAATTCAAAACCCCAATTTATCACATTTTAACTGTTTGTTGGAGACTTAGCTCAAAGACCCTGACCCCCTGCCTCACAAATTTGATTGTTTATTTGTAAACTCTAAAATTTGGATTATGAGTTCAGTAAGTTAGACACTTCTGAAATAACACCAAGAGATGCACAACTGCTGAGCTGCTGGGATTCGAGTAACTTGGGTTCTCACCAAGTGTCTTCACTGTCATGTCTTCATCTGAGAAACAGTAAAGACAAATATGAGTGTCAAAACAGATGAAACAGTTCTGTCATCTCAAACAAACTGTTACATACACGTAAAATACAGGGAAACTCTGACATATCTACTTTTATTTCACCCATTTGCATGATGACCACACAATCATCACACTCAAACTTATGTGTTTATGCATACATGAGTTTGCATGTCACTGAAAAATTGAACAAGTATGACTGATAACTGCACTGGCACCATTTCTAGCCTTGTTCTCATTCCTTAGTTCTAACCAACGTTGATGAGACACATGGGTCCATTTAAGGTCCAGGACAGCTGTTTGTCTCTGAGTGAGCGATCAGGTGAACCTTCAGACTGACATGTTCTGCAAATCTTTTTCCACAAACTGAGCAAACAAATGGTTTCTCATCCATATGGACGACCATATGTCGCTTGAGTGTTCCACCCTGTGTAAATCTTTTACCACAAACTGAGCAACTGAACGGTTTCTCGTCCATGTGCACTGACATATGTCGTTTCAGAGTTCCACGCTGTGTAAATTTGTTGCCGCAGACTGAACAACTAAATGGTTTCTCTCCCTTGTGGACGTTTGTGTGTCGTTTTAGAGTCCCATGTGTAGCAAAACTTTGACCACAGATTGAACAGTTAAAGGGTTTCTCTCCTGTGTGTACAGTCATGTGTCTTTTGAGAGTACCAAGTAATGCAAATTTTTGACAACAAACTGAGCAGCTGAATGGTTTCTCTCCTGTGTGGACAGCCGAGTGTAATCTCAGGTTTCTTTGTGTTGGAAATTGTTTCGCACAAACTGAACAACTAAACGGTTTCTCTCCCGTATGGCTCCTCATGTGCAAAACCAAATTGTGTCTGCGACTGAAACTCGTGTTACAAATGGAGCAGGTGAAAGGTTTCTCTCCTGTGTGAACTCTCAGGTGTAAGTTCAAAGTATAACTCCGGGTAAATCTGGAACCACAGATGGAACATTTGAAGGGTCTCTCGCCTGTGTGGGTTGTCATGTGTCTCTCCATTGCTGCTTTCCACGGAAAAGTCTTCTTACAAATCGAACAACTGAACGGTTTTGGACGTTTTTTGCTGTCACCGTGTTTCAGGAGTTGTTTCTTCTGGTCAGAGCTCAATCCTGGGGGGCTGACTGATGTATCACAAGTAATTTTGATATCACTGTCAGATTCTTCACTGTTTTGGACAGAGTTAAGTCCTGACTGAGATTCCAGATTACTATCATCAGTATCAGATTCAGAGGACTCTGCAGTCTTGTTTCTAATTTCATTGGTATGAATTTCATAAAGCTGTGAGGACTGAGGTATCTCCCCATCATCTTCCTCTTCACCCTTCACAGGAGCAGGAGTGAATATGAACATGCTGTTATCAGCCTGCTCCACTCCTTGAAGCTGCTCTCCCTCTCGGCTGTTCCACACTTCCTCCTGTTCCTCTTTAATGTGTGGTGGTTCTGATGGGTCCTCCTGATCCAGACTGGGGCTCCCCTCCTGCTGCTCAGGGGGATCCTCTTCTTTCCTCACCAAAAGCTGCTGGATTTCTGTAAAAAAACAAACAAAATAAGATGTTTTGGAGGACTTGTTGAAATAAATACTTCACATTTTTTATGAATGGTATAATTAAGTAATTAAGCAGTGGACAGAAATGTTCAAATTCAGCACATTCAGAGCTGCTCTGACCCTGGATGTGGACTAATTCTCTTTGTATAATAAGACAGGTATTTTATTTTAAGATTGATTTTTTAGGTCCACCAAGTCCTCTGTCTCTTACTTAAAGGGATATTTTTTTTAAGAGCAGGTTTAAGACCCACCTTTTTAGCTTTTAATTGATATTTATTTGTTTAATCTTCATTTATTCTAGTTAGCCTAGATTTATTTAAGGTCTGTGTTTTATTCATATTTTAGTTTTTTCTTGTTTTTGTCCTTTTATCATTTTTATGACCCACAGTGTTTCCTCTGAGGGAGCCCTCGGCACCGGGAGCAGTGGTCGCTTGTGGTTGCAGGGGCCGGCCATGGGGTTCCTGGCGGAGGTTGCTGTCTGACACATCCCTCCGCTGGCCCCGTGTCAGCGGGGTGACGCAGCTCAAGGAAGAACATTTATGATCATTTCTTTGAAGTAATAATCACCATAGTAATCATTTTCACGGCAGACGCGGTAGTTCTTCTGCCTTAGTGTCTCAGTCTGGTTGTATTTCCATGAAGAAAAGATCATAAATGTTCTTCCTTGAGCTGCGTCACCCCGCTGTAGTCTGTAATGGACTGGCCTAAAGTCTTGCTACAAACAAGCGGCTGCTGGAAGAGAGTAGGTGAGTTGTGTTTAGTCTCTTTGCTAAAGAAATTAGTCAAAGTTAAAAAGATGTTTGGTGTCTAGTTCTATGGCTGGGACCCTATATGTCCTGTTGATGAAGTTAGGTGCTGTTCTGAGCATTATTTGTGGCGATAGAGTGGCGTTTTGGTTGAGTGCGTGGCTCTCTGTATTACTATCCTGCGGTCGTTACTAAAGTCGGTATAACTAGAGAAGCAAGCGGTCGGCAACATTCATCTCTGGAGGGGGTGTCTAACTGGGTGTTACGGAGTGTTTGACCCTAAATTAATATCCCTTCAAACAAATAAACAGGTACCAGATCTAATCTGACGTTTACAGTTAAACAGCAGCTGCTTTTACTAGTTTTCTTTAGCTTTTCCATCTGTAAGGTCGTATCAAACCAAAAAACAATCTGAAAGGGCAAGGAGGAGGAGAGAGAAAGTGACACAGCGGAGCTTCACACCTTCGTACGATGACCAATGCCCACAAAATGACTGACCAGGTGAGAAAATTATAAGAAACAACAATCTCTACTGATACACAAACAAAAATATGGCCAAACAACAACATAACAGACATGTATTATTTCCCGTCTCTCTTATGCCCATCAAAATTGTGTTTTTTCCCCCAGACTCTGGTACAAATTTCTGTGAGAAGAACCTCAGAAGAGAAAATAAAATCCCTGACACTGACAGTAGATGTTCTCTGTCTGCAGCATTAATCTTTACTGTGGAGCTTTTGCTTTATCTTACTGAGGAAAAACTCATTCTGTAAGGTTTTCTCAGGGTTTAATCTCACACTATGATAATTCTCCTTCGGATTAAAGTGTAAAAACTCTAAAACAGTACAAACCTGCTCCTCTGTTGGGGTTGTAAACAGCCTCCTGTAGTTGGAGTTTCTCCTCGTACTCTAATATCGTTCTTTCAAACAGATCAAATATCTCCTCTGCAGCTGCTGAAAGTCTCTGGTTGATGAAATCTCTCAGTGTTTTGACTTTAGACATTTTTAAAGTCAAAATCAAGAAAACCGTCTGAACTGTTGCTGTGATGCTTTTAGCCTCCGTCTACTTCCTGCTGACAAACTAAGATCGCCACATCGACGGAGAAGGACACTTGAGCTGCATAATAATCTCTATTACAGGTTATTTTATTCCCTCAGACAATTTTGGTCCATTGAAACATTCATAATAACCCCCCGCTCCTTTAACTGCATAGTTCAACGGCTGTGTCCGAGATTCGGCTCCATCTATTTCCTGCGTACAAGCCGACACCACTGACCAACATTCTGGTGCATATCGCCCCCTACTGGACTGGAGTTTCCGATAGCATGGCTGTACCTTGGGTTATTTTGTGATGATTACTACTACTACTACTTCAATAACAATAATAAAAATCGGTTAAACATTTAAAGCCTTGAGCCACATGCTTAATAAAGATCAATATATTAAGATTTCAAGACATTTCTCAAAAGATATAAGAAAAACAAACATGGATGTCACATAAATACTGCTGTGTCGCCGTGTGAGACATGATATTTAGAGTTAGTTCAGTCATGTGAGGAGGACGAAGATGATTTTACAGTTTTGTTTTGTTTTTTTACTTTTCAAATTGAGATTATGCACATAAAACAGACCATACACGGAAACTAGAGTTCAAATAACTCAACCTTATTTTCTTTATACTGTCTGTTTGGACATTTCAGATTTCAGAGCATTTGTGATAAATCTGCATTTTTAATCCAAAAAAAAAAAAAAAAAAAAAAAACAGAATGAAAAAATATTTCTTTATCTTGGCCCAAAGACAAAGTATTTATCAAACTTAATCTGTGTGCTTTGGTTCAGTACTGAACCGGTTAATTATCAGACCGGAAGCATCTCAGTTTCCATCCCTACCGATAAGCAAACATGATTTATGACACACTTGGAAAAATCAGACCTTCACACAGCAGCTACACAGTCTCCTCTCTGTGGATGGTCAAATGTCTTCTCAGACAAGTTTGTTGAGCGAATCTTTTCCCACACACTGAACATCTAAAGGGTTTCTCTCCTGTGTGAACAGTCATGTGTCTTTTCAAAGTTACATGTTGTGCAAATTTCTGACCACAAACAGTACAACCGTACTGTTTCTCTCCTGTGTGGACAATCAAGTGTCGTTTCAGATTTCCCCGTAGTGCAAATCCTTTCCCGCAGAACGAGCAGCTGTACGGTCTCTCTCCTGTATGGCTCCTCATGTGTAAAACCAAGTTATTTCGGAGACTGAAGCTTGTTTGACAGACTGAGCAGGTGTACGGTTTCTCTCCTGTATGAACTCTTAAGTGTAAGTTTAAAGTTGAGCTTTGAGCGAACCTTGAGCCGCAGATGGAGCATTTGTACGGTCTCTCTCCTGTGTGGACTCTCATGTGTCTCTCGACATCTCCTTTCCATGGAAAAATCTTCTTACAAACGGAGCAGCTGAAGCGTGTTCCCTCTGAGTGATGTCTCATGTGAGTTGATAAGGAATTCTTCCGCAGGTATCGTTTCCCACAAACTGAACAGCTGAATGGTTTCGGACCTGCTTTGCGTCGACTGTATTTTAGTTGATACTCTTTGCTGCTAATGCCCTCAGCACGTTTAGAGGAACTATCTGCTGTTCTTACAGTATTACCCTCCCCATCACTAACAGGCACCTCAGAGTTTTCAGGGTTTGGACCCGACTGAGAGCTTTTAATCTCCTCCCAATCCCAGCTGCTGTTGTCTGTGTCCGATTCAGAGTGAGAACTCTTGTTTCTGCTCTCTTTGCTTTCGTTTTCATGAAGCTGTGAGGACTGAGGTTTCTCTCCGTCATCTTCTTCACTCTTCACAGGAACAGGAGTGAATATTAGCGTAACATTAGCCTCCTCCACTCCTTGAAGCTGCTCTCCCTCCTGACCGCTCCACAGTTCCTCCTTTTCCTCTTTAATGTGTGGTGGTTCTGGTGGGTCCTCATGGTCCAGACTGAAGATCCTGTCCAGCGGCTCAGGAGGAACCTCTTCTTTACTCACTAAAAACTGCTGAGTGTCTGTGGAGAAGAACGAAGAGCAAAGCTTAAAGATACAGTGTGTAGAGATGGGAATATTAAGTACGGTGGCCGAGAACCGCCACTGCTGCAAATAAAAAAAGAATGCAAAAAAAAAAGGAGTCACAATGGAAGTTAATGACGCAAAAAAAAAAGGCGATGAAAAAAAGAGTTACTGACTGTGAAAATAAAAGGATGCAAATAGAAAAAGGCACAATAGAAGTGAGCTGCCAGGGACCAATAATGATGATGCACCGGTGTTTTACGATCTAGGCACAGAAGATGACGGCGAAAAGACGAGCAAAGAAGTAAGTGGAAAGGTTATTGATTAACCACATGTTCTGTTTTTTGTGAATCTGAAAGACACGTCTTTTAGACGCAGAAGGAACTGATAATGAGTAAACAATGAGGGTGAAACCACAGACCTGTGATCAGTGTGTCTCCTTCAGGGTTGTAAACAGTGTCCTGATGTTTGTGTTGATTCTCTTGAGATCCACAGAGTTTCTCCTCGTACTCTAATATCGTTCTTTCAAACAGCTCAAAGATCTCTTCAGCAGCTGCACTCAGTCTCTGGTTCACTAAAACTCTCAACATTTGAGTTTTCGACATTTTTAATCACTTCAGTTTTTGCTGCAAAAACATTAAAAACAGTTCGGACAATGTGGTGCAGTGATGCTTTAGGGTACGTCTATTTCCCGGCTAAACGAACTGTTCATGGTTATAATGTTTATGTTTCAATTTAAAGGAAATACTTTGACCTCAATAAAAAGTGTTTATCTTCACATTTAGGTCATTAAAATCCACACTCCTCTCAGCGGTGTGTGTGTGTGTGTGTGTGTGTGTGTGTGTGTGTGTGTGTACCAGATCCGGCTCCGTCTATTTCCTAAGAACAACCGACCGCTACGCTAACTCACTTTAGCATTTGTAAGCTAACAAGAAAAAGGGGCAAAGGGAAACATCCTGAATTTCGACGAACAGTTCACTAAATTACCAACCCAGCTCCTGACAGACGTTTCCCCGAGAAAGAGAGAGACAAAATAAGCAAGTTAGCCGCTGTAGGTTAAACTGTTCCGGGTGAAATTCTTCTTCTGCTATTTTTAAATGGTTGCTGGGAACTCCGAGGAAGAGTACCGCCACCTACTGTGATGGAAGTTTGACATTTATAAAGAGGGGAAAAAGACATTTAAAGGGATATTCTGGCGTAAAATTAAGTTAGGGTCAAACACACCGTAACACCCAGTTAGACCCCCCCTCCAGAGATGAATGTTGTCGAACGCTTGCTTCTCTAGTTATACCGACTTTAGTAACGACCGCAGGATAGTAATACAGAGAGCCACACGCTCAACCAAAACGCCACTCTATAGCCACAAATAATGCTCAGAACAGCACCTAACTTCATCAACAGGACATATAGGGTCACAGCCATAGTACTAGACACCAAACATCTTTTTAACTTTGACTCATTTCTTTAACAAAGAGACTAAACACAACTCACCTACTCTCTTCCAGCAGCTGCTTGTTTGTAGTGAGACCTCGGGCCAGTCCATTACGGACTACAGCGGGGTGACGCAGCTCAAGGAAGAACATTTATGATCATTTCTTTATGGAAATACAATCAGACCAAGACGCTAAGGCAGAGGAACTACCGCGTCTGTAAAATGATTAATATGGTGATTATTACTTCAAGGAAATGATAAAGTAATGATCGTAAATGTTCTTCCTTGAGCTGTGTCACCCCGCTGTAGTCTGTAATGGACTGGCCTGAGGTCGCTGAAGAAGCTGAAATATTATGTGTCCGCTAGGTGGCAGCAGTGCATCATTAAAAATGAAGCAGAAGTTGGAGGGCTTAAACTTTCCACTTATTGTTGTGAACACATTTCAGCTGAGTGACTGTCTGTTTACGATCCGGGATGATAATTCGGCCATAAAAGCAGACTTCAGTGAAATTGTAAATAAACTCTTTATATATACAGTCTAATTACCTTTCAATAGTGTGTAATTTGGGGTTATTTGCTCATCAATAACACTAAGTTATAACCTGGTGAGGTGATGCTGATAGTTTGTGAAATGGTGGATAAATCAATAAATAATGGGAAGTGTATTTTAATGTCGTGATTCTCTGTTTATCGATGGATAAAGTGGTTGTTACTGTGATGTTAACTGATGATAAAAAAGAGATGGAATCTTGAAAATGATTCATGCAGATAAAAAAAAAAAAACATACACCCGGTTATTACACGCCACAGTAACGATGACGTGTGTGTGTGTATGTGTGTGTGTGTGTGTATGTGTTCACCTCCTCTGGGTGTGTCCCTCTAAAAGCTGCAGGTACGGCCTCATTGTCGTCTTTGTCTCTGCTGGAAAGACTTGAATCGTCCGGGATGGATCTGCTCGCCTTTAAGTCGCTTCTCTTTCTGCTCTGTTTTATCGGTAAGAACCAAAATCTAATAAGTTTTCCCCATAATTCTGCAGATTTAACCAAATCAGATGATATTATATAAATTCATTAAGTGTTTATTAAGCATTTTCCATCGTTTGTGGGTGGAAACTTTGAGTCTTGTTGATTCATGTTCAACTTGTGCAAATTTAACATATGATAGTAACTTATATACTTTAAAATGAAGGTGTTTCGGTGTTTTTCTTGTGGCAACATGACTTTTGTGTCTAAGGTTACTACATCTGTCTCATGTGTCTTCTCTCAGGATGCTGTGCTGGGGAGGACATCCTGCCGGAGGGTCCATTGGATGTAGTTTTGGGTAAAAATTTGACTGTACCGACGCTGCTGAAGAATCCAACCTACTCTTTTATTGTCTGGAATTTCAACAACGGGGGGCACCAGATTCATGTCATTACCATAGGCTCGGAAGGACTCAGTGTGAACACACCTTATGAGGGAAGGGTAGCGATCGATCCGACCAATGGTTTCCTGACCCTGACAGCCGTGAAGTCTGAGGACAGCGGAGATTATTCCATCAACGTGATTTCATCGAGCGGAGCCACCAAAACAGAAGAAATTGCGGTCAGAGTTCTGGGTGAGTTTATCTTCTTGGTTTATTATGCAACTGTGCATTCAGGAGTATTTTTTCAACGAAATTATCCGAAACAAAACTTGAGTACACTTTAGCCGAATTGAACAGAACATCACAATGATTCAGGAAATTAAAAGTTTGTCCAGTTGGGTTCTTTCCAAGACTTTGTGATCAAATACCGCTTAAATTGTAAAAGTTTACAACGTTGTTTGGTGTGATGTCCGAACGAGGCGAGGACTTTTTTCCTGTTGAACCATTTCTGATCACAATTTCTCAAATTTATTTTTTACACCAAAATGCACAACGAGTTATAATGATTGAGAAAAAGTTATAAATTGTGCTTTTCTTTTGGTCTCGGAGACTAATGGAACAACTTTTTCATCGTGGTGTTTTAGCAGAACTCGTTATAAAGGTGAGCTCATAACTTCATTTAGAGAAACGCATCCTTGACTAAATCAGTGCCGAATATTTAAGCAGCTCCTGTAGATCAGGATTAAACTGATTAACTTTAGGATTTGACCTCACAGCGTCAAAAAGAAGCAGTTCTACGAAAAAACGGACTATTCTCTGATGTAGTTTGGTGCACGTAGAAAGCCGAACCACACCTGTTAGGGGAGTGGGGGAGAGTATGCCAGTATTCCTGCGCCAAATCGAGTTTATGCGTTGCTTAGCAACTATAAATGCAGGCACCGTTTGAGAACTATATTCCATCGCGGAGGGACGTCTGTGCAGTCTTTCAACATTTATTAACCATGTCAATGTGTTTCTTTATTTCTAAAATAAAATAAGAAGAGCAGCTCTCAACATTCAGACCTAAAACCTTTTAGAGGGTGTGTTACTTTAGTCTTAACCTTTGGATTTACTCAGCATAGATTTATATTCAACCTTTATTTTCTGAAGATGGCATCATTTTTTTACAGCCTATATCTTAACTCTAAAACTAGACGAAATATCTATTTTAATGTTGCTTTAAATGTGAGAAAATAGTGATTGAAGAAGTCCAGCCTCTTTTTTAAAAAAAATATTTCAGAGCATAAAGTGGAGAAATGTTTCCTGTTTTGGTGAAAATGGCGCCCAGAATCACCTGTTCCTTCATTGGCCATGAGACCTGGTTACACCTGTGTGCTGTTCTTGTTAAATAAGGGTGCACAGCTGACATTTATCAAAGGTGTCATTTGAAATAAAGCTGAGAGAGAGAGACAGCTGTGACAGTCAAAGTTGCAGAAAAAGTTACTCAGAGTTTCTTGAAGGTGTGGCTCCTCACTCATTCTGAGTAATGGGTGTGTTTGTGTTCAGATTCAGGTCAAGGTGTTAGACGCTCTCCCTAACCTCAATGTTTAAATCAGCAGGAGGATTCAGGCAGACTTACATGTGCAACTGGTAGATGATTTATTGGCATTCATTGGCGTGATTGTTGCAGCTTTACTCTGCTCCATGCTGTAAATCACAATAACTAAGAAAAAGTTGTCCAGAAGCTCTGGTAGATTGACCCTGATGCCATCTTTCACCTGTCCCGTTTAGATTCCAGGTGGTAGAGCATAAAAACATCATGGCGGCAGATATTAACCAGCTTCAATAAACCTCAAAAATCTGAATCTGGATCATGTTGATAAAATCCAGATTTTCTTTGAAGAGCAGGACTTTTTATCTTGTTTCGTTTAGATCCAGGTAGTGGAGCAGGAGACACAACATTTCAGGACTACAGCTGTAAATAAAAAAGTTCATGATTTGTATAAACTGATCAGAAATTCTGCCTCTGAATAGGAAAAGTCTAAAATAGGTGATGCTTTTTCAACCATTAATATCTCTCTCTTTAAAGGGAACAGACCTCACAGGCAAAAATAGATATTTGACAGGAGTTGCTTGTCTACCTGCGCCTCAATTTGCTGCTGATTTAAAAATGGTCTTGTTTTATAAAATTCAATATTGTGCATTTTGCCTCTAAGCATGAAGAAACAACAGCAAACTCTCATGATGTTGCTGCAGGGGGAAGGAATCTGCTGCAACTTTGTGTGGCCCAAGATAATTATAATCAGTGTTTAGTAAACCAGGATCAGCTCCTGCACACTGACTTTTAGATCGCTAAAGTAAAGTCACTTCATTAACCCTTCTCCAGTCGGCCTCGGCGCTCTCAGAACTGGTTTCCACTCCTTCACATTGTTCCCACACACCTACAGTTGCCTAATCACCAATAAACAGGCAACACATTCAGAAATGGAGCTCCAGGATTATTCAGAACGAGTCCAGCAGGTTCAGCCGCTGTGATATTTACCGCCGCCTTCATTCATCCATCCGCATGTTGAATCTGGAGTATAATCAGGGCTGTGTGAAGAGAAAACTGGCCCTGGGTGAGCGGGTTTTCAGATTCTCCTCCCATAATGATCCTGGAGTCATCTGTAGGGAGATCTCTGAAATACAAGACTGGGTTTCTACTATCTGGAGTTAAATTTTAAGGGATTTACAGCAGATTTTAATCATGAGTTTATTTATAAAAGTCATGAAAAGTTTCAGTTTCTACAAAAACATCTTATTCTTCCATCATCATAGACATCATTTTGGATCGATGGTTAATTTTCTTGTGCTGCATGTGTTCCTCAGTATCCTTAGACATCCAAGTGCCTCGTTAAAACGACGGAAAAATGCAGATCTGCAAAAATGAGGTTGCAGCTTCTTGTGCACAAAGCATCATGGGACATGTAGGCGGATTACAGATGTCTGTTTTTCGTTGCTTGTTGCTGTCACGTCAGATCTGTTTGCAACCTGATCCGCAGAGACAATGAGGTCAATATGTCGTCATGTATGAGACTCAGGTGCACCCCAGAAAATTTCCTGACTTTACCAGGTGAACTGCAAACTATTTTCTGCAAATTCCTGGAAACTGTAAAGATGATTTGAAGCGAATGCATCAGTAAAAGTCTGGAAAACTCACCGTCAGTGATCGATGTAGCTCAGAGTTTCCAGGTTTTAACCTCTTCACTGCTGGTCTCAGTTTCCCGTATCACACGACTGTGGAAACATCTTTGTACATGTTGAGTTGATATTAACAAACAGTCATCTTAGCTGATCGCTGCTCCTCCTCCTCCTGCAGAAACTACCTGGCCACCTGCCTCACCTGAATTAGGCCAAGTATTTCTGGTTGCGTGAGCGTGTCTGACAGAGATAATTTCACTGACCTGAAGTTACCTGTAAAATATCAGGTGTTCATGTGTGAAAGTGGAGTTGACTTTAAAGCTTTGGTTGTGAGATGTTGAGTTTTATCGACACTGACTTTTAAACTGTAAAGTAGTTCAAAGCTGGACTCACAGTAGATCTTTAGCAGCGTTTACAGATGACACAGCCGTAATCTCTCTCTCCCTCGCTCTCTCGTTGACTCTTCATTTCATGGTCCCTGAAGTTAAACCTCTTCTTCGTCTCTCCCTGCAGAGCCCGTGTCTGCTGTGGTCATCAAGTCCAACCTCCCTGAGGCCGTCGAGCACAACGACACCGTGATCCTGACCTGCTCCGCCAAAGGCTCCTTCCTCAAGTTCAGCTGGCTCAAAGGCGCGGCGCCCCTCGTGGCCGATGGAAAACGTGTCTCCATTAAAGACGTCAGTCTTCCCACATTTTCAAAACATTATTTCTAAAGTTTGTTGATTTTAGTTTGACGTGTGTGAGTTTCCTCCTTTTCTCCGACTCTCAGGAGGAACTGTCCAGTACGCTGACCTTCGTTAATGTTCTCAGAACAGACCTGGTCGGCTCAATCATCTGCGTAGCTACGAACAAACTGGAGACGGAGAAGAGCGCCCCCTTCAACCTCACTGTCCACCGTGAGTACTGCAGATGGACGGTCTGTTTCCTCTCATTGTTTCAGGGGTTAGTTTGTCTTTATTCACTCTCTGCTCTGAGGATTTGAGTTTCTTCACACCTGTTGGTCAACAAAGAGCAGACGTGAGTCAGTCTGTGTCACTCCTCCACACCCTGACAGACCGTCCCTCCGCTCCCCTGAGGCCTGACCGTATCTCTGGATCTGCTCAGGTTCCTGAAACTCTCGGAGACAGACGAGTGTCTCGTGACCTGTACAGTTTAGAGTGAGGTGTGTGTTTGCAGGGCGCTGCCTCTCTGCCAGCACTTAAACCACGGCGTGTGTACACAGCGGCCTCCTTCTCCATGACTAAGCTGACAGGCAGGGAAACTGCACCGACCGCCGCTTAACCTGGTTATTAATTAATGCAGAGCTCAGAGTTTCCTCATGCTGGACTAAAACCTAAAATCACAGTCGGAGGAGGTTTTATCACCGTCCGTCCCTCCAAAATAAAAGACTTTGTCTGTCCGCACACTCAAGAGAAAAATGATCAATTAGATCATTTATATAAATTCACCAAAAACACATTTACCGGCTTCTCCACAGATGGACCCGATAAAGCCACCATCTCCCCGGCGAAGCCTCCCCAGTTCCTCCAATCGGGCTCCAGCTTCAACCTGACCTGTGCAGCCGCCTCCAGTCCGCCCGCCACCTTCAACTGGTACCACAACCAGAAGGAGATGAAGAGCTCCGGGCCGGTTCTGACTCTGGCCGAGATCGAGAAACAGGGACTGGGAAGGACGGCGGAGCAGTTCACCTGCACGGCCACCAACGCCAAAACCAAGCGTGTGGTCGCCTCATCTGGAGTAACCTTCGCCGTGGTCGGTGAGTCACCTGACTGATCAATCTTTCTGTTTCTCTACATCGCCCTCATGTTGCACAATTTCTCACTTACTCATTTTTTAAAAATTTTCTCTTATTGTAAAAACTGACCTGAATTTTTACTGGAGGTAAAAGTCTGGGATAAAAACGTTATCTGTTTGCTGCTCACGCTGACAAATTCAGGAACTTTTCAGGAGTTTTTTTGCACGGCTAAACTTCATTTAGAGATCCCTGACATGAGATGAGAGATGAGAAAAAAGAGATGAGATATATTTTATTTTCCCACGAGGGGAAATTTGTCGTAGGCCTAAGTACACCTGTGCCTGGTACTTTGGTTCAAGTCCAAACATTTGTAGGACGAACCGATTTAAGTCAAACTTTTGTGATTGTTGTGATTGTTCAAAATGAGGTCAAAGTTCACTGAAACTCTGAGGGGCAGCAGACTGAAACCTCTCCTCCGGGGCACGAGTCGGCTAAATGGACTGACATTAGTCATGTTTATGTTTGTGAGTCCTGAAGTGACGGTCGGCAGATACTCCACGGTTTTGAGCGCTGAGGTGTCGAGTAAAAGACAGAGGAGCTGCGCTGTAATTAGAGTGTGTGTGTGTGTGTGTGTGTGTGTGTGTGTGTGTGTGTGTGTGAAAACCTGCTCGGTGGGAGGATGGTTTTACATTTTGCCCTGCAGCGTCTCCGTCTTTTCTTCCTGGATGGGGGAGGAGTTTGTTTGACAAAGGAAGTGACATGAGCGTTGTTTGTGGTTTTTGTAGATTTTGTAAAACTCAATAATGTCCAATCGTAGTTTTCTGTTAACGGTCAGTATATTTACACTCACAGACCACTTTATTAGGAACACCTGTGTTGTCCCTTTTCACCTTCATTCTTCAGGAGTGTCTTCTCCTCGGACCCTGACCCTGCAGACAGATAGATGACCTGAGGAGTTGAGAATTAAAGTCTCTGTTTTTTCTCCTTTCAGACCCCATCCTCGGTGCCACACTCACCGGTCCGACCGGGACGCTCATCGCCGGCAACAGCACGGCCAACCTCACCTGCAAAGCCGCGTCCGGCACCGTGAAGACCAGGACCTGGACCAAAGACGGCAAACCTCTGACCCCCAGCTCCCGCGTCGTGTTCGCCATCGACATGAGCTCGGTGATGATCAACCCGCTGCAGAAAGAGGACAACGGAGAGTTCACGTGTCAGCTGACCAACCCCGTCACCCAGAGCAAAGCGTCCTATAAGATGGTGGTGAACTGTGAGTGTTTGCTCTGCTAAGAGACTGAAGCATGCGGCTCTGATGTTTATGGTTTCATCACCTGTGGGCGTGTCTTTGTCCTGATAATGGTTTGTTTTTACGGCACCTTTCTGACGAGACATGAGTCCATAAAACCCAAAAGTTAATTCACGTCGTAAACTGATAAGACAAATATGAAGATTCTCGATTGTCTCAAAACTCAAAGTCCAAACTGAGATTTTAGGATGCAGCTCAACCTCTGAAGGAGATCCTCAGCTCTTAAACCCAGTTTAACTTTTTCTAGTAAAACCAGAGCTGAGTTACAGTGACAGAGGCGATGTTAAAGGTTCGATTTAAACTGATCAATAAACTGGAAAAACAGAAATCAGAAATTAAAGGTGATCTTTATAACGACTAAATTCCCAGTAGAGGACTGGACTCAGACTGGATTACAAGAGCAGTCTAAAATAGTTTTGATAATCTGAATCTGAGTGGTGTAACTCCTCTAGATGATGGTAATCTAGATTATAATTATAAACTTCCTTCGTGGACACGGACAGAGACACAGTTACTCTCTTTGGCGTCATTGGGACTAAATCTAAATAATCGATTTTACTTCGGTTCAGAGTCGCTCATTCAAAGACAAGTTTTTGTAAAATCTACTCTGAATAATAACTCTTGTTTGATCTCCAGATGGTCCTGAACCAGCAACGGTGACGGGTGAAACTGCCGTCGAGGTGAACGACGCCGTGACGCTAACGTGCTCCGCGGCCTCCGTCCCCGCTGCCAACTTCACCTGGAAGTTTAACGGCACTCTGACCAACGTGAAAACGCCGCAGTACGTCATCGAGCAGGCCCGCTACAAAAACACGGGAACATACACGTGCGAGGCTTCTAACCCCGTCACCAAAAAGACCACCAAGTCCACCCACACCATGTCCGTCAAAGGTAAGAGCCTCACCTGCAGTGACTTTGATTCGAACGGCGTAGTGATAGTTTGTTTTTGCCAGGCGGAGGTGAAATGTGCTGAACTACTTTACGCGGATTGATTTGGGGTGATGGGGGTGATCAGGCTGTCCCCTTTTGTTGTTGAGAATCGAGTAAACTTGCTTCGATGCTTCAACACTGATTTTAGTTTTTAAACATCGCTGACTTCTGTTCTGGTCCGATTGTTTCCAACAGCCTGAAAAAAATCGACCCTCATAGAGTCGTCATTTGAAGAGACATCAGAGAAGCTGTAAAGTTGAACATTTAAAATGAGGCTCTATGGAGATTAACTCACTTTTGGAGTCCGCCTCTAGTGGTCACTTGAAGTACTGCACTTTGTCCACTAACTTCATTTTTCCACCCTGCAAAATCTGCTTCCTACTTCGTATCTATTTAATGATCCAGCAGCCCTCAGTCTTGGAGTATCTTACCAGACGTTAGCATGAAAAGGTGCTAGCGTTAGCTGTTAGCTGTTAGCAGAATAGACCCGGCTGTGGTCACATGTTGCGTCATTAAGTCTGGTGTTTATTGTCATGTTTGTTAATCTTGCACCCGTAGTTAGTGCGGTCGGTCATGTTGATGCGTTTCAGTTTCTGTATCAGTGATTGTTTTCGCAGAGGGTGCCAACCACGACCACTGCCTCACTTCCTGTTTGCAGTCTGAGACATGAAGCTGCTGTCTGACAATTCTGCAGTTTCTCTTTCTCTACTAACATGAAACATTTTCAGATCTCCAAAAGAACATTTAGACTCTCAGACTTCTTTCAAATAAATCTGATGTTTTGGCCCTGATCTTTGGTCTGATCTTTTTAAATCCTCCTAAATCAGATACAGGTCAGATCTTTGAATACGCTGCCTCAGTCTTTGTGATTTTGTCGTCACTCTTGAGCAACTTTTGTGCAAACCCTGACTCTAACTTACTCTAAGACTCCCCACCAAGATTTATCAAACCTTTAAATCTGAAGGAGACCCTCTCCGCTCATGTTTCAGCTGATCATGTTGACGTTTATCTTGTTTATGTCCGTAATCTTGTTCATGTTAATGTTTTTTTGCAGAGGAAGGGACGCTGAACGAAGGCCTGTCAGACGGCGCCATCGCTGGAATCGTCATCGCCATCCTCGTCGCTCTCGGCGCAGCCATCGGTTTAATCATGTACTGCAGACAGAAAGTACCGTAAGTACTCTAATAGTCACTCTGATAGTCAAGCCTTAATCTTTTCATGAAGATCTGAGGAACATAAAGGTGAACTGAGGGTCTCACAGTAATCCGGTTTCTCTTGTGAGCTGCAGTTTTTGTGGGTTTTTGGCTGAAAGTGTGAACAGGAACCCGAGTCTATGAAGGGGGCACAGTTTCTCGGAAACAGAGAATGAGGTTTGAGCGTGCCCAGACCACGTCATGAAACTGAGAATGAGGTTTGAGCTCAGACGACATCATGAGGGGTTTTGGATAAACCACACAAAGACCTGCTACCTCTCAAAACAATCAGAGATTTTTAGATAAACTCGACCCGGGTCTCTGAATGTCTTCACACTGAAGCGGTTTCTCTGCAGGTTTTCTCCTCCGTTATTTGTTCCTTCTGGACTTTCTGCTCAGAATCGATGTGTGTGCATGCATGTGTGTATTTGTGTGTTTGTGTATCTGTGTGTGTTTGTTGTCTGAGCCTCTTTCTCTGCATTTCTGTCATTTTCCTGTCTTCATGCATTAGACACTTCATGACCTTCCTGGAAATTCTCCTCATTCCTTTCACGCCTTGACGTCTTGCAACATGTCAGACACACACACATACACACACACACACACACCTACTCTCTGTGTGTCCACAAACATCTTTAACGTGAAATAGAAACTCAGCGTTTGGACTTGACTTTACCCTGAAATGACTCATCGTGCCGCAGCAGGCGAAGTCTTCCACGCCTTAACGCCACATTCCTTAAAAAAGCCGCAGTG
Source organism: Xyrichtys novacula (assembly GCA_962446985.1). NCBI lineage: Eukaryota > Metazoa > Chordata > Actinopteri > Labriformes > Labridae > Xyrichtys > Xyrichtys novacula. The sequence continues at coordinate 2,332,584 of OY660884.1, read as the reverse complement.
ATGTAATCCCGCGCCGCATCCTGTCAGATTTCATCACAGCGTAGACTCGAACAGGAAGCCGCCATCCTGAAACACAGAACAAACAGACGGGTCAGTGACAGACGCAGCTCGCCGCTCTGACTCTAAAACCAGGAGGTTGTGACTCCGACACGCCCAGATGTTAAAGAAGTTCACGGTTTTTCATTCAGAGACGTTTCTCCTCCGTCGAGCTGAAACCTGTCTCACTTCGGCACATCCTCTGCTTCTGTTTGAAGACCATCACACCGCTCTGTGTCGGCGCACGCCCACCCTGACATGACCTTATGTTGTGATCAAATTGAAGCGCCGATGAAAGGACGCTCTCCTTTTGGCTTCAGGGACGGTTTCATGTCACGATGCAGATTTCTTTGACGGTGGCGTTCGTTCGCTCATAAACGGAGGTGTGTTTTTGAGTCATTAAGGGTTGATTTTTCGAAACAGTTCCCGCACGTCCTCGATTCAACCTTAAGGTCAAAGTTTTTCATGATGCCGTCTGAGAGTCGATTAAAGGTGGAGTAGGCAGGAGTCTGTTAAAGAAGCATCTTTATTGTGGTGTATATACAAAAAATCTTTTGATATCAGTCAATAGTTTTTAGTTATTGATGACATTTGGTAATATATCGATATCTCTGTGTTCTCTTATGTCTGTGTCGTCAACATTTGAACATTTTTGAGCGGTCCGCTCTGTTCTCCACCTCCTCTAACCTGATTGGTTGTGAGGCAGACGCTGCTCCCCCGTGTCGTTCAGGAGCCCAAACAAAGTTAGTGTGCTACAATATCGGACAGTAGAAACCAACCATAAAGTTCGGAAAATTGTCTGAATCCTCCTTTGGCCACGACTGCCGACACAAGCAAGAAAACAAAGTAAATACCGGAGACTCTGGAGGAATAACGGGCGCTTAAAACGGAGGTAGACCGGACAAGAGCTAAAAAGCCGGGTCAACATAAACCATGGGGGACGCTTGGGGATCTTGGTGACCCTGTAACCTTTCTGCTGGACAGGTAAACCGCTTTAACAAAGTAAGACAAGTGTCTGTAACAGAAGTGTTTCTTGTCAAACGGACCTGCTGTAGCGTGTTGTAGCGCCATCGCTAAACTGTCCTCCCTCGGGTCCTGGACTATGTCACTTTATCCTCGTTGTAGAAGTCCTGCAAACATTGTGTTTGCTGGTAGTCTGTTGGCATCTACAGCAGCACCAATGCTTTTGACTTTCACCTTGACTGGGCCCCATTTGTAATGATCTGAAGTATTTATCTGCATTATATCTGAATTTAACTGGAACGATACGAGCGAGCAGGAGCGTCTGTTTGTGGGCGGGGCTTGAGGGGAGAGGAGGAGCTGAGGGGAAAACTGGTTGGGAGGGGTAGAGTTTACTTCCTCAGATCCTGATCCTGACTACCCCACCTTTAAATGAGGCTCCAGGTGATCCACAGGTGACACCGCTGATGGAGAAGAAGGAGAAACGAACCCGCTGTGAAGGTTCAGATGGACCGACTCGACTCGCCTCTTTCTTTGCTGGGAGCTCGCCTTTCCTCAAACACTTCCATCAGTGGGCGGAGCTCTAACCCGGCCTGTTGGTCACATGTCGTCACAGAGGTCATCAGGTTTCAGCCGTAGATCTCCTCTGGAGCCCCCGGGGGCCTCAGTTGATAGACACGTCCGTCCTCTGTCATTTTGTCTTCGTCCTCGTCATCCTCACTTGTAGACGGTGTCAACACCGTCGACAGGAAGTCTTTGTTCTCCGTCGGCGCTCGTGTCTGCGCTGCTGCAGGTGAAGGTAAACAGAGAGTGTCTGCAGAGTGGGCGTGTCGGTCTGTTCGTCAAAGAGACGGACAGACCGCGAGGACAGACGATAATTACAACAAGATCTGAAGATGTTTTCCCCGATAACCTTCACTCACAGATACAGTGGGGCAGACGGCGTACAGGCGTGAAGAAGAGCTGTTCGAAGTGTCGACAGCAGAGATAAAGAAGCGAGGACGAGTTCAGCTGACAGACGGGAGGAACGAGGGACAAACTTTTTAAACGCCTTCAGATTTATCGACACAGTCAAACTTCAGGACAGACTGATATTAACTTTACCAAACAGCACTGATCAGTGTTTTTATATCAGGATTGGCTGATTATCAAATCTGTAATCTGAGCTCAAAGGCTGCAAACAAAGATCCAAATATACCTGGTAACACTTTAAGGATGGATCACTTTATCTTTTAGTCATTAAAAAGTTAGAAAAAGGTTTTAAAAAAGTAGTTAAAAATGAAAAGTGTCAAATCCAGAGATGATTTCGTTGTCTGATTAATTCTCCTGTCGGTAAATCAGCGCAGCTCTCTCACAACTGCAGCTTTAAAAACACCACATTCAGAGAAAAATGAGCTCACTGCTCAACAATGTTCCTGTCCTGAAGGGTTTCAACTCAAACCGGTTCTCTGCAGATTACAATAACACACACACTGTCTGACACACACCTGAACACACACACACACACACACACACACACCTGGAGTACGGGGGCATGGGAGAGGAACACACACCTGAGTTAACAAATCCAAACACTGATCTGTCGCTCTGATAATCTCCCAGCAGCCCGTATATGAACCTCCAATAAAACCCACAGATTCAGCAGCTCCTGCAGGTGCAGACGGGAAGTTTGTGAACGGACCAGAACCAGCCGCTGACCCGGGTCTGAGAAAAACCTCATGATGGAGGACGATAAAAAACGATAAACGATAAAATCAGTCAACAGTCGAGATCTTTAAAAAGCCCACACACCTATCCATCAAGGCAGAATAAAAGATTTGTGGAGGCCGCTGCTTCTGTACAATCAGACTTTTGCAATTCGAGAGTCGCCCCCTACTGGGCAGGAGAAAGAGCGCAGGTTTAAGGCCGTTACAGAAAAACTGTTAGAGAAAGAAAGAAAGCAGAAAAATCTGAGGGAGTGGACAACGTCTTTCTGGTTGTTTCAGTTTTATCTGCTCAGCACACACACACACACACACACACACACACACACACACACACACACACACACCCCTCTCATTGAACGTGGCCTCGCACCAGGATTAAGTCGGTTTTTGTGGGTTTTGGTGTTTTGAAAACAGTCGAACTGCATTCCTTCACTCCCAGCTGTCAATCACAAACAGGAAGTCCCGCCCCCTCATCCTCTCTTTATGGCGTTTTGCTGTTTTTTTTCTAATTCAGATTATCTTGTTGTGAGGAAACAGGAATATTTTGGTGGTGATGTTCAGCAGGTGAAGTTCAGGTGTGGTCATGTGACCCGTGGATGAGCTCATGGGTTTATGGTCTAAGGTGGATGTTTACAGATGCAGGTGTTACACCCTGTCTCGGTTTTCCTCAGACTGCCTGTGGTCATGACCTTTGACCTCACAGTGCTCTTCTAAAGCCAAAGGTAATCCATGGATGTCAAAGACTCAGGAGGTCCGTCTTTGTGGTCTTAAAGTCCAGTTTTTGTACCTCATACTGGGTTTAAAACGGGGTTTTTAGAGACTTCAGTCCTCTTCTCTCAAACGTCACTTTGTCCAGTTGGACCAGCGACCTGCAGCCTCACCTGTTTGACTCTTATCTCAGGTGTGTGTATATCTCAGGTGTTGGGGAGTCACATCTCTCTCTCTCTTGTCACACTCCTTAGTTTTTATTTTGAGTTTTGCAGACTTCACCAGCTCCACCGATCAACCAATTAAAAAACATCAAATCTTTCAGATGACCTTTGACATCTGTAGTCTCGGCCTCATTCTCGTTTCTGACTTTCCTTTTCCTTCGCCATGAGTTTGTTCCTCCTGACGGGGCGAGGTCGGAGTTTCAGGGAATGTCAGGAATGTCGTTGTCATGTCTGCACTCGTTCGCCGACGCTGCTCACGTTCATGTCGTCCTTCTCTCTCTCTCTTAGTTTCTCTTTTTCTTTTTTCCACTTCATTTCGTTTATTTCTGTTTTTGTTTTTATCCTCAGACCTCCTTTAGTAAGATGGGAGGCGTTTAAGCCACACGCCAAAGTGCCATTCAAGGTCCAAATTCATGTAGTTAAAGGGCAATTACAACAAATTTTGGGGAGTTTATTCTGAGTTTGAAGCTGATATTTCCTAAACTTAGTCAGAGTTAGTTTGGGTTCGTTTTATCCAAACTTCGACTCCAGACAGAAACAAACAAACATGTCTCCACCCTGACGACCCGCCGGAGCCTCTCAGCTGTTTTTCTGTTTTTGTGTAAACGGTCATAAAAGTCGATAAACAGCCAGAGGTGTTTTCCTGGTCAGATCCAGATCCTGGTCCACCACAACATCCTCTCTGCTCTCCTTCTGACCGGTTTTCTCAGGTTCGGTCTTTAGTTCTTATCAGGGAGTAAAAACTGTATCGGAGTTTCTCTGATAAGATTCAGGACGCCGCAGAAAGACGTCAGCTGATGTTTGCTCGGCCTGACTCCCTCAAAGCGTCTCTGAGACCGCAGTCGGAGTTTCATGAGCAGGTCAAACATTCAGCAGAGATACGGACGGTTAGAGCGGACAAAGGTGAGACTGGAGAGGTAGAGAAGTCCAGAATCAAAGACACAAAACTCAGAGTTTGATCGGGTTAATTCGACAGCAGAGTTGGCGCTCGCAGCAGCTGACTCCGCCTCTCTCTTGTTGTGAGATCGCACTATGATGGTAAACACAAAGACAGAGCTTCACTCTGATCAAAGTCTTGGTTCTCCTCGTTCTCGTCCTTCCTCAGATTCACCCGTCTCCTCATGTTTTGTGACGTCACGGCGGCGGACGTGTTTATCCTCTGAAGACCTGACCTGATGTGTGTTTTCTCTTTTCAGGGTCGAGTCTCCGTATTAAAGACGTCCTGCACGCTGCCGGTAAGTCCACAGTATCTTATCATGTTGGTTTGACGTAGCGTGGTTCCAGTCCCCACTCAGGGTTTCAGTGATCCAGTTTGATCCACTTCAGATCATTGATTTTAACATTTACTGATCCTGAATCAATTAGCAGAAGTTTTAGCTCGATTGGTAGAGCACACCCTCTCGTACCGAGGCTGAAGTCCTCATCATGTCGTGCCTCTTTCTCTCTAAAACTGTCCAGTCAAACGAAGAAGAAAAACCTCACTCACAACCCCACAGAAAAACCCCAGACTAGCCCTTTAATTTTCGTGTCATGTGACCTTTTTACGGATGATCAACGAAAACATAAAAATATTTTCAGTCATGGATTTATCTGGAGTCAGTGTCGCTAAAGGAGCTCATGTGTGTGTGTTTATGTGTTAGTTTGTGCGTTTTGTGCTGTCTGTGTTGAAACAGTAGCTACCAAGGTTGTCTCCACTCAGCCGAACAAACAAAGAGCTGCTGGTGTCTGTGTGTGTGTGTGTGAGTGTGTGTGTGTGTTTGTGTGTGTGTAGAATCAGGGTCATGGCTTCCTATGTGCGATAAAGAATCTGTATTTGTGTGTTTGTGTATCGAGGCTGAGAGATAAGACTGATCCAGAGTGGAGTCTCTGTATGTGTGTGTGTTTGCAGGAGTGTGTGTGTGTGTGTGTGTGTGTGTCTGAGCCCTGCAGCAGAGGATTTTCAGGCGTTTTGGAGGAAACAGGTTGAATGTGTTTTTCCTCGATTACTGACACTCGATGACAGAAACACGATGAAGAGGAGAAAACAAAGATAATGTTGAAGTTTATGGAGGTAAAAAACGGACAAATTCAGGATCTTCTCGTACATCACAGGAGCTTCTTGTTGCTGGTTTTGTGGGTTAAACTGTTTTTCCTTTTTTTTTAACTTAACTCTAAGTTAAGTCTCTTTTTATTGATTAATTTCTCTTTGCGTGTCCATTTAGAATTTCCCCCTGTGGGACTATTAAAGGAACATCTCGTCTTGCTTTATCTTATCTTATTTTGTCCTCTCGGGCCACCGTCCCTTTAAAGACAGGAGGGTGAGCGAGGGAGCGCCTCGAACCTTTAAACCAAGATCAGTCATTTAATAAACCAGTTTAATGTAAACGCTCAGTCACATCTTTTGAGTTTCACCCACAAAAGCAGCTCTCCTGTTTCAGACTGAATTATTGATAATTGACCGTCAAACAGCTGATTAATAAATCAGGAGATTTCTGAACACGCAGGTTTGAAACGACGGGGTGAGGAGACGGAGGAATCAAAGTGATCATGTGAGAAAATAACAGATTTTATTTTCTGTTTCAGGAGATACGGGCCCAAACATCAGACCGCTTTGTTTCCCATGATTCACCTGTGCAGGAGGAGGGAGGAGCATCTATTCGGAGCCTTCGCCCCAAACAAGATTTCCCATCATCCCTTTCTCTCTCTGGCTGAGGAGGATGATGCTGAAACTTGATTGGACTAATACGACGGACTTAATAATTTTTGGATTATTTGCTGGAATTTCTGCCTTAATCTGATCCGACTCTCTGCGATTTATTTTTATTTTTTGGGCTTTTTCCCACCACAACTTTCCCACCGCGGGGGTCACGACCTCCCCTCTCTTCTTCTCCTCTTCCTCCCCGCGTTAACAAACGTCATCCTCACCTTTTGTCCCGCTCACCGCCTCCTTCAGGAAACCGAAAAAACACCCAAAAACTCTGAGACGTTTCCTGGACTGAAGCTGACGGACTGACGACCCCGATGAGTGACTCTCTTTGTCCTGCTGGAAACCTGAGGAGGGCACGCACACACACACACACACACACACACACACACACACACACACACACACACACACACACACACACACACACTGGAATACTAGATGACTGTGACGCCTGGTTGATCGCTCTCATACCGGCCCCACACGTCGACTTTCAGGGCTCTGGGTTAAACTAATGTCTGCTAAGCTTTTGTAGTTTGATTTATCTCTCTGTCTGTGCCGGGCGGGTGGAGTTAAGCTGATAGGGGATGCTTCAGGTGCAGCGGAGGGTTTCAAAGCAGAGTTTTCAGACACCTCTCTGAGCCTGACGGTGTCACAGGAGGACAGTTGGATCTAAAATACCTCAGTTTGTCTCGCAGAAGTCGTGTCCGGCTCACGCTCCTTTAAACACGGCAGATAAATTTTCTGATATCGGGAAAATTTTCAAACGTTTCTCTCGTTTCACTGACCAGCTGCTCTTTGTTTTTTTTAATTAAAATCAATTAAAACACTTTAACTCTTGATGGCATAACACATTATAATAAGCAAACACTGTTTTATTTCTGTTTTTTTTAAGCGTGACCAAAACAACAAAGTGCCTTAACACAATAAATCAAACTATTCCTAAAGTAGGGCATTTAAGACAAACAATGACTTTTATTATTATTATTATTATATTTGTTACTAATAAGTGATAATGTGCTTTTCCAGACATGAGTACAGGCTTATAAAGGGCGAGTTGTTGATTAATGATGGTTAATAAGAATATTTAATAATTACTCCTTAAATGGCGAAGAGACTACACTTGAGGTCTTTTTTGTGAGTAAAGTCAAACTGAGTTTTTCACGAATCTTTTCTCCGTCTCCACAAACACATTTACATTTTCTGCATTATTGCCTAGCTTTGTAAAAATCTCATTATATAAAATCAAACTACCGACAAGCTTTGGGACGCTGTTTGTAATCCGTGCATCATGACTGTAGCGCCAGTTCGTGGGTACTTAAACACAACATTTGACCAGCTTGTCTCAATAATATGAATATGATGAATTCTTTTTGCTAAACGTCTTTTCACACCGGGACTGTTTTTATTGTGCGATTATTTCGAACGTCAATATTTTTTCCGAACCCGTATCCTGTCAATACAAGCGTTCACATCAGCGACGTTTCCAATCAGAGGCGAAGGAGGCGGGACTTTCCTGAAAAGTCCTCCCGGGATGCATCTTTTCCCCCCTGGAAAGTCGCAAAATCGCATCAGGCTTAATGTGTATAGTCAGGCGCGTCAAAATTCACCTCAGAATATTTCGTAATTTTGGGTTCTATATTCGCGTCGGCCCGGTGTGTAAGGACCTTAACTCGTAATTTTGGTGCTGAATGGCGAAGGTTCTGATGTTATTAAACTGTTTAGCTGACTAAAAGTTCACAAACTTAATTATGAATTCTGCTGTTTCTCTGTTTTCTATGATCCTGTGATTAATTCAAAGTAGAGAAGTTTTCGTCTCTAAACTCCAAAAGTCTCCTCAGAGCGCGGCTAACGTCACTTTGCACGCTAGTTAGCTAATGTCCAGCTGCAGCGCGTGAGCTAACCTGCTGATGTCAATGTGGTCGGGTCAGTCGTGGTTGTGGTCATGACTCTTCAACACCGCTAACAACACGGTGTCTGCACATGATATGTAGGCTACAGCACGCCTTTATTTAGCAGCTGTCAATCAAACTCAGCCACGCCCCCTGCAGAATGCACTGACGGTTTTTTAACACTTTTGCCTTCGCGTAGATCTTTAGTGGATTTTTTTTACCGATGCTGTGATTCTGGATTTTCTCCGTCTGCTTCCTCACCTTCACCCTCCTCCTCCTCCAGGATCCTCCTCTGGTGTTTGTTTGGATCATCCTGTAACAATCAGAGAGGAGAAAGAGGAGGAGGAGGAGGAAGAGGAGGAGGTGAATGTTTGAGGACAGGATTCAACACGCAGGGACGAGTCAGTGAGTCAAAGGAGGAGAAAATGAAAGAGAGAAAAAAAGGGCGGGAAGGTGTTTGTTAGCGGTTAGCATTCTTTGAATTTTGGAGGGAAACTTCGGTTAGCTTCAGGGCGGTGCTACTGACTTATTTTTCAAACCAGTTTGACCGTGTTTGATTGGAGGTGATTAAATGAAATGACAGGTTAATTAAACAAAAGCGTTCACTAAAAAAATAACAGAGAAAAAAAAATTCTGTTCATGCATTATTCACCGTTTTTCTGGTATTTTGTGGTCAAACCTGTGAGGATTTCCTGCCTTAGAGCTGGTCCAGTTTAATGTCTTTTTGTTCGTGTGGTTTGGTGTGATCTCAGACTTCATCATGCACTGATCTCCAGTGAGAAAAGTATTTATTTTGTTTAGAAATCTTAAATAACTGGAGCTGAAGATCATAGCTGGTCTGTAGATCACACACTAAAAAACCTCATTTACTTTATTTTGTGATTTTTGCAGTGAGTTTTCACTCTGAAGAGGCTCGATTTAAAAGAATTAAAGAACAATGTCCAAAATAATGATGTCTCTCGTTTAGGATAAGACAGTGCAGAATGTAATAAAACAACCTAAAATGTAGATATGAGCTTCATTTGTCCTAAACAGACACATTTTTATGTTGGACGCTGACGCAAACTGCCCTCGATGTAAATAACAGAGACACTGTAAACATGTTTTTGTGACTTTATTTTGGAAATATGGGGGGTTTATTATGTCTTTTCATGAGTTATTTGTTGAAAATGTGTTTTTTTTTTCTTGTGTTGGTTTACAGAAAAATGTCTCCGCTCCACATAAATCCTGTAAAATTCCCAAACGTGAAATAAATGTCCCCTTTATGTTCAAATTAACAGCTTGAAGTCATAAAAACTGGGGAAATATTTTCCTAATTTTGTGCTTGTTTGTGTTTTATTTTTGTATTAATTTTACACTGAGGCTTCAGATGGAGAGTTCAAAACAAAGAAAAGGACCAATCAGAGTGAGTGTGGATTTTCAAATCGTCCAATCAGAGACAGAAGCTTCTGTTTGCTTGAGATAATTGCTGGCAGACTCTGTGTATGCATACCTGTGTGTGTTTTTGTGTGTGAATGAAGGAGACGAGGGTGTGGCAGGAGAAACCCCCTTGGCTGTAGAACGAACACACACACACACACACACACACACACTGAAAACCATCCGTCTCAACATGTCATTTCTCTGTTTCAGCCCTCTGGACTTCTTCTAATTTCACTCAAACTGACTGACAGATTTTCTTTTTTTTTACTAAAACTTTCACGAATGAGCCGTTCTGCAGAAACGTCATAAATCAAACCAAGACAAAAATTCTTAACTTCACCAAAGTTGTGTTTTCCCACCATCTTTACAACAACTACGCCTCAAGTCAGCGAGTCAGACACTAAATTCTTGCCCTGGATTTTTTTTTTCCAGCCTGAGCAGGTATCACGCTGTTTGGAAACTTATTTTACTGCCACGCAAATGCAGCATTATGCCTCTTAGCAAACGGCTGCAACCTCCAGTGTTTGAATAAGTGCTCAAAACTGCAGTTCCCAAGGTGACCACTTGGGGCTGGCTCTAAAAGCCTCAAAAGCCACATACACACACTTTAATAAAGATATCAAGATAGAGGTTTTGTACGGTTAGAGGTATGGTGGACAGGCAACAAAACTCTGCTTCAAAAACCAATAGGTGACATCAGTGAGACCATGCACATGTTTTATCACTACAACACCAAGATTAACAGTCAAACCAGAGTCACTCCTAAAACAAGTTTAACTTTAAATCTTGAAATCTTCAAAAAATTGGAAAATGTCTTGATTTCAGCTGTAAAAACCCACATCTTCAAGCTGTTTCTGCTACAGTTTCCCTAGCTTTTGCAGTCAGCCTCTAGTGGACACTCAAGGAACTGCAGTTTGGTTCTTCCAGAAACTCCCACTTTTAAAGGGACGTTCCGCCCTATATGTACTGTTGATGAAGTTAGGTGCTGTTCTGAGCATTATTTGTGGCTATAGAGTGGCGTTTTGGTTGAGGTTTGTTTATGGCTCCTCAGACCGCTGTGTATTACTATCCTGCGGTCGTTACTAAAGGTGGTATAACTAGAGAAGCAAGCGATCTGCAACATTCATCTCTGGAGGGGGTGTCTAGATTAATTTTACGCCGGAATATCCCTTTAACAGTGGGTGTTGCTGCTTGGTTCTACTAGAAACTCCTACCTTTAATAAATAACCTAACCCTCTAAAAGCTCCGATGTAGTCTCTAAAAATGCTCCTTCAAGGTCGCAAACTTTGAAAACATGAAATCCAAAGCTGATAAATCTGTGTGGTTGGTACACATCACTCCTCTGGGTCAGCTTAACCCACCAGTAAACCCAGAACCTCAAAACACCGAAGGTTAAACTGATAACACACTCATACACACACTGACGGTGTCAGAGGATCTAGAAAACAAGGTCTCATTTCAAATCTACGATCCAAACAGAGCAGAGAAGTTAGAGAGCAGTATTTGTGTTTATCACTTCACTAATTTGCAATTTAAATCCACGCTCACACACTTGTTTTTATTTCACAGAGTCACATTGTTGAACCTGAAATAACCCGATTTAGCCGTAAATCCTGATCTGACTCTTCACGCCTGCAGCTTCTCCTCACATGTCCTTCACATGAACCCAAATATGATTCAGAAACGCTCTCTGTCCACGTTTAAAGAAAAGACGGATTCATGTTTGATCAGCTGTGCCGTGAAATGTTTTGCATGTCGGAGAACCACCTCTCTGTTTTTACACAAACACACAGCAGAGCAGCCGCACACAAACACAAACACACTCGTAAAGACAGCGACTGTTGACGTCAACACAGGAGTTAAATACTGGTCAGAAACACACACACAAACACACACACACGCGGTTAAACAGTTTTCATGTTTCCTTTGTAATCAATACATCTACAATATCAGTCACACTTTTTTAGAGCAATAACCTCATTTAAGAATCTTGATTGATTTTTAATTTCTCAGATTTTTGGATAAAGAGTGATCAATCTGACTCATGAAATGATTGAGAATAGCTTTAGTTGCTTCAGCCTGCAGCCACTCATCAGAATTTCAGAATCTCAGACACTCAAAGCAAAAAATTTACCAAATCAAACCGACTGCATGACAAACAATAGAGCAGAAATTCCTGTTTTCTGCACGGCAAGGTTTCTGATTTTTAGAAAAAAACGAAAACCTAGAATAACATTTGGGGGAAGCCTCGTGGATCAGATTAATTTACAAACAATTATGCCTAAATTGAGTTCAGCGGTTCAGACATGTCCCACCGGGAGGAGACCTCGTGGCCGGCCCAGGACCAGGTAAGGGGATTATATCTCTCGCCTGGCCTTGGAGCGCCTGGGAATCCCCCCAGAGGAGCTGGTGGAAGTAGCCGGAGTCAGGGCCGTCTGGGCTTCCCTTCTGAAGCTGCTGCCCCCGTGACCCGGACCAGGATAAGCAGAAGAAAACCACAACGACGACGACGACACATGCAGACTGCACCAGTACACAGAGATGCAGTTTAATCCACTTGAACTCAGCTCTTCTTATGTGTTTAGTTAATCAGACGGTCTTTTCCTTTAATTTGTCTTTTTTTATTACACAGGTTTAGCGTCTTGATAACACACTGTTTACATCTATGAAGGGACTGAACTCGCACACACACTCACATGCTGAAACGTGACCTTTTGACCTGCAGAGAGTAGCACTAAATTCAGTTTAAGATCTTTCCACAGGTTAAATCTACCTGATAACATGTGATCTAAGGATTAACTCTAATCTGTCGGCTTTATTCTCATGTCACCTCTATAAAAACATTCAATCAAACACAACAGAATGGAGTTGCTCTGCACCTGCACACACATGCCGAGTTCTGAAAAGGCTTCCTGTGACTCCTCAGCTCTGATTGGTTGTGTAACTTCAGTCTTTAAGGTGATTTCTTTTTTCCATCTGGGGGAATTTTAGCTCCTCCGAGGAGATTTTAGCCTCGAGGCAGTAAAGGCGTGTTGGTAAAGTCGGAGTTAAACCATGACTGTGTTCACACATGTCGCCTATCCTGCAACTTTGAGGAAGTTTTCAGGAGTTTTGTGAGGACACACACACACACACACAAACACACACACACACATACACACACACACACGACACATCTGTTAATTCAACAAAATGTTATTAATGTTTATGTCGGATTAATTAAACAAGTGACATAAATTTACTCTGGGAGGAAACTATCTAGAAAAGTCGCATACTATAGCTTTAAAGAGAATATATCCTTTATGACGAGGTCCTCCAGAGATGATTAATTACAGCACACTAATCGATCACAAATTAATTTCTTATTGATGTGTGCTGCACCATAGAGTCCCTATACCTTCAAGTTCAAGGACCAATGACAGCCCAGAGAGAGCTGCGTTCGTCCAATCAGGAGCAGGAGGCGGGATCATATTGGCGAGCAGAGCATTGAGCTGTCAGTCATCTCCCTGTAGTTTGTGTGCTCACTGAAAGGAGAGAAACCTGCGGCACACATCCACTCAGTGTGTTTGAGTCCAGACTCAGGTGAGTCCCACAGGTGAGTGGACTCTGAGTATCGACACTGTGGAGCTCACCTGGACTCTCTAAAGTCACTTCAGTTCAACAGATCTCCACAATAAAGCTGTCAGAGCCTCCTCTGCACACACACACACACACACACACACACACACACACACACACACACACACACACACACACACACACACACACACACACACACACACACACCTCTTTTCTTACAGTGTGTGTGTGTTTGTGTGTGTGCTGGATCAAGTAGAGCCCCACAGGTCTGAACACGCCTGCAGCATTTACTCAGGAATGTGTGTAGAGGGAGGGGAAACGTAACCGGAACAACACTCCCCCTCAGACGCCGCCTCCATTTCAGGTTCCTGCAGAAGAAGAAGAAGAAGAAAAGACAGAGTTTTAGTTTGAGTGAAATTTCTCTGCAGCTTTTTGAACAGATGAGTAAAAATAAAGGATTTTAAACATGTGTGTCCTTCCTGTTAAAACTTTACTGATGGACATCCTCAGACTTTAATAAAGACGAGACTTTTTGAGTGACTTTCCTCATCGACAGCAGAATAAACAGAAGGCGGGACTGCTCGCATTATTAGAGGTTATATAGAACAGGATGTTCCAGAGTTTGAGCGCCCCCCTGTGGTGACGCTGTTAATCAACTCAGACAGAGTGTTTTCTGTAAAATAATGTCAAACTTCAGGATTTAGAGCGTAAACTAATGACTGAGATCCTTTTTACAGCAGTGTGTGGGCCTGTACCAGCAGGTGTGTGTGTGTGTGTGTGTGTGTGTGTGTGTGATTACAGAGTGGAGTAATGACAGCCTTGCTGGGTGGGATGGCAGGATGATAACTCAGAGTTTAAACACAGAGTCTCTTGTTTCGCAGGTATGGAAGCTCATTTAGGACAAAGGTCTTGTTTTGACTTATGACAAATTTTTTAAATGCACACCTGACAGAAGATAGAGGACATGATTACAGACTCACAATGATCATTTCTGTAGAAGTGAGCATGTTTTTACCAGACTCTATTTACTCTCTACAGCTGGACATGTGAGATTTTTGATGACTTTAAGGACGAACAGAGAATAAAAAATCTCAGGAGAGAATTTTAATCTGTGAGGAGGATGAAATGAAGCTAAAAACAACCAGAGCTATAGAAGTAAGATATCTGCATTATTCACTTTCAGTGTCATGTCACCGAGGAGATCAGGAAGGGAAGGACTGCGGCGCTCGGGTCGGTCTAACAACTGGAAATATTTAAGCGATGAGTCATTTTCTGATTCAAATGTCAGTTTCTGTATCAGGGGTGGAGACTCATGATGGTGCATTTCTTTGATCTAAGGGCAGGGAAGTTTTAAAACGGCGTGAATTCAGCATCAAAATCAACTTAATATGATTCTCATTAACCTGTGAGAAAGTAGAAATGAGAAAACAGGATGAGAAAATCAGATTTTTGAAGGTGTGGTTAATTAAATCAGTGTCATCTGACAGGCCGTCACTGGAGGTGGAAAATCGGACTCTAATGTGAAACCAGTCCAACGCAGCCAAGAGAGAGCAAACACTTTGATAATGAGAAATATACTCGACATTCATTCTCATGGTTCTCAGGTCGTCCAAACTCCAAGAGAGTTCACTCCTCAGGAAGTTCATCGATTTCAAGCCTGGAGAAACAAGAAATACAGTCTTCAACGTGGAAAAACACAACAAACCTGACAGTCCCTTTAATGATGCAGAGAACACTTCAATCAATCAATCGATCAATCAATAATATATTTGTAATTAACACAGTTACAGAAAAGGAGTCAAAGAGTCAGAAACATCAGACTGAGTGAAACAGTCTCTGACAGGATGTTATGACACTCACACACTCATGGTAATCCTCCCTCTCTGTTCCCGTCAATCTTCGTTTCATCATCACAGATTTTTTTTTTTTGCTCTGAGCAGTTTTTTCTAAGAAAACACAAACAGCTGTTTTCTTTTTTACATCACTGTACGCAGACCAACAAGGAGATGATTCATAAATTCACAGGAGTTCATTTAAACAAGAGCTAAAAATAAAAAAGCAGAACAGAAAGTCTCATCGACTGAATTGTCTGTCGGTGACCTGGACTCCTGTTCTCAGGCTGTCTGTGGTTTGAACTAATAAACTCAAACTCTGTTTACGAGTTAATTACTTTTTTATATCTGGCGAAGCTGTGCGACACTAGAAGTGTCGCCTAACTGATGAAGCTAAATATGTTTAAACACATTTCTCTAACTCACTCATGTCGTCACATTACATTTTTTCAGGGGTTTGAAAACGAATCTCGAAACAGAGCGAGGTCCGTGTGCTGAATCTACTTTAATCCATATTTCCTGAACTGAACCACGACACTATTTCCATTTGGACCAACGTTTGTGTGTTTTTGTATAAATCCATGCAGGGTCTGACCCCAGCGTTTGTAGAAAATTAGCATTTCTACCCGCCGTCTAAATAAACCAGCTCCATATAGACCACAGGAGAATTCCTCCCTCCGTCATCTGACTGCAAGGTCCAAGCTCTTGAACTCTCAGCTTCTCCTGCAAAGATCTCCATGAAAACATTATTTTTAGGATAATATATAGTTTACTTTTTATAAATCTTCATATTTTTCAAACTGAATCTTAAATTTCTTCTTCGGTTTCTGTCACAGGCGGTAAAAACACATATTTTGCTGCAGCAGATGTGACTTTATTTCAGGGGTTTTAGGATGACGTCTGATTCTAAAGACACTCAGTGACTCTAAACAAACTCAAGTTTATATAAATGATCTTCACAGGCAGCTTCTGTCCTTATCATGTCTTCATTGATACCTTAATCTCTGTGATGCTGCAGAGCCTTGACACCCTTACATGATAATATCGTTGATTAAAACACGTCTCTATCACAATTTTGTAACTCGACCTCCGATAAAAAAGCTCAAAAATCTTCGCCAGCCTCTTTTATCAACCGTGTCGCTTCTTTACTTTTCATCTGCTGTATTGTTGAAAATCTGTGACGCTCTCTGTTTGGAGGACATCATGTTTTAACAGCGATAACAGCCAGGCTTCGATAAGTTTACATGAATTAAAACAACTTTATGAAACTTTCCCAAGGATAAAATCAGAGTGACCCAGTTTGGTTTTGGTTTCGTCTGTGTTTGGGGGTCAGGAGGCGTCGCTCGTCCTTCACTTTGTGATTTCCGCTCTGAGGCTCCACAGATAGAGATTAAAAAACAGTTAAATTAAAAGGTTTAAACGATAAATGACCCATAAGTGTTTATCAGAGATTACTCACCCCTGAGCACTTTCTGACAGTTACGGTCTGTTCCTCCCGAAGACGTCACTTCATGACAAAGTTCCTGGACTTTGATTGAAATTTTGGATTTCTCATACTTTTGAGGAAAAATGACTAAAAAACGCCGACCAACTCACCAGACGGACAAATGAGTTTCACTTCCCCCTTTTGCAGATTCATGGACGTCTCATCCATCTATGGTGAACTTTATTCAGTGTTAAAGGTCAGGTTTAAATGAACTGAAAACTGCAGTAACTCATGTAGAAATTAAAGTTTTAATAAGTTATAAAACTACAAATATCTCCTCCACCAGCCGTTAACTTTCACTCATAAGATCTGATGAATATTCCTGTTTTATTGGGAAATAAACTCAGCAGGAAGCAGCTCCACATTTATTCACTCAGGTTATGACTTTTTAGTCAAAGACATAAATTAAACTGAGACTCTAAAGAGGATTTTGCTGCTTTAAATTTGTCCTCAAGAAGAAGGTGAAGACAAATCAAGGTGTTTGTGTTATTTTCCCCCAAAAATATAAGTTTATTTTGATTGTAAAAATCTTTTCTTACCCCCAAAACTTCCATCAGTTTTTCTGATTTCATTACTGACCTGTTTTTCATCCTGATCCAGAGTTTCCCCTCCACTGTAGCTCATTTTTCTCTGTCCTGGAGCGCCCTCTGCTGTCCGATATGTGGTGTTACAGCAGCTCCTTCTCATTCATCAAACATCTCTGTCTGTCTGAAGTTTTAATGGACAATTAACCAGAATTTCGGACCATGTGACCAGTGATAAAACCAGACAGAGCAGAAAATAGAAAGAGTAAAACCTTAAAACAAAGAACAGATGAGCAGAGCTGGATGGAAGCAGATGTTCCTCTTAAACCTGTAGATATCATTCAGCATTAATGGAGCCTATTAGCTCACACAGTAAAGTCGACAACAACACTTGGAGCATGCTCAGTTGGTTCTCTCCAACCAGGGTCTGTGAAAGAGAAAAGGTCAAAGATCAGCGCGGCTCAGGAATAAAAACTTCACCCACAGCCTCATTTTTTTGTGACATTGATGTATTTTTTTATTCCAAACGTGTGTCTATATATTGAACATCAGAGGGCGGACCCTCCCCTACAGTCACCCACACGTCAATATCAATAATAATGAACAGAAAACTCATCATTATCAATAACAATGAACAATCCAATCATCATTATGGATAATCATGAAACCGAGAGAATCGTCAGAAGAGTTTCATCGTTCGTCGAGTTTGTCCTGCTGAAAATCTGAGCTCTGCTGGTACGAATCTGAGGGAGGAGAAAAACACAACACACACACACACACACACACACACACACACACACACACACACACCAACATTCCTGCGCTTTTCTCCAGTTTAATAAACCACAGTTTCACTGGGATGCTGCTGGTTCGAGAAGTTTTCCCGACATGAACTAAACCCTGAAACCAGAACTCAAAGATGTGCAGGATTCACAGATTCACTCTCAAAAGACGGTAAATCAACAACGACCATTTTGAGCACTTGTGTCGGTTTATGGGTCGGTATAATTTTCATTTTATTAACGAGGAAATGTCGAACTCTGAAAACCAAACAAAGAAAATCTAGAAAAACTGAAGCGGACTCGTGATTCTCGGATCGGACGCTCCAACAGGACGGAAATTACAATCAGAAATGCACTTTTTTTTTTTTTTCAGTTTGCCCTCCAAGGTTACCTGTGTGTGTGTGTGTGTGTGTGTGTGTGTGTGTGTGTGTGTGTGTGTGTGTGTGTGTGTGTGTGTGCAGGTGTGTGTTTGAGCTCCACTGACTGACTGAATAAAAATGACACCCTGCACTTTGACTCCAGCGACATCCAAATGATTGACAGATGAGAACTGTACAGCTGCTCTGCTACCGTGTGTGTGTGTGTGTGTGTGTGTAGGTTGCCCTCTATACAAACAGCTGGTTCAGTATTCAAACAGTAAAACATCAGAGCTGATAAACAGTCCGTCTTGTCAGTCTCTCTGTCTCCGCCTCGCTTGGAATGGAGCGAGCTGATTGGCCGCATCAGGAGGGGGAGGCGGGTCAAACAGGATGCCGTCTGTTAGCAGTCACTTCCTGTTTGTTCGTCAGCTTATTTCCAAAATGTAGCGTCAGAATCAGAGCGGTCCGCCCCTTTAAAGAGTCCTCGCTGCTGTTCCACGGAGAGGCGGCGCTCTGTTTTGATGGATGACCTCAGCTCAGGTCACATGGTCCCCTGCCCCGCCCCCCCCCTCCCCCACCAAGGCCAGTTTTGACCAATCCAGTTCATCTTCAGGGCCAAGAATTCAATCAAAGGCTTAAAGCTACGACCTTTGACCCCTCTGAGTGCTCTAACAGCGTCCCTCTGCTCAGTCGTGCCCCCCCATTAAGTCTGTCGGTGGGCGTGTTGGCGTCTTTGGAGGGGGGAGCGGCCGAGGCGGTGGCGGCGGTTTGGTGTTGGCTCGCCGTGGACTCCCCACCCCTCCGCCTCCGTCACTGTCGGCTCTGTCTGCTGGGATTGGAGGAGGCGGAGGGGGGAGGCGGGGCAGGGACATGGAGCCGTGGTGGTAGTGGAGGTGGTGGTGGGGGTTCTGGCGTTGGTGACCTGGCGTCGGCACAGATGGGGGGATCCGGGAGCAGGAAGAGGCGGAGGAGGAGGAGGAGGGTGGAGGGGGAGGGGGAGGAGTCAGGGTGGCAGGTCGGAGGCTCTGGATCCGTCGGCACTCCTGACAGATCCTCACGTGACTGCAGGCCTGCAGGAAGCTGCGTGGCGGGGCGGGCGGAGCCACCAGGGCTGATGCAGGATTATTGGTGGCGTTAGCGCCGAGCGGGTCCTCCATGAGCCTCTGGGGCCCTGGGCCCAGATCAGGGCCTCCTCCTAGACCAAGCCCCGGTGGCCTCCCTGTCAGAGGGCCCGCCCCGCTGTACAGTTTACCGTTACTGAGGCGCATGTCGCGGACCAGGCGGATCGGGCGAGGGGCAGCCAAGGCAAGGCGGGACGGGTGACGCAGGACTCCGCCTCCAGCGCTGCTCAGAGGGCGGCGCCGGCGAGAACGGGAGCTTTTCTTACAGGAGACGGCGTTCCTGAACTCGGTGAGCATCTCCTGACAAACGGACACCTGAGAGAGAGAGAGAGAGAGAGAGAGAGAGAGAGAGAGAGAGAGAGAGAGAGAGAGAGAGAAAGGGAGGTTGACGAACAGACTCACAACAACAGAAACACACCAACAACTTTGAAAAATTGCTGCTTGTTGCTTTAAAGGGATATTCCAGCATAAAATTTAGGGTCAAACCCACCGTAACACCGAGTTAGACCCCCCTCCAGAGATTAATGTTGCCGACCGCTTGCTTCTCTAGTTATACCAACTTTAGTAACGACCGCAGGATAGTAATACAGAGAGACACGCGCTCAACCAAAACGCCACTCTATAGCCACAAATAATGCTCAGAACAGCACCTAACTTCATCAACAGGACATATAGGGTCACAGACATAGTACTAGACACCAAACATCTTTTTAACTTTGACTCATTTCTTTAACAAAGAGACTAAACACAACTCACCTACTCTCTTCCAGCAGCCGCTTGTTTGTAGTGAGACCTCAGACCAGTCCATTACGGACTACAGCGGGGTGCTGCAGCTCAAGGAAGAACATTCATACAAGATCATAAATGTTCCTTGAGCTGCGGCACCCTGCTGTAGTCCCTAATAGACTGGCCTGAGGTCTCGCTCTGATATATTGTTCTACTATCTTGTTACCAGTAGGGGGCAGTACCCACCATAATGGCTCTATTCATTGGCTGGGACTGCAGTGAGTCTGCCTGCAGCTCTGATTGGATATTTAGTTCAGACTCCTCCCAGTTAGTGAACTTGGAGGCGCATAGACAAACAGAGAGGAATATAGCAGATGGAAACTAGATGCTGCACTAAACGGTTCAGCGTTGCATGTAGAATTCAGACATAGAGAAACACTTTGGTTAAGTACAAATACCTGAAACCATTAAAAAAAATAATAAAAAAATCACATTTAAATAGTTCAATAGAGTTAAATAATGGAGTCGTAAAGTTGGGTTAAGGATGAATTTTTGTATTAAGCACATTCTGATCATCATCTGTCAGTGCGCACACACACACACACACACTGACACACACAGACGCACACACAGGCGGATGACCTACTGAGGAGTTTGAGCTGAGGCTGAGGCCGGGGGCGGGGCAGGAGGAGGAGGACGAGAGAGGAAGAGGAGTAGGTGGAGGATGATGATGTGGGTTTACCTCGTCCGTCTCTGCGGTGCGGCGTGTCGACCACACAAACTCCATGATGGCCACGAAGACGGCGATGATGAGACCGCAGATCAGGACCACGAAAATCCCTCCAATGTTTTCCATCCCGAGACCTGAAGAGCGAGACGGAAACGACACAAAGAAGAAGAGAGGTTTGATGGAGGATCTAGTTTACCTTCACAAACCAACTCAGGCAGAAGTGAGACTGACTGCAGTTCCCTTAGCGTCCACTAGAGGCTGGAAACCACATACACACTCATTCAAAATATTCACGAGGTTAAAGAAACACGACTTCTCTGTTTGTATAAGACGAGAAAAACTAGATGGTGATATGTGAGCTCATAACCTCCTCTGCAGCTTCTACAGGAAAGGACTAAAACGCCTCCTTATGGGAGCGTTTTTCTGTCTTTGCAAACAACACACACACACACACACACACACACACACACACACACACACACACACACACACACACACACACACACACACACACACACAGTACACAAAGTACACAGAGTAGCTACACTATACAATCAGCAACAAAGAGACACTTGATTAGCCTTAATGGGTCTTAACGGGATCTTAATGGCTTGATTTTCTCAGGCTGCACACACACCCTTAAACAAACTCCCTCACACAAACACACACACACACACACACACTGATAACCATACTGTGTGACCTTATTTCCCCCGAGCTCTGGGAATGAGAAAAAGCTGTAGAGAGCTTGACAGAGAGCAGCTGATCGATGCTCAGACAGGACTCACATTCCCATAATGACCGACTCCTAAAAACATGATCTGAGCGAGACAGTCGATGATGAACACACACACACACACACACACACACACACACACACACTTCCTCGCGCCTCGTCTTGTTGCACACAGGGAGGAAAAACAAACACGGGTCAATACTGGAAACATTGAGGCAAAGATTCAGTCCAGCTGATCGATGTCGGCGCCGATGAAAGACAGACAGAGGCAGAGAAACATGACGTCTGAGATGATGAAATGATTGCAGGTCTGTCAGGCTGGAGCTTTTCAGCTTGAAACGAGTCAGAAATGAAAAAATAAGATGAAATGATTCAAAAATCCTTTACATTGTCTGCACTGGAGCCCTGATGATATTTGTGTTACTGCAGCATCTGTTAGTGGATTATAATCTCATGTCACAATCCTGCTGACTTCTTCTTGAGCGCCATCAACATCAACACTGGATTGACCGTTGTAGACCCTCGTATAAGTTAGCACATCACCTCTGCACAGTTTACCAACATGACCTGGACACTATTCTGCCAGAAGAATGGCTCAAAATCCCTCTGGCCACTGTGCAGGACTTGTATCTGTCATTCCCAAGACGAACTGATGCTGTATCAGCTGCAAAAGGAGGTTCTACACCATACTAATGAAGTATTGTGGTCTAAAACCAGGCGTTTCAGTTTCATCGTCCAACCCCTGTAGTTCGGATCAACTTAAACTAACACATTAATTCACCTGTCTTATAAACCAAATATCATCTAAGACATTATTAGGCATCATTTCATGCAGCAATAGACGTTTATAATGAATAAAATAAACGAAAAAAAAACGTTATAAAGTTACTTCATATTAATTTGTGTAAGAAAAGGAGCATGTATGAACCTTACACCTCTATCAACCAGGAACCTTAAACAACTTGAAGAGATCGTTATTGGCGATCGTGAATCCTGACTTTACGTATCGTTTTACTGTTTGTTGACTACTAACCTTTGTTGAAATTCCCTTTCAAAATAAGAGCATCAGTCTCTGTTATATTACTTACAGGACGTAAAATACCTTCAAAATAAGACAGACCATACCAGCACATAATGTGGGTCATTTACA
Source organism: Xyrichtys novacula (assembly GCA_962446985.1). Taxonomy (NCBI): domain Eukaryota; kingdom Metazoa; phylum Chordata; class Actinopteri; order Labriformes; family Labridae; genus Xyrichtys; species Xyrichtys novacula. The sequence continues at coordinate 2,309,928 of OY660884.1, read as the reverse complement.
ACGCACAAGCAAAGAGAAACCAATCAGTGCTTAATGCGCCTTACAATCCGGTGCGCCTCATGTGTGAAGATAGACAAGTTAAATCACAGTCCGGAAAAACACTGTACTCTAATAGGGGGTCTCTGTTGATCTAGGACACCCACCTTTGGCTCGGTGGTCCTCCTCCTTCGGACACTGCCCCCCCTCCCACCAGCGTCTCTTCAGGATCTCCAGCCTGTTGTTCTCCTGCAGCTGCAAGATCCCCAGAGTGATCTCGTCTCTAAACGGAGAACCTGGACGGAGGAGAAATAAGAACCGAGTTACTAACTGTCTCCGGATGAAGGTTAGAGGTGAAGTAGGCAGGAATCTGTTAAAGAAGCATCTTTTTTTGTGGTGTATAAACAAAAAAACTTTAAATATCAGTCAATAGTTATTAGTTATTAATGACATTTGGTAATATAACGATATCTCTGTGTTATCTTACGTCTGTGTCGTCAACATTTGAACATTTTTGAGCGGTCCGCTCTTTCTGACTGTAAACAAAGTCGTTCTCCACCTCTTCTAACCTGACTGGTTGTGAGGCAGACGCTGCTTCCTCGTGTTGTGAGGCACGCTCCACATCCTCCAACGTTCAACAACGTTCATGAGTCCAAACAAAGTTAGCGTGCTACAATACCGGACAGTAGAAACCAACTCGAAAGTATGGAAAACACAAGCAAGAAAAAAGTATTTATCTGCATCATATCTGAATTTAATTGGAATGATACGAGCGAGCAGGAGCGTCTGTTTGTGGGCGGGGCTTGAGGGGAGAGGAGGAGCTGAGGGGAAAACCGGTTGGGAGGGGTAGAGTTTATATTCAAGATTTCCCCCAAAAACTGGAACTAACTCAGATCCTGACTACCCCACCTTTAATACCCGACAAAAATAGATTCAGTCTGACAAACCGTCTAAAGTTGGCGTTTGACTCTGGAAGACGTGCAGACAGCTGATAATGCGTTTGTTTTTGACTCTTCTCTCAACTTTCTAAACAGAGAAACACCTGCTCTGAAAATAACATGACTCTGTAGTGGAAGTCAATGCATGTGTCAAAATTTGACTTTCTTTTTTGAAATCATAGACGCTGTTTTCCCTCCACACCGAAGAAAGGAGGAACCACCCAGGAGAAAGGACACCTGAACACTCACGGTGTTCACTGCTGAAGGATATTTGCAGGTTTTAGAGAAACTTATTCATCCAAAAAGCCGTGAAGCAACATTTTAGTCAAAGAAGATTCCTCTGCAGGTGGAGAGTTTGTACGTCTATTCATTGATATTTCTGACACGGTACAAGTTAAAGAAAGAGCGTCCAGGCATTCAGCTCCGGTTTATTCAGAGTTTCAGTGGGAGGATAAAGCAAAGTGAACCCCACAGTTCACCTCTGCGCTGTTAAACACGTGGAGCTATGAACACACACACACACACACACACACACACACACACACACACACACACACACACACACACACACACACACACACACACACACACACAGACGTGCAGATAAACGGAGGAGAAATATTTAGAGTAAAGAAAAGGAGGAAGCAGCAGCTGCGTCTTTGGGACAAATCAAACACGCTGATGTGGAGATTCTCTCTTTCCACCTGAGCTCTGTGAAGCGCCGTGTTTAGGAATAAATACACCTGGACGCTGTGGAGCAACAAGGCAGTTTTTCACTCATCCAGCAAGTGGATCATGGTGTTTTTTTTAATCAAACTAGCTTCGACTTTTAATCCCATTAATGTAAATATTACGTCTCTGATAGGAGAGGTACTGGGTTTATGATGTGGCCGTATTTACCTGTCGGCCCTCTGTGCTGTTTACATCCACATTTGAGAACTGTTAAAGTAATTTTACTCTCTCCGTTATATTTTATGGTACCTGTCATTAATATTTTGTCCACTGCAGCTGTAAATTATGAAGCTTTCACCCTGACTGTGTCCTCGTCCTCCGCTCCATTCATCTTCTTTCTTATTCCATTAAAAAGTGACGATGACTTTCACAGAGTGACGGACAGCAGGGAGATAAGTCTGCGACAAAGTGATGACACTTTAACCGCTCAGATCCTCCATATTTTACTGACACAGAGTGATTCATCCTTCACCTCCTGACTTTCTTGTCTTTTTGCCTCTTTAAAGATGGTAGAAGCACTTTTTTTGGGAACTTTTCCTCTTGGAAGTCAAACATTTTCTCTGGAGAGTTTCCAAGAAGTCGGGTAATTTCCTCATTTTTCACTTCCAGCTTTGAAAATAAGCTGGAAGTGAATCCAGAAGCTGTTTTTTTAGACCGAGGACTGTTTTTCTATTTTCCATAAAGGGAACTTTTTGTTTTTTAACAGTCTGTACACTTGAAAGATCTTCTTTTACTTTTAATAAACCAGAAGGATATTCAGATGGTACTTTTTACATTTTATCCACATGTAGAGGAACTACAGAGGAACCTTTTACTTTTCATCAACTAATATCCAGAGGTCAATTTTCACATTTCATCCACTAGAGGTGCCAGAGACCATTTTTTTTTACACTTTACATCCTGAAAAGATGTCCAGGGCGCTTCTTAAATATAAGTTTATCCCTAAAGTTCTTCTACAGATGTTTTTTTCATACTGTCAGGATATCCACAGTTGGGCTGTAAAATCCTCGTCGACTTATTGGTTGAAACATGCGACCAAAATTCTGATTGGTCGACTCATGACAATTTACAGACTATGGTTAATTTCATCAGGAGGAGCGTACCAAATGCTAATGGCGGTGTTTTCAGCATACCCCCATTTCACAGGTAACAGCCTGTCTCAGAACACCCCCCTTGTTTTCACCATTTTGGATTTGCCCAACCCACTGGAGACCGGCTGGAGACAGGACGATTTAAGAGCGTTTACGATAATCAACATCCGGTGGTTTGATGAATATTTATATTCTATTTTGAGCGTTTCAACTTTCATCATGTTTAATTGCCTTCTTGTGTGGATATCAGTATATTTTCACCCTGCCGAGCCGCGTCGTCACCGCAGAAGGATTAGGCTACGTTCACACTGCAGGTTCTGATGCACAATTCAGATTTTTTGTTAAATCCGATCTTTTCACATTACAACAACGAATGTGGCATCTGTGAAGTGACCCACAAAGCACAAACTGCTTTCCGCGCCTGTTTGTGTTGTCGAACGATGGTGACGTTTGTCGAATATTGATGATGTATAGGTCGGATGAACGCGACCTGAGCGTCCACACTGCAGTCACATCCGATACATATCCGATTTATATCCACATACAAAAGAGGCCTGGGTCGGATTAGAACCAATCAGAATTGACCTGTTCACACTTGCATGACAAAATCCCATATGTGTCACATATGGTTAAAAGATCAGAATTGACCTGCAGTGTGAACGTAGCCTTAGTCGACTTCTGGTCGACAATTTCAGGGTTTTAGTCGACCAAGAGTTTGGTTGGTTGAGTACAGCTCTGATCCAGAGGACACTTTGTCATCATTTATTCTTCTACCAAAACTATTTTCTTTTTAGTTTACATGAAAAAAGACCAGAGAGAGTATTCAAACAAACCCTGATACTAGATTTAAGATGTTTATAAAAGTTGTTCACTGTCAGCTGCAGGAAAAAAAACTCATCTCCCAGAGCAGAAAGAGAGCGACTGCCTGTAAAGCAGCTGTGGGTCTTTATTCTCCGGCTGATGCTAATCGCTGTCTGTCAGTCAGATCAGTTAGCATAAGAGACGATGAGGACCAGGGGCGCCGGGGTGACTCTGCAGATTTATTACAATCACTAAACGGGCAGGTTGACTGACAGGCCGATTCTCCCAAAACTCATCTTATTTTCAGTCTCCGTCGTCCCTCCGCTCCCTCTCCTCTCCTCCCCCACATCTGTTCCTCCTCCGACATTAACCATGCTAATCTATGCACCCACACTTATCACCAGAAACAAGTCTGAGGCGGACGGCGAGGCCAGGCCAGACACCGGCGGGAGCAGGCAGACGCCAAATTGGACCCAGGATGGATTTAATTTTCCAAGAGGAGCAGCTGCAGAAAAAACTCTGACCTGGATAACAGCTGAAACAGAACTGAGCAGAACCGAGCGGCACCGAGACACCGCCGCCATGTAGCACTGCCAGGAAATACACACAGTTAGACTGCACATAAACACAGAAGAAGATACACACTATTTTCAGATCTGGGACCTGATTGGCTCTGGAGCTTGGACTGTTTGACTCTCATTGGCCGATGCATTCCTTCACATAAAACCTTTTTTTAGGTGATTTGGTTTGATTGAATTTTTTTGTTTGAATGACTAAAAGGTACAAAAAAATGGTACCTTTAAGGACCAGACTTCCAGATCACACAGTTGTCTAACCCCTAATTTCCACCGTATCTGGAACAGCTGCTAAAAGGCCGTATCCTCCGATCGTAGCTGATCGTAACCATTCAAGTTAACGTGTCAATTTCCACCGGCTTCTTTCCGTTCCGCTGCAGATCGTAAGAGTTCTATTTTTTCTGGACGCCGGAGCATGCCGGATTAATTCAGCACAGATTAACTCGTGCTGGAAAGGAAGTCGGGCACAGACACAAAATAAAACACTGTGGGAGCGAATAATAGACATGTTTTGAACAAAGTTGTTGCAAAACAGGAAACAGCCAGAGAGGTCAGGTCATGGTGAACTCTTTCACACATGAATGATGGTTAATAATGGTTTATGGTCTCGAGAGGAAATTTGGCAGAGCCGGCAAGCAAGGAAAACATGTAGTAGAAGAAGTCACTACACCAATGTGAAGGCTGCTTATGGGAAATACGACTAATGACGCCATTGGGGTCGTATAAGAAGGAACAGTTCTGGGGATTCTGGGGATGTTTGGTCTTCTACTGTCAGTCTGATCGTCATGAGTCGTGTTTGATGCTGTAACTAAAATAAAATCCCACGAGAGGCGGCCAGCTTGATTCTGTCTTCATGTGGTTCATTTTTGCATCTTTGAAATCGACTTTAACATCCGGCTTCTTTTCAAAATAAAACACTCTGTGTTTCAGGAGGATCGTATTTCACACCATGCAAACGGGTGGAGACGAACAAGTGAAAAGTTTTTAGACGTCATTTCACCCCGATGACACCATGGATGAGGAGATGCTGATTCTAGAAGTCTAGAAGTAGATTTCCTCCTCTGGAAGGACACAATCTACTGCTTATATGTCTATGTGTCTGTCTTTATAGAGACAACTTGTTATCGCGTGATTGGACGTGAATTTGCAGGTTCTTGTGAGTTCTTGTGATTCCTGCTGTCCGTAATCCGCCACGAAATTCGCCTCACAAACAGATCCAGTAGGAACTGTCAGACGGCGAAAATCGCTGCCGTTCTGGATGCGGTAAAGATTGGGGGTTAGTCTAATCTGGACTTACCCAGAGGCATGCCGATCCCGTATCCTTTGGTGTCCAGCAGCCCTCCGATCTGCGTCAGGTTGCAGTTGAGGCTGCGGTAATACTCGTTCATGGTGCTCTCCATCAGGAAGGCGTACTTGGAGTTGATGACGCGAGCGATGCCCTCCTCTGTGCTCTTCACGAACACGCTGGGCTGCTTGGAGTACATGTAGTTCCACATCCGCTGGTACGTCTGGTACCGGGAGTTCTGGTGGAGACAGACACGGTCAGTCTGACTGTAAAACGACATAAACCTGCTGAATAAGGCGAAATCTGGGTCACACGTGTCTCACCATGAAGAAGGTCATGGTGGACCCTCCGTGGATGGTCCCGTACTGGATGTTGGTCTGATCAGCCAGGTCGTCCGGAGACTCGATGGGGACCTCCATCCTCTGCACGGTGAGAAAAGCCGCCAAGTTGGCCGTGTAGGAGGAGATGATGATGAGGGTGAAGGCCCACCTGAGAGGAAGAAGAGCTTTAACCTTTATTCACCCTGACTAACTTTCACTCCTCACTCCTCCTTTCATTAGGAGGGAGACAGATGGAGCGCTCTGCAGGAAACGTCAGGACTTTTAGCTAAAAATCATCAACCTAAACATGAACAGAGAGAGCAGGACGCCTCCCTCCGCCACAGAGGAAATGAGACGAGGTGATGAGCGAGGGGATTACAGTAAGAGGAAAAAGGAGGAGGAACTGATGAGCAGAGGAGGAGGAGGAAACGACACTGAGAGTTTGTCCATAAGCGTGAAAATTAACCTTCATTTCATCACCTTTGATCAGATCAAAATACACTAAACAAAAAAAATCAACATAAGCTCTGCTGGTTTGAGTTTGACACACAGGAAACTGGAAAGAGGAGTGACGACTCAGCAAACATCAAATTCCCACACCAGGATTTCTGCAGATAAAATGACCCAAACAGATTTTTTGTACCAGGCTGTAAACTTGTTTATTTCGGCTGTAAAGTTGGATGTTTTAAAACTGAGCTCTATGGGGATGATTCAGTTTTGGGGACAGCCTCTAGTGGACGCTCATGGAACTGCAGTTTCATCTCCAGAGTTTTCTACCAACATTCGGGTTATACAATCCGGGAGATTTGGTGTGACCTTGTATAGTGAATATGAGCTCATTATGAGAGTATTTGTAATTAAATTGCTCATCCAAATAAGTCTAAGTGAAGCTGCACACTTTATTGTTTTAACAATAACAGATGATAATAAAAAGAAACTGCTATGAAATGAACTTCTTTAGTCCACTAATATTAGTGTTAAAGTCCTCATATGTTTGACATGCTCCTCTCTATGAGTCTCTCTGAACATCTGTGTGTGAAATACAGCACTCTTTTATCTGAGGCTGCCCTGAACACATCACTCCGAGACTATCAACGTAAATATTAGATCTCACGCTTGTGTCCTTTCATTTTTGGTTGTTCATTTTACAACAAACACTGTTTCAATACAGTTTAAAGCTTAAATTGACCTGAATCATCCCAAACTGTAAAGTCAAAGTATCAATCAGGAGTCTGTGAGGCTCAGCAGAAACACACGACAATCTTCGTTTGTCTGTAAACTTTGAACAAATATAGTGATCTGATTCATGAATGAACGTGGACCATCAAACTACGGGAGATTCTGGGAGAAAGGTCTGAAATACCGAGTCTGAGTGTTGGCAGGTATGATCGCTGAAACAGAAGTGCAAAAAACTGCAGTTCCTCAAATGTCCACTAGAGGTTGAGGTCTTAGGAGCTTCATACACAACAATTCAAAAACACAGATCTTTAAAGCAATAATGAGTGTGGTTTTAATACGACAATGTTAGTTTTTTAATAGTGTGCAATGTACGCTTGTGTTTTACATTTTTATGAACAACTTAGCGACTTTTCAAAACTCTATAGTGACTAGCGACAAATCTACGTGAACGCACGCATCGATCTTACTCTTTACCTCCTCCCTGGTTCCAGTCCGCCTCCCTCCTGAACCCACCGCTGTTGAATCTTTCAACAAGGCGAGACGCTAAATTTTATGTGTCAAAGATAAATCACCTTGATATGCAAACGAATAATTAGGCAAATTAGGTGATAATAAAGTCTAGTGACTTCTAGGACAGCCGCTCACTACGCTCCTTACTGAGGAGTTTCCAAATGAAATGTGATCAGATTCTTTTTAACAACTCCAATCTGACCGACTCGCTCGCCAACAAGCCACTCAGGAAAAAGGTTTTCTTTTTCGGTTTGAGCCGCAGCCATCATGACTTTTTATCAGCCTGGCGAGCTCGAGAGCTGTCAGAGAAAAGATGCCGATGAACCGTCCAGTCCCTCCAGTATCAGTCCACCATCTGTCTGACAGCAGCTACTGGGAGCTCGAGAGGAGGAGAGGAGGTGGAGGAGGCAGAGGAGCGGAAAGGAAACGAGAAATGAAACTGACATCCTCAGTTTCACCTGAGAGCCGGTTCACCATCTGTTCATGTTCACCTAATGTTCCCGAGGAGAGAGGACAATATACACTGCTCACATTTCGTCTGTTAAATAAAGTGACAACTGAACATCTTTACTAACAACAACCCCAAAGAAAAAAAAACCCTCAAGAGCGAGCGATCGCCGTGAAAACGCACCAGACTCCGCTGACGCAGCGCGTGGACAGAGCGCGGGGCATTATCTCCGATCCCTGCTGCATGAAGCCGCCCACCGGGAACCACAAGCTGTTCCCCAGAGTGTACTGGTTCTCCAGGACGTCCCGCCGCTCCCGCAGACACGGGTGAGGGTTGTACCACTCGTACGGACTGAGTCTGAAGGAACAGAAACACACATGAAACCCAGTTCAGGTGGACTCGGGTTCTGACTCTGTGTCTGTCCAAATGTGTTAATGATGAATTCACAGAGACACACTGATCGGGTTTTAACTGCTGAGCTGTTAGTTATAGGTGTGAACGACACACAGACACACAAACACACAGACAGAGGAAGAGGCAGGGGTGTTACCTGGCGGCGAGGAAGAGGACGCAGCTGACAGCGAGATACGCCAGCAGCATGAAGAGCCAGACCGCCGGAGAGAACGGATCCAGGAAGGAGAAGTAACCCGGTTTACGACCCTGAAACACAGAAACCCACATGAGCACAGTCCTGGTTTTTAACAAAACACTAACAGAGAGGACTGCAGACCGGTCGCAGGATCGAGTCCGGGTCTGGTCCGGGTCTAGAGACTCTGAGGGCACGCTCACGGACGTTAAAACCTGGAGGTTTTTTAACTGAAGAGGAAAAAAGATCCAGTTTAACAGCAGAGGAATTCTCCGGTCTCCCGCTGGCATCGAGTCCTGATAATGACCACCTGTCGCCTAAACCTGTCGGGTCTGAAAACAGAAGCTTCACATCTGATTGACAGACTCTGGATTTGTCTGTTTTTCCTCTTCTTCTCCTTTCTGAGCACGTAAACCTGCAATTCAAATAAACCACAAAAGCCCAGATTACAGATACGGGCTTTTAAAGAGCCGGTTGTTGCTTCCCATCGATCCGTTTTATCACCTCTCTTCTTCTGCTGTTTATACTGCTGTCCTAATAAATCTGAGAAAAGGATTAGCAGTAAAAATCGTTGAAGAACTTCCAGATTAGATCAAATTACAGGGAGAGACTGAAACTGAGGAGATGATCAGATGGTCATGGGCTGAAATTTAATCTAAGTGGCTTCTTACTCGTTATAAATGGTGAAATTCATCCCCTCTGTTATAAATCGACTTTGTATTGAAGAGCAAAGACCTCTCCATCCATTCAGCTCATCAAGAAATGTGTCAGGATTAGAGTGCACGGAGCAGATCTGGGCAGCAGAGAGTCAAACTGCTTTCTTTAAAACTGTGCAGACTGATCGTTGTTAAATTACAGGTAAATTTGCACAATAGGAGTATGAAAAGTCCCTGATGAGTAACGTCGAGCCGACCTTTATTCACTAAATTAAAGAGTCCATCATGTGAGGCCTTCAAAGAGCTCCTGTTTGGATTCTGAGGTTATATTTATTCTCTGAACTAAATGTAATTTTCCTTTTTTTTATAAGCTGAGAGAAATTCAGCTTCACTTCCAGAACAAAGATACTCAGAGAAGTTTCTGTATGTTTAATGAAAGTTTCTCTTTCAGTCTGAGGAGGAATGAAGACAAACGTTCAATATTTGCTTTAACCAAAAGTCAAATGAAACTGGGACGTGTTTCTGGACTCTTCTTTCTCACCGTCCTCACAGCTTGTTCTGCCCTGATGTGAGTCCACCACAGCAGGACCTTTAAAGTGAGGGTCGGGGAAGCTGTCAATCATTTCAACTCTCTATTTTCAGAGTGAAGATCTCTCTTTGTGTTTCTGTCAGATGGTCAATTCAACACTTTTATCTAAAGGTGTAATTTAAAGAGCTTAAATCTTCTCTAACGGCGGGTTAGACTCTCCTGCTGTCAGAGAGATCAGGACTGCAGGACCATCAGAGGGGTCCAGCTCTGATGTTGGTGTTCATGTCCGGTTTACAGTCGGAGTTAAATCCTGTCAGACTGAATAACAAAGTAACAGGCGACGTCAGTAAAACTCGAAGGAACCCGTTCACGATAACACCCGATGAAAAACAGGTTTATGGATCTTGGGCTGTGTTGACTCTGGAGATGTTGGACCACTGAGCTAAAGTCCAGTTCTTTGTCTTCTTACCGTCCGTCAAATCCTACCGGATGCGTTTGTGAGGCGAATTTCATGGCGAATTTTAGACAGCGAGAATCACAAGGACTCACAAGAACCCGGGAATTCACATGCAATCACGCGATAACGATCAGCTCTGGAATCCCGCGCCATATCCTGTTTATGACTGTCCTTATATGAGGGATGAGACGGGTCGTAGAATATTTCGTGATATTGGACTTCCAGAATCAACATCTCCTCTCCATCCACGGCGTCATCGGGGTGAAATGACGTCTGAAAACCTTTGACTCGTGCGTCCCCGCCCACATTTGCGTGGTGTGAAATACAATCCACATGAAACACGGAGTGTTTTATTTTGAAAAGAAGCCGGATGTCTGATTTTGTGTCTGTGCCCGACTTCCTTCCCAGCACGGGTTAATCTGTGCTGAATTTATGTGGCATGCTGCGCCGTCCGGAAAGAAGCCGGTGAAATTTGACACATTAACTTAAATGGAAACAATCAGTGGCGCTCAGCACCGATAGACTTTTTGCCGCCGTTCTGCATGCGTTGGAATTTGGGGGTTAGTCGAGTTCTTGGACTCTCTGATGGCGTCGTCTCTGGATCCATTTTTCTGTATATTTGTTTTAATCGACCAGGTTAAAGAGTGTTACAACATCTGCTGAACTTCCACTAATCAGGTTCATCCTCTGCAGGGTTTTCACACATTTCCTGAATAATTACACTGAAGTCACTCTCTGCCCTACACACACACACACTCACACACACACACACACTCACATTCACACAGAAAGCGCTGCCGTCTCCTCTCTGATGATGCCAGAGGTCCTTGTACCTGCTGTAATAAATGATTGTGCCCGTGATGGAGCGAACAGCGCAGTGATAATATATCGAGCTCTAATGAATTGGGAGCAGTAGCCGACATAAATTCACTCTGCTGATCACCAGAGGGCACGAGCGCTGATAAACACCACGCCTCTTCACTAATGTGTGTGCACCAGTCAACAGCCTGAGCAATTAAACAGATTACCATCTTAAAGCGTACATGCTAGCTATTTACATAAATGTGTGTGTCTGTGTGTGTGTGTGTGTTTTACAATGAGCATAATGAGCTCTTTATACCTCCAGACATGATAGTGTCTCTTATTTACTTGGAGAGTCTGAAAAAGGAAGTATGTTGTCTTCACATTCAGGGTTGTTCATAATCAGATTTATCGTCAGAATATCTGTGTTACAGATTTAACCGCCTGAGCAATCTGGTTTACTTTGTTTGAGACGTCGTTAAAGGTGCAAATTTTAAAACCAATGAGAGGACGACAGAGAGAAAACACCTCAAAGTTCAGCTACAACAAAAGCAACCTCTTGGGTTTGGACCTAGAGACAGCTTAGTGACATCTTAAACCTGCAGATCTACTACTGTCCAGCAGGGGGCAAATGTAAATCTACATCTCGGTTGATTTCTTCTTCAGTGGACGTTTCTGTAATGAATTATGGTCTGATATTCATTTAGTAAATTATGGTCCCATTTAGGCTTAATGGGGCGCTCACACCAAGCGCGAGTAAAATCATCAACTCGCTTAATTTGCACAAATTTAGATGTGTTAATGAATAGTATTTACTCGCTTAATTTGCGTGTCAATAGTAATTCCAACGGTGGTCCCTAGTCCGAGGTAATCCGACCTCCTCACTCACTTGCCTCCAGGTGAGCTCCTGTTTATTCCGGTTTCAGTAATTGAAAGAAAAGCTTAAAAGAAAAAACTTCAGCCTGAGAACTGATTTAAAAGCGATAATGAGCGGTGGAGTACCGCAAGGATCAATTCTAGGACCTTTATATTTTGAATTGTATGAGTTACCTCGACATCTCTTTCCACAGTTACGCTGATGACACTCAGTTGACCACTTGACTCACTTGTAAAGGATATTTGATCATTAATTATTTCTCTATAGCTTTTCAAATTCTTTAGCCAAATTAACCCAAACCTGAAATCCCAGCTCTAAAGATTCAGACCCTCACTCGGTCATAGAAAATCTCTCATGCCTAAATAAAGTTTTTCCTTCAAAATTGATTCTCTTTATTCAGTGAAATTTTTAATGCTGTTTTTGAATAACTGTTTGCTGCTTTATATTGTACAAAAACGAAATAAAAATCTGTGTTTTTATTATATTTAAAAATGCAAAATGAAAACCAACAGATAAATATTTATGCCTCAGGCTGAAATATTCAGCACAATAAAAAGTCCTTTAAATGAGCCTCGGCTTTCCCAGCTCTCTGCAGTATTTATGACATTTATTTTGAAAGGCCACCGTGCATAATGAGTACTTAAACTTTTGTTTAAACTTTTATTTTGGCTGATAATTCAGGAACATTTTTTTTTTTTACACAGGGTTTTAAACTTCAGACGGTGTGTGTGTGTATGTACTTTATGTGTGTGTGTGTGTGTGTGTGTGTGTGTGTGTGTGTGTGTGTGTGTGTGTGTGTGTGTGTGTGTGTGTGTGACTCTCCTCTGCACGGCCTGTTAGCCTGTCTGTCCTCTGTGTGTGATCGTCACTAAAGCTGCACTAAATAAGAGCTCAGAGGACCGAATTTATGACATCTCAGATCAAGATCTCGTCAGTGAGCGTGAATCAGACTGAGGCTGTAACAGAGGGTGAAAATGTGCTCTCTGCCCACTGAATCCTTAAAGCAACACTTCAGAGGAAGTCTGTGTGACTCTGCGGTGTGGTGAGGACACTCTGGCTGCTCTCACATTAAACAGCTGACTGATGCTGAGTGGATCACAGTGGCCAGGATCAAACGCAGAGGACAGATGGTGGAGGTGAATACTGATGAGCTGCAGATGTACAGTATCGCTGCAGCACATCATCAGCCGTCCTCAGAGGAGACGCATCATTATGCTTTAACGACTAATTAAATAAATGTTTTATTAACATTTATTGTCATTAAAATCACATTCGCACTGCTCGGACCAGCTGCTGCTGACTGACGCCGACTTCAAACACTGAAGCTGTAAAAGCTCCTCTGATGTATCTCTGAGTCATTTACTGACTCTGTTTACAAAGCACACCGCTAAAGACTTTCTGGCAGACAAAGAGACGAACGTATAAACTCACCCTCCCTATTTTTACTGTGAAATATAAATGGAAACATAGTTCAGTAGTTCAAACCAACATTAAACAAAACAATATCTTTACAAAAATGATATGACATAGGATATGATATCATATATGATATGATACAATATATCAATACGATATAAGAAACAAAACAATAAGATACGATATGATATAATAAACAATATATGATAATTGATAAATGATATCTGATACGAAATGATATATAATATGGTGTAATATATGACACAGAATGATTAAATACAATACGTATGATATTATATATGACATGATAAAATACAATATATGATGAAAAAGTATAATATACAATACATTATATGCTATGATGTAATATAATATATGATATGATATGACGTTGCTCAATGAGATGATAAAACTGATACAATCCAACAGATGGTAATGTGACATGATAAACTGACACAACACAATACTGGATACCAGTGGTGTCGCCCCCTGCTGTCCATCAGACAGAGTGCAGGTTAGAGTCACTTCTTCGGTCTACAGCTGCTGTCATAGTAACTTCAAATCCTCACATGATCTGAACATGATTTCACGTTCCAGACTCTCTATACAGAGGAAAGGATGCAGTTTTAAAGACGGCTGCAGCTTCACGCAGCTTCTTGCCGAGATTTTGTTTGGATTTCGTCATATTCTCAGGTATTTGTTCTTGTCATGTGTCCATCATTGCTTTTCTTCCCCGTCTTCATTTATTCACCCGAGTAGCAAACTCGCAGACTGAAAGCAAACATCGACTGTCCAAAGTTGAACTCCTCTCTCCTCCTGTTCCTCCAAAGCAGCGATAATTGTTGCTCACTTGTGACTTCAGTTTTCACAGTTAGCATGCTGTCCTTACCCTGTCTGCTATGCAAATATACAAATGTCCCTGCTGGCCTGTTAGCAGTCTGTTCACCCAAACTTCCAACCTGAGCCGGCCTCTGTCACACTCTCAGGAAGTGTAGTCGAGCAGCGTTCGTGTTTCGTATTCCAGTCAGGGAGGCAGACTCACCCATCCTCCCTCAGAGGCAGAAAAACTCATATTTTTCATTCAGACGCTCCTGTCACCTTCCCCTGCCTGCCTCACACCCTCTTTCCTCCACCACAGAAGAAGAAACATGCCCTCTGTCTGTGTCCTCGGCTCTTCTTCCTCTCCCCCCGCCCTCTGTGATCTCTCCGGTCTCAGGAATATTTGCTGTTTCTTAGTCCTGAACTCACAGTTTGACTGCCTGACCCGAGCAGGCGGGGGTTTGTTGTTGCCTCCAGCTCGGAGCAGCTGAGGAGGCGGCGGCTGCTGCTGTTGTGACTGCAGCGTTTTCTCTCTGAATTCATCAAATCAGCGAGCAGACGGAGAGAGCGGTGGAGACGGACAGGAAATGTCAACAGGTGCAAACTCTCGGCTGTAACATTTGTTAGTTTGTTTTTCCTCCGCAGGCAAATCAGAGAAGTTAAACAAGTTTTTATCAGATCCTTTAAGGTCTTATTCAGAGGAAAACAAACGGCCTGCTGAGCTGAACAACAAACTGCTGCACAGCTGTGCACTCAGATTTTATATTCAACCATCATCTACACCGGGAACATCCATCCAGACCACAACAAACACTCCTGAGGCCAGGTTTTTACTCACAGCTTAATGCAGACACTGTTGCTGCTTCAGATACGACCTTATAAACCCCATACTAAAGCATTTAAACAGACACCTGGATCTGTTATAAAGATAGTTTATAACCAGAAAACATAAAGACACAGACTCTGTCATCTTCTTATGCATCCTTTCTTCTAGTGTGAGATCTGGAGGATGCACAAACTCAGCTCAGACCGGTGGAGGTGAACACGTGAAGGTAGGACTGGGAGATTTGACCAAAAAAAAAGATCACAATATATTTTGTCATATCGTCCGATCTCGATTAATATCATGATATTAATGCAGATCAAGTCAGTATTGGGTCAGTCCGTCAAAGACCAACTCTAGACGTCGGCACAACGTGCAAAATGGATCCAAGAGTTAGACGTCATTATTGGACCTCTTCTAGAGCTTGAAATTACGTCCACATTTGTATCTCATCGTCAAAAAATATGTTAAATAGATGTCATTTCCATGTCGCATTGCACAGCGGGTACAAAGTAAAAAACAAAGCAAATTGAATAAAATATACTTAGAAAAATATAAAACCCATTTTAACTCAACAGAACAACAAATGTCTATAAACACTGAATAATACAGTGAACTAGTTTACAGTGTATTTGCAGGTAAAATTAACAAATGTCCCCTCAGAGATAATGAAGACGCTTTAAAATGTAAACATTAGATGATGCAAACGTAGATGATATGATTGATCACTGCTTTGGTCTGGTGGCTGCACCGCTAGCTGTAGCTAAACTGCTAATGCTACCTGTACCCTCAGCAGTGACAGGCTGTACAGACTCCGCCCACATTTTCATGTTTTCCACATAATCACTCGGGAAGAACTTCTTCAAATGATTAAACAGATCTGTTGTGTTGCCTGTTTTTGAGGCACTGACCATCAACATACCGTAAATATCGGCTTAATTACTCAACGTCACTCTGGAGATACCTGAACCACCGCCACACAACCGACGTTGACTAAGTTTTCTTCTGAACGATGGCATCTTTGGAGGACGACTCAAAGTCACGGCTGACATCTCTTTCGCTGCCCCCAGCTCTGCATTTAGCTCCACGTTCGGTCAGTCTGTTTACTTCTCCGTCAATAACTCTAATTGGCTGTTGTGTTGCACATTTCTGCCATGTTTAATTGAGTAAATATACTCACAGCTGATCACCTTGATCGAACTGACATTTGACTGCTGTACTGGGGAGTTTAAATCTTCAGGAAAGTTTTCATCTGAAATCAAACCAACATCAGAAAATGGAGCCGTAATGAATACTGACTCCAGACCCTCCTGAAGGATCCATAAACGGACTAAAGTTGTCTCGCTTTGGCAGCTTTCTCATGAGTCTCACTTGATTAAAAAAACAAAGAGAGTTTATGAAAATAAGGACAAAGTGATGAGCGAAGCTGTGTTTTTAATAATGCAGGAATTATCTGGTTTCTAAGAGGACTCCACAGAGTTCACTCCTCTTTCCACAGCAGCTCTGAATAATGTGAACAGACGCGGCGATGATGATGAGTGGAATTAAAAACTAAACACTCTGCTTTTATTTATGAGGGAGTAAAACTCTTAATGAGCGCTCGGCAAATTAAAACTATTAAATCAGAGCCACTCTCTGCTCTGACGGTCTGAACTAAGGGAAAGTATTCAAACACGGCTGGACTTTGACTTCAGAATTAATTTGGGTTCTCACAAATTATTTTAAACAACTTTCAATCCCATAATGCAACATGACTCTTTGCACTTGTTAAGACCTCTAAACTCTTCACCGGCTCACCAGAGACGAGCAGATCACACAGGGGAGATAGTTTCAGAGCATTTTACTTTTTCTTGTTGACACTGTGGCAAAAACTGAAGTTTGCATCCACAACTCAGATATTTCAACACTAGATCCTCTCCTGCACTTGATTGGATAATCTGACTGTTCGAACAAGTCTGGATGTGAGGGATTGTCTTGGAAAACAGTCTGAGTTTGGATGAAACAAATATAGATAGATCGGTGAGTTTACCAGATGGACGCGGTAGAGGATGCTGATTCCCAGCGTCATGAAGGGTTTGGAGAAATCGATCACTTTCTCCCTCTCTGAGGTGATGGTGAAGCCGGCGACGGCCAGGTCTGCTTTCTGCACAGAAACAGAGACAGAAACAGAGACAGAGGAGGTGATTTTAACAACATCAAGATCAGAGAAGTTCAAATTAGCATATACAATATATATATATATATATATATTGTTTTAAAGGTGCGGTAGGCAGGATTACATCTTTTTTTGTGGTGTATTTACAAAAAAACTTTTAATATCACTCAATAGTGTGTTAGTTATTGATGACATTTGGGAATATAACGATATCTCTGTGTTCTCTTATGTCTGTGTCGTCAACATTTGAACATTTTTGAGCGGTCCGCTCTTTCTGACTGTAAACAAAGCCGTTCTCCACCTCCCCGACCTGATTGGTTGTGAGGCAGACGCTGCTCCCCCGTGTCGTTCAGGAGCCCAAACAAAGTTAGCGTGCTACAATATCGGACAGTAGAAACCAACCAGAAAGTACAGAAAATTGTCTGAATCCTCCTTTGGCCACGACTGCCGACAC
>OY660884.1:1587500-1645000 GCA_962446985.1 Xyrichtys novacula | reverse complement strand
TTCCTTTTTCTGGATCGTCATGTGTTATCAAAAGTCTGACCCCCATTAGCTGACTCCTTCTAACGTGGAGGACGTCTGAAAACCCAATCTCTACGTCCGAGTGCAGACGAGTCCGTTTTTAAGGTTCCTACCTAAAGCTCAGAACCAAAGAAGAGGGTCGAGACGGAGATCGACGCCGCACCAACCCGCCAATATATCTCAAGATCCATTTTACCCATTTCAACAAGATCCCAGGACACTCTGTCACTTTGGACAAGGACTCGCTCCCCACCCTGAGAGACAGGACGCAGGTGTCCATCACTTCAGACGAGTAGTTTTTCTTTAGAAGAAAAAGGCTGAGGAGTTCCTGTGTGAGTTCAGGTTCTAAAACTGTTTCTGTCTTAAAAACGTATAAAATCAGAATCAAGACTCAACAAGATCTGGTTAGGATGAGCGCAACCAAACCTGAACCGGAGCTGAATCAAAGTGGACCAAAATGAAAATAGTTCTCAGCTCCACAAGATGACTGACGTGCATTGTGCACATTTTTAGCAACTTACTCTTTTTTTTTTTAAAACACAGAAAAAAGAACAAAAGAGAAAGAAATAAACCAAAAAAAAGAGACTTTACAGCCGGGAGAGAAACTCTGTGATAATAAAGAACAGATTCGGAGAAGGAAACAGACGATTTCCGAGCCTTTAAAAGCCACAAGAGTTCAAATCAAACAGCGATTTGATGGTCTATCAAAGGGAGGGTTTATATTATTCACATTTTAACATTCAAGTCTTTTTTGGCGGCAAAAAGACGAGAGAGAAAAAAAAAACATGAAATATGCAAAATGAAATTCAAAACACAAAACTGAAAACACACAAAAAGGCGGAAAAATGTGGAAAAAGAGAGACGGCGGAAAAAATAGAGGGTTGTTTTTTTTCTCATTCATTCATTCAACAGGCAGTCAGAGGAGAGGAGGGAGAGAATAATGCAAGAGGAGAGGAAGGAGGGATGAAAAGAGGGAGAAAATGACGAGAGGATGGAGAGGATGGAGAAAAAGAGGAAGAGTAGAGAGGGAGAAGGAGAGAGGAGGAGGAGGAGGAGGAGGAGGAGGAGGTGAAGGTGAAATGAGGTGAAGGTGGAGCGGAGGGGAGGAATAAAGAAGGTAAACAGAAACAGAATGAAGAAAGAGGAGGTGTAGAAAACACAGGAAGAGAGCAAAAATGAGATTTTTATAGAGGAATAAAGAAGAAGAAAAGGGAGTGATAAATCTGCAGTTTGGTGAGGAGAGAATGATTAAGTGATGAAGAAACGAGAGAGAAAGGGAATAAATTGCTTTGTGGTTTGAAAAAAGAGAAGGGATGAAAAATGAGAAGGAAAAGAGGTGGAGAGAGAGGACGGCGGAGGCAGAAATGAAAGTGGTGAGAAATGGAAAAGAATAATGAGGGGTGAAATAAAAAAGAGAGAGAGAGAGAGAGGAGATATCGAGGGAGAAAAGAAGGAAAGGGAGAAAGGAGACATCGAGAGAAGGGTAGGAGAGAAGGGGGTAAGTGTAGGGGAGGAAATAAACAATCGTGAAGAGTGAAAAGAAGGAAGAGCGGGAGGAAGAAAAGGATGAGACAGAGAAGGAGGTGAAGAATAAACACTGAGAGAAAGGAGGTAAAATAGGAGACAAGGAGGTAGGAGACAAGGAGGAAGAGAAAAGAAAAGGCAAACTCTTTCACATATTTACTTCTGAAAACGGCTGAAGTTTCAGAATTTCCTCCGTCAGGTGTGGAGGAAATTCTGAGTGGAATTCTGCGTGAGATTTACAACGTGATGGAGGACAAACCGCCACCAACGCCAAACCGCGACCAACGCCAAGACGCCACAACGCCACGGTTCAATCTGATCAATGTTCATGTTCAGACATCTCAAGACCTTCTCACACCGTCTGACGCTCAGCACACAGGTGGGTGGGGTTCAGGTACGCTAACAAACGACCACCATCAGCCCACCTGCCAGTCAAGTTAGCCACGCCCCTAATTGCGCTGTATTCACAACAGTCAGTCTTAAAACGACCAAAGCAGGAAACTAAAAAAGACCAAAACCTGTTTTTTTCTTTAACATGGACTCTAACTGAATTGGCTCGTTTGTGGAGACAGCCTCAAGTGGACATTCAGGGAACTGCAGTTTAATTTTATACGTTTTTATATTTTTATACTGGCGCCATTTTTGAGTTAAAAAAAAGGAGGGGAAAGGAGGAAATGAGGAAAGGAAATAAGGATGTTTTCTCCTCCCTGTCTCCCCTCTCCTCTATTTTCTCCGGTTTCACTCGGCCGTCCCCTCCTCTCCCGTCCAACTTTTCCTCCACCTTTTGTCTCGTAATCCTCACCCGTTCCTCTCCCTCCCTCGTCTCCCTCCCTCCCTCCCCTCGTCTCCCTCCTCTCTCCCTCTTCTTTGATTCTTCTTTCAAAAGCCTCCCAAACTCCTGCGTCCTCCCGCAGCGTCTATTTGTTTGTACATCAATAATTTCTGGTGACAAACGGCGGCCTTTTCATCGCTCACACGCCAACCTGAAGCCTGACACACTCACTTTCTCATTTCTTCTCCCGTTTTTTTTTTTTTTTTTTTTGTCTGCAGCGAAACGGCTGCTTCGACAGGTAGATGTCAACTTTCTTTTTCTGCTGTCGGTTGAGATAAATACTCCTCCCTCTCCTGGAAAAATCAGACAAAGAGGATCAGACGGAAAATTAAAATAAAATTTAGACAAAAACTTCATAAATGTGAAAACAGCTGCTTTTTTAGACTGAAGGAGGCTCAACATGTACAATATTATTAAAACGGTTATTTTGGTGAGAAAATGCAGCAGAATCAACAAAAACATGGATTTTGGTGCAATAACTCCTCGCCTACATTACCCATAATGCACCCCAACCTTCCTGAGTTTCTTGGTTGCAGCTCAGCACTGATGTTGATGTTGAGATAAACGCCGTTTCTCTTCTAACTGGAGTTAACTTTTCGCCACATTCGCAGTCGTAGTTTAAATTTGACAGATTTTCCCTTTAAATCATCGACTAAAATATAATTTGTTTTCCTCCGTTAAAATTCTTTTAACGATCAAACCATCAGCGAATCGACGAATATTTACAAACTTTCTTCCAAAATACCAGCTGTTTTAAACTCTTGATTCTGATTGGCTGATTCCCATACCAACAACCTGATCAGACACGACTAATTGATCCACCGACAAGAGATGAGCACATTTATGAAATTCATGATTACATCACTTCCTGTTGACCAAACATGGACGTGGAAGAGACATGTCAAAGAGACATCCACCAAATTGAAGAAAACAGAGACAGTGTAGAGTCTAGTGTGAATTATTTTGGCTCGTTTTACAGACACAAGGTTACGGACCGAGCCCTTCGCCATACTCTTGGTCGTCTTTGATTCTGCACGTCCTTCACAGACTCGTGAATACCAAAGGTTGGGCGCCATAGAGCCACAAGATCTAGACTGTGTAAAAAAAAGGACTTTGAGGGACTTCTGGTTGATGACATCAGAGAGCGGATGTCGGTTTCGTGTCCTCCAATCACATTCGCTTAACTTTTTACTTTGACATCGGACTTTCTTTGACCAAACTGTCACGGCACATTGTGAAGTCATTTCGACAACTTTGACACCAAAATGACACCTCTAAACAAATTCCAGTTGCAACACGAGCTAGCATTAGCATAGCTAGCATTCCGCCATGGCAGCTAGCGTAGCCCCTGCTGACAGAAACAGCCAAGTTCAGGGAGATGCCGCTGATACAATCTCCATGTGGCCGAGTTGTCGAAGCAGAGAGACGATTATGTCTCTGAGCTTATTTCAAAAAAGGTCTGAAAACTTGAATTCCTCATTTTTAAGTTTTTTGAGGTTGAATTTTTGGCGTCCCATCAGTTCATTGGTTTAAAAAAAGTGTCAAACATTTTAATTTATTTTACTGGTTTCATATTGAAATAAAAAGTCCCGGTATTGTTGGAACTCCGGTTTAAGGACAACCCGAGTTTGAGAATTTAAAAAGTCTCCTTTTGTCTTTTTTAAACGTGTTTTTATTCTCGCCATAAAAATTCACTTTTCAAAGGAAAATCCAAAACAGGTGATTTACAGGAACGAAAACCGGGAGAAGGACGTTTTCTGTTCTTGGACAAAAACTCCCTCCAGGACATTGTTCCCAATTTGTTTTAACGTGAAGCACCCTTTATTGTGTGTGTGTGTGTGTGTGTGTGTGTGTGTGTGTGCGCACGCATGTGTGTGTGTGTGTTTGTGTGTCTCTCTCAATGTGATGGTAAAGAGTTCATGTGACATCCCCCCAGCACCCTTCGCCACAACCCCACCATGTGTACAACACACACACTCTCCCTCTCACACACACACACACACACACACACACACACTGAGAAGCTGCAGCCAAGCAGAGAAATAGTTTGGCGGCACATCCTGTACTGCTTGTTTAAGCTCCACACTGAGAAACACCAAACTCTCTCTCTCTCTCTCTTTTTCTTTGTCTCGCCGTCTCTTTCTCACTCTATTTTGTTCTCTTTGTCCTTCTTTCTTTCACACACTTTACTTCTCACACACGCACACATGTCCACACACACATGTCCACACACACACACACACACACACACACTGTGCTCTCCATGTGGACAAAGACTTCTTTCAGGCGAGGTTTTGGTCAAGCAGCTCGGCCTGCTGGTGAAACTCAACAATGAGAGCGAGGAGCTGAAGCCCGTCCAGATCGGACCGACTGCTTCGTCTATACGATGATGTCCTGGTTCTGGTGCTTTTGGGTTTTATATCGCACGAGTCCTCATGGAGGCTGGGTCGAGGTTTTCAGCTCGGGGTGTGGTTTGTAGTCGTTCTGTAGTCCTCGGTAATCCTGATCAGCATGAATCAGCAGCCTTTACAGGAAGTGACGTATGAAGAGCAAAAGCAGACGTGGGACACCGTCAGCAGTCCTCACAGATATCCAGATCAAACATTTACACCTGACCGACATCTCCAACAAAAAACAGGCAGTGCTCAAATTTCCCGACTTCCTGAATGCATCAGATCTCATCAACCTGACATCTGAACATTTTTAGATGGTTTTCTTCTCTCACTTCTGATTTTTACACACCAGTCTCTGCAGAATAAAGAGGATCACCATAATAAAATCTCTTTTACAGTAAAACTGAGACCCAGCAGAAACAGATGAAGCAGCTCGACCCGTCGGTCTGAACCTCCTCTCTAACACGGCTGCCTCTTGAGTTGCCTACTGGACTGTAAACACACACAAAGAAGAGACTTGGCTGGAGGTCATTAACCAATAACCAGCAGTAACACCGTGTTCTCAGGAAAGTTCACCCTCACAGAAGTAAATACTGTCAGATGATTACCGAAGGGTTCAAGGACTGAAGCTGAAAAAACTGGTTTTGGGTTTTTTGTTGCTTTAAAGATTTTTTTAAATGAAGATTCAGACGGTTTCATACAGAGAGGACGAGGTGAGAGTGGATATCTGACGAGGTCTGACACATTTAAGTTTGACACTCTTTTTGGAAAGAGGAGAGGGTCCATCCTAAATCCACCAGATAGACTGACCCCCGACCTCCACCCTCATCCTGATCGTCTCCTAAAAGGTCGTATCCTCCGATCGTAGCTGATCGTAACCATTCAAGTTAACGTGTCGATTTACACCGACTTCTTTCCGTTCCTCTGCGGATCGCCGGACTCCTCAGCTGATCACAAGAGTTCTATTTTTTCTGGACGCCGGAGCATGGCGGATAAATTCAGCACAGATTAACCCGTGCTGGAAAGGAAGTCGGGCACAGACACAAAATAAAACATCCGGCTTCTTTTCAAAATAAAACACTCTGGCGGAGATGAACAAGTGAAAGGTTTTTAGACGTCATTTCACCCCGATGACACCATGGATGAGGAGATGCTGATTCTAGAAGTATAGAAGTAGATTTCCTCCTCTGGAAGGACACAATCTACTGCTTATATGTCTATGTGTCTGTCTTTATAGAGACAACTTGTTATCATGCGATTGCACGTGAATCTGCGGGTTCTTGTGAGTTCTCGCAATTCCTGCTGTCCGAAATCCGATATTTCATCTCACAAACAGATCAGGTAGGAGTTGGCGTACGGCGAAAATCGCTGCCGTTCTGGATCTGAGCTGTTCCAGATGCAGTGGAGATCCCGGGTGAAGCAGCGTGGTGGACTGCAGTGAAGTCTGAAGAATCAACATTTAACAGTCTTTTTGGAAATCATGGATGCTTTGACCTTTGACCTTCTCTCTGAAGACAGGACGGACTGCTGAAAATCTGACACCCTTTCTGGAAACCATGGACTCATGTTAGGGCTGCGCGATAAACCAAAAATGAACCAATACCAAAATTTAAGACAATAACCGACGTCATTTTGTCCAAATCGGTATATCTGGTGTCAAACAAATAACTAAATCAAAGTTGTTTTTGGATGTGTGTAGGTAGGCTATGGTCCCGTGTTTAAGATGCTGTCCTACGTCAGAGACGTGACTCCACCCCATCCAGTCTGTAACAAAGAGGGAAAGACAGGTGAGGAGATGGAGGACGGAGAGAAAGTTGGAGCAGCTGAAGTAGACGAAGTTAATGTGGGAGGGGGTGAGCAGCTGGTGGAGTAGTTATCGTCCATTTATCGTTATCGAAGTGAACTGATCAATATATCGTGATATTGATTTGAGGACATATCGTCCAGCCCTAGATCAGGTCCTCTCTGAAGTCTAGATCTGAAGGGAAACTGTCCTTCAGTCTGACCAATCAGGGTTGATTTTCTTGGACTCTAAAGAGCAGAGGGATCATCCTGAATCGTCCTCTTGAATCAGGATTTGACTCTTCGTTAGGACAGGTCTTCATTAGGATAGGTCTTCATTAGGACAGGTCTTGGTTAGGACAGGTCTCTGTCATCGGCTCAGACTCTGATCTGCTGTCTTTGCACTTTCTTAAATCTGGAGTTTGAGTGATTAGCAGACCGACTTTCATCGTCTCAACTCTTTTGGATCTGGAGTTGTATAAGCTGCTGTAACTTACATCATTTTTTACATAACCGTCTGCTTTTCTGGGCTGAAAAAAAAAAAAGAAAACGATCTCTAAATCATTTTTTTTCGGGCGAGGTTCTCGAGCGCGTCTCGGCGTCTGCAGGATCGGCTCTATCAAGAGTGTTTTTGGGATTTTCTTGACTGCATTTTTCTACACTCTGCCTGTTTGTGTCTCTGTGATGAAAGTTTAGAGAACAATACAAGACGTTTACTGCCAGACTGTGATGCAATCTGTGTGTAAGTAAGAGTGTGTGTGTGTGTGTGTGAGAGAGTGTGTGTGTGAGTGCGTACACCCTCCCAACATGATGCAATAATGAATTAAGTGCTTGTGTAACTGTGTGTCTATAGATTGTGTCTGTGTATACATACAGAGTGTGTGTGTATGTGTGTGCAGGATGACGCAACGACATACAGATATATGACAGTGTGTGTGTGTGTGTGTGTGTGGGAGAGAGAGAGTACTGTACGGCTGCAAATGTGTGTACTGTTGGTGCGTGAGTGAGTGTGTAAACAAGTGTGAAAGAGAAAGACAAAGAGTGTGTGTGTGTGTGTGTGTGTGTGTGTGTGTGTATGTGTGAGTACGATTACACATGCAAAAAGGAAAGATTCTTAGCAGGAGGTGTGTTAGAGCAGCAGGGGAGACGAATGCATGTGTGTGTGTGTGTGTGTGTGTGTGTGTGTATGTGTGTGTGTGTTGACCAGCTGGTGTTCCACATGTGGACATGTCCTACAGAGCCAGGGACTCCTGCAGAGAAACCCACTCCATTTTCACCCACAGTGTGTATTTCTGTGTGTGTGTGTAAGTTAGCTATGCGTATATGTGTGTGTTTTGTGTGTGTGTGTGAGTGTGAGTGACGGCCGTGTGCGAGTCTGTGGGTGTGTTATGAATGTGTAATGTACGTCTGAGTCAGATTATTTGTATACGTGTTTATTGAACCGCTCAGTATCAACAGAGTGAATCAGAGAACACGGCGCTTTGTTTACCGCCACGGAGAATCTAAATACTCATCCTGGAGTGAGCCGCCATCGTCCTCAGAAAGACAGGACATACGAGAGCGACTCCAGAGTCCAGCTCTGGGACTCTCATAACGTTACTGTCTTAAAGGGATATTCCGGCGTGAAATTAATTTAGGGTCAAACCCACCGTAACACCGAGTTAGACCCCGCCTCCAGAGATGAATGTTGCCGATCTTCACCGAGCCTCGTCCACACCTTTCACGAAAATGGAGATCCAGAACCTCAGCTGGATTATTCCACATCCTGCTGGTGAGGATTATCAAAAGGTTAAACACAGACAGGCGTAAAATAATCTGAGAGGGATTCAGGGGCGGATTCAGGGTGACGTTAGGGGTGCCCCCGTCCCCAAGCTAAAACCTCTAAATCACAAACACCACCTTTACCTGCATAAACAGGAAACACCAGGAGGAGGTCTGAGGTCTTCATGCAGAGAGACAGATGAAACCTTTTCCTCTCAGACTCTCTTTTCTTTAAATATTGTGAATTTCGTGGTACTTTTCTTTTGCCGTGAGGTTCATTTGTTTGGAAATCGAGCGATTTGAGCCTGAGATACACAAGAACACTCAGGTTTGGGTGGTGTTTGCAGCCGATCCAGCGAGTCCCAGCAGGAGGATCAATGCATTAAGATCAGGTGGATTGATCCGGCATGATCAGGTTCAGTTCTTTAAGTATCTGTACTCTGATTCATGCATAAACCTCCTTTATACTTCATGCATAAACCAGAAGTGTCTGTTTGCAGCAGGATGTGGATCCAGCCAATACGCTGCGTAATATCAGCCCTGTGATTCTGTGTGTGTGTGTGTGTGTGTGTGTGTGTGTGTGTGTGTGTGTGTCCAGAGGCAGTGCAGTGAAGGGGAGCTAATCCAGTAAAGTAACAGAGAACCGACAGAGTCAGAGGTCATTATCATTCACACACCGCCGAACAAAACACACACTCACACACATATTATGCACAATGCTTAATCTGAAACACATCCCACACACACTCTTGCATACACACACACACACGGGGGTAACATTCTGATACACACACACACACGTACAGAGAGCCTCGGTCTTGATATCCATCTTGTATCTTTTTTTTTCGGCTTTTTTCTCGTCGTGAAGCTGGAAAAAAAAAAAAAAAAAAAAACAGACTTTTGCCAATTCTATTCTTCCTCTCTCTGCACCCCCTCCTATCCAAACCAAACCTACAACCCACCCACCCAGAAACACGCACACACGCACGCACACACACACACACACACACACACACACACACACACACACACACACACACACACACACACACACACACACACACCAGATGGGTCTTAATCTCCTGTTGCCATAAACAAACACAAACCGTTGAAGAAGCAGACAGAGGGACCACTGTGTGTCGGTGTAACTTCTTGTCATCTAACATCCTCTTAATTCCTGCAGCGGCGTCAAACTAAACTCCTCTGAGTCGCCACTCACACACACACTTACTTACATGCACACAAACACAAACACACACTCCCCCAACAGGCATTGGCCTCTGACAGACTCGAGCCGAAAACAAGCTAACGCCGCACAGATGTGAGCGATCGGCTGCCCTGACTTCCCCGCTGCAGTCGGGTAATCATCGATAGATTCCCGGTAAATATCAGATATTGAGTCATGGAAAACCAGCGCTGGGTCACTCAGCTTGTTTACTTTCTCATGTTTTTGTTTTTTTCCAGTTTACTTCCTGTAAAGCGGACGCCGCCTTGCTAGCGGCTAGCTTAGCCCACGGTTCCCATGTAAGGCGGACCCTCGCTAAAGTAGCATCTGGTTTATAGTGAGCTCCTCTAACTGGTGTTTCAGTCCTCAGAGGTTTAACTCTTGACCCGCTGAAACATGGTCTGTAACTCTTGGACATAAAAACAAGAAAATCCAAAAGGTAGATGCTAATGCTAATGCTAATGTTTAAAAGGCTTACTCCTGTTTCTTTTTGTCCGTCTCTTTTTGGGAATACCTTAAACACATATTAACCATTTATTAGCTAAAAATATGATTTATTTTGCACATATTTGGTGTATTTTGTGTCCAGGTGATAATAAAATTTGGTCAGAAAACCAATCCAATATATTTATTTTTGATACGTCTTAGCTTGCGTATTTAGCTGTGATGCTAGGCTACATATGCAACAGATTATGTTGTAGGTTAGGTTGGCAAAGTGACACTTTTTCTGTATGAACCAAAGTTTAGTTTTATGTGTCTTAAGTTCACTAGAAAAAGAGTTCAGCTTCTGAAAAACGTATTCGCTGATGACACTGATATTTCCGTAAAAAACATCAATAATAACGGTTTAAAGGTGCCAGTTTTAAAGCCAATTTTTTCTAACAACGAGGCCTAAAAAGTTCTTTGCTTAAACCTTTTGGTTAGGTCGGCACAATGACACTATTTTTTTAAAAACCCAACTTTTTTTTGATATTTTTTAAGTTCAACAGAAAAAAAAAAGTTTATCTACAAAAAAAAAAACACTGATGACTGATATTACTATAAAAGAGCCACATTAATTAATATCATTTAGCTCTTAAGAAAAAAATCAATTAATAATGGCTCAAAGGAGCCAGTTTGAACCCATTTTTTCCAACAATGAAGCCTAAAAAGTTCTTAATGTTTTGTGGTTAGGTTGGCACAGTGACACTTTTTCTTTATGAATCCAAGTTTTGTTTTAAGTTTTTTTAAGTTCACAAGAGGAGGAATTTATCTTCTGAAAAACGTATTCGCTGATGACACTGATATTTCCGTAAAAAACATCAATAATAACGGTTTAAAGGTGCCAGTTTTGAGCCATATTTCCTAAAAAGTTCTATACTTGATGTCTGACTTAATATCCAACCAAACGACCAGTTTTCTATTGACTGATTTTCCACAGAGTTCCTGCCCGAGTGGAAGATCACAGTCTGTGATGACCCGGGACTTTTAAAACATGAGAAGTGTCTCGCTGGAAGACGTTTCTGTAACTCGCTTTCCTATTGACCAGAACTTAACCTGACATTTTGGTTAGCAGGTCAAAGCATCGCCGACCGGCCTGATCCGGTCGAACTGAAAGGAAGTGCTCTGAGGATATCAAAGTTTCTGAACACGCACCCAGACTCTGCTGCAACTCTTCACACCCCCTGAGGGATGAATTATTTGGAGAGAACCAAGATGTTATTACAGTGAAAACAGGCTTTGGCCTCTCTGAGAAGATTAACAAGTGTAATGCTGTACAGATGTAGGCTTGGTACGACTCCCACACTCGGCACCGCGGCTGTAAAGAAGAAACAGCCGCAGATCAGCTGGTTTATCCCGATTCTCTGACACTGTCAAGAGTTTCTGTGTCAGTTTGTTGTTTCTGTCCCACATTAAGACCTTCTGGTCAATCTGCTTTTCTTAACTCCAATCATATCTCCTCTCCTGCTTTACTGGAATCTCCGTCTTCAGATGCAGCGATGACTGAGTGAACTCTTCGCCTTAATTTGAGGGAAGAGTCTGTTCCCTTCAGATAAATTGATTTTGAAAGCTTGAATTTAAACTCAATAACCTCAGTGTTTAAAGTGGATATAATGCCTCTCACAAGCCTCAGCGTCACTTCCATTGAAACAGTGCCTCTTGTTTCCTGCTGGTTCTGGTCCGGGTCTGTTCGTTATGATTCTAAAATAGCTATTAGCTTCTAAAAATATGACGACCCAATCCACAAAAGATCCACTTCTTAGATGATTTATCTCAAAATCCTGATGACTTCAGGGTCTCCATCCTGAGTTCGCCTGCTTGTCTTCGATAAAAACTGTCCATTCAGATTAAGATAGACCGTGAAAGCGGATGTCACGGGGCTCTGAGACCTGCGTAACCAGCAGACAATGTGTCTGTTCAGCATTCAGAAATACTTACAGACACCCCAATGTGTCTGTTGTTCAGGAGTTTGAAGGAAGAGTCCATCATGGCGTCACTCGCTGTATAGTTTAGACAATAATTAGATTAAAGAGCCGTGTAGGAAGTACAGAGTAAAGTTACAGAGTTAGCCTAAACTCTGCGAGACACTCGAGGGCGCTGGTTTATGTTTGATGGTTAGGACTTGTCTTTGAAACGGCGTGATCATTCTTAGAGAAGAAACTGATTTCCTGCTTGTTAAAAGGGAATTTTAACTTCCAACCATTAAACTCCCCAAAGATCAGAAAACACCCAGAAAACAGTCGACGCTGAGCGCAGTTACGTAACCACGGGGTCGCCTAGTCTGTGTCCACAAAGTCAAGTTGGTCTGCAGAGTGCGGCTACCAGGAGCAGGTCCTCCAAGAGACCTGAGGACCTGATCGGACGTGTTTGAGTCCTGTTATCTTGGTTCAAACACAGAGGAAGCTGTGATTGTTCATCGTTTTGTCCGGCTCTCATTTTATCAAAACTAAATTAAAAAGTTGATTTTCTGCTAATTTTCCAAAGTAGTTTGTTTGAAGTCTTTTACTCCAAAGTTGGATTCGGATCCCAAAGAAGTTTCACTAAGTCTCTCTGGATGATGTTCAACTCTCTCTCTCTCTCTCTCTCTCTGTAAAACGGTGACTTCTGGCTCCAAATTAGCACTAAATGCCGACGGCCAGGATTCCTCCCGGTTATATTTTTCCACCAGTTCCCAAAAGAAGTCACAAGGTAGAAGCTGAAGCCAAAACCAGCCGACGTCTCTCTTGATTTACGACCTCGGTAATCACTTTTATATTTGTTTGTCATGTTCGGGACAGCGTGATATCAATTAGGGCGGATTTAAAGTGATGCTTTTATCCTCATGACAAGGAAATTCAAAGTCGACCAAAGGTTAGAAAACAGTCGTGAAACAGTCGACACTGAGGAGAATCAATGAGACATCGGGCTACCATCAGAGGAGCTAGAACCACCAGATCAGTCCTCCCTACAGATAAACACAATAATTATGAGCCAACAGTAATTCAACATTTACTAGAAGATAACCAAAGGGCCAGTAGGGGGCACCACTTTGGCACATTTCCTGCTTCATTCGGCACATACCTCTGACCTGTCCAACACCTTTTCTTAAGAGCCGGGTCTTAGGACTGAATATCCGAACTGGACCTCACTAATGCTCTTGTTTTGGATTTTCCTGGAAATGTGTCCTGAGTCTTTTACGTAGAAACCAAAGAAAGTGTGCAGAAAGATAAACTCCTGAAAACCACGTCTGCTGATTTAAGATCTTTATGAAACTCTTAAAAATCCAGATTTAGACGCTGGAGAGTTTGCAGACATCTTTGGTTGTTTCCAGAGGAAACAGACGGTTGTATTTCATCTTTACCTTTTGTTGAATATGCAGAGCGACCGTAAATATACATCAGACCACTAAGAGGACTCCAACATGTGAGGGGAGCTGCCAACAGTTGTGTAACAGCGTTCAGGGTGGATTTCAGCCTCAGGCATACACACAAATACTCCTCGCTCGGTCCAGGTCCGGCTGTTTCTGTTGATTCGACCCTTGAGGAGGATTTTTGTGGAGAAATTCATGCAGCAGAAACACAAAATAGACTCTCAGAAATCAGGCTCACAAAGGAGGAATCAACAAGGATAATACTGGACAGATTGAGCCGTGGTCCAAGTCCCACTTCTCTGCTCTCTCTGCGCTGATATTGTTTCGAGCTTGGAGAGGAAAATGGGGTGAGCGTGAAGGTGATGGAGGTTTGGAGTTGACCTGAAGGAGCCCGAGTCTTTGGATGATTAAAAAACAAAGACGAGCAACAGGAGTCGGAGCTGAAAAAACAACTTCTCCAAACTTACAGGAGAAATGAGCCGCGGCTCTGAGAGCGGGCGGGTTCGACGGCGACTGTTTTGTCTCTTTCTCTCTGTTACGCCATCTCCCCGTCAGCGGGGAATTGTTTGGAAAATCCTGACAGTCCAAATAGATTGTTGGAGCGTTCCTGTCCAATCAGACTCACTGTAACTCCCATCAGCCTTCATCCATCCTCGACGTCCTCAGCCCTCGATTTAACCGCTCTATCAGAGACCTGAAGCAGAGGGTTTGAAACCGCCGTGAAGAGACGAGGGGATGATGGTCAATCCAACTCTCTACCTGAGTGTCATGTGATTGGTTCTGCAGGGATTCAGCTGTTCGTCTGAGGATTCAGGATCTTTACGTCTGTGTCGCTGATTTAAAGACTGAACATCGTCAGATTTGTGAATCAGCTCCAGAATCACCAGATTAGCTCCTGATGTTGTTCATGTTGTAGTCGAGTGATCATATTCTGAATCCCCAAAAAGACGACACAACTACAGGGGGCGGAGTCACAGAGTCACACATAGGTGAACTGATCAATATATCGGGATATTGATTGGAGGACATATTGTCCAGCCCTATTTTTAGAGACGTCCATTAGTCAGAATTCAAAGTTGTGTTCAGAGGTGAAGAAATGAGTGTTTTCAGAGACGAAAACATCTGAGACCAAGAACATGTCCGTCCAATCAGGAATCTCAATCTGGACCACCTGACCCGACCATCTGTAGAACCAGAACCCAACAGCACCGCTGATAAGAGAGTCCCATGAACCAGAGCGGGTTCAAAGAGTCGCAACGATCCGCCAACAGCAGCGAGTTTTTCTGAGCAGCTAATTGGCGGCGCCGACTTCACAGTTTTCCACAGAGGAAGAGTCAGGAGAAGAAAACAGGGAGTGTGGAAACAAGAGGTGGAAATGTAAATGATGTTCTGATACTCGACACACCTGTGAGCTGCGGGATCATGAGAGACGAGCGCCTGACACGCCGTTTCTGGATGTGTGAGCGAGCAGACTGGTGACAAACAGGAAGTGTTGTTCCTCTAAAAAGAGATCTGAATCAGCGTCTCTCTGAACCTGAAGACGGTCCCTGCAGGGTCCCGTCTAAAGCCGGGTTCCTGTTTCTGTGTTAAACCTGGTTCTGACAGACTAACAAAGACCTCACATAGATCTATGAACGAGTCTCCTTCTCCAACCTTAGACACTAAAATCCTCCTTGTTTTAGAGTCGCATGATTTTAACCGTTTTTCAGACACTTCCTCAAACTGTCTCATCCTGACTTCTGCGAGGAATTTTACTGAAAGGAAAAGTCTGATTAATTTGAGCTGAACGCTGTACGCCAATTCCTACAGGGTCCATTTGTGAGGCGAATTTCGTGGCGGATTATGAACAGCAGGAATCGTGAGAACTAACAAGAACACGCCTTGAAAGGACAACTGAACTTGTCCTTTCCAAAAGAGTGTTAGAT
Organism: Xyrichtys novacula; assembly: GCA_962446985.1. NCBI lineage: Eukaryota > Metazoa > Chordata > Actinopteri > Labriformes > Labridae > Xyrichtys > Xyrichtys novacula. Next base: position 1,629,711 of record OY660884.1, on the reverse strand, counting down.
TTTGATTTTGATCTGAAGAGGAACGGAAAGAAGTCGGTGTAAATTGACACGTTAACTTGAATGTTTACGATCAGCTACGATCGGAGGATACAACCTTTTAGGAGACGATCAGGATGAAGGTGGAGATTACCAGTTAGTTTCCTTTGTTGATTGTTTAAAGACTTTTGCAGGTGGTTGCGTGTGAAAGCTGGAATATTTCGCGATAAGTCTGATTTTAGATGCTCCCTTGCTCACCCCTCCTGATGATCCTCTGATAAAAACGTCTTTCTCTCCTTTTCTTCTTCTCCTTAGAGCTCGTTTTAAAATACTCACTTAACGAAGAAAAGAAACTCCCGCAGCTCTTGAGTTTGATTTGCTCTTCCTGTCGTGGTTCAGCCGCTCGCTGACGCCTGCTCTGCCTCTCTTCTTGGTGATTTCGGGTTTTCGCTCTGACCTGAACTCTTGAATATTAAACATGTTTGAGACTTTGGATCCCAGCAGGAAAAACAGTCGTGTTGACATCGCACACTTGAGAACCGGTCGTGTTTATCATCAGCTAAGACGAGCGCTGAATCAGACCGGGATCATGAGGAGAGGCGGATGGGACTGCGAGGGCCGCTGGGTCACATTTCTGCCATAAACTTGGTGTTTTTTTTGGCCGTGGACACGAATCCCTGAAAACTAAGTGAGATCAGCAGACTCTGGTGATGTCAGGTTAGGGAGAATCCAGATCTGGTGACAGGATATGATAGAAATCACTCTCATATTAGAGTTTCTTCACTGGTTTATTCCAGGGGTTTCTGTTTTAATTTTTGTAGGGATGTTTCTCTTATCTCCCGCCGTCTTTATGAAATTATAAACGGGTAAAATTGAGTAAAAAAGAAGCAGGAAATTAAATATTTGGGGACATAAGTCTGTGTGCAGACAGGAGGAGGCGGACTGGGCTCCTGACTGTGTTGTGGATTAATCAAAGAGGAAATAAGGAGAGAGGACTCCTCCAATTACACGCCGAAAAATCGGATCTCCTGTGACCATATTAAAGACCGTCTTCTTCTTCTTCGGTCCTTAAATCTCCACAATAAAGACCTCTGCGTGTGCTGAAGGTACCTGTAGGTATCCTCGGAACGCCTCCCCGCTGCTGCAGCCTCCCTCTGAGCGAGCGAGCAGGCGAGCGAGGGAGCGGAGCGCTGCAGCTCGGTCTGCAGTGAAAACGCAGGTTGGGGAATCCTCCATAATGTTTACTGAGTTTACCGACTTGGCTGACGGCTGTGTTTTCTTATCCTCTAACAGAGAGGGTGATTTGACTGATGCTCGTAACAGATTGCATCACAGCAGGAGACGAACTAAAACGGTTTACGCACCGCGGCTCTCCCTAAACTGTCTAACAGTGGCAGCGCTCCACCTTGTAAATTTGGAATAGTAATTTTAGAAATTTCCCAGCAGTCTATCTCCAATTGGCCTTCACTGGGAGTGCTGTTTGATATCAGTGAAGTATCGCAGCGTACCACCTCTGAGCCGCAGAAATGTGATCTCAGCTCTGTGAAACCAAACACTCTCGCTGCACTCTTCAGGAAAAAAAACACCTGAGCCGCATTAAAATCTGCTTTACTCATCACCCAGATACGGCGCCGCCGCCGCACACTCTCCTCCTCCTCACGCCATTAATCTCAATGCATGTTTTTAAAATGTGGCGTTTTACAACTTAAACGAGTGGCATGGAGCCGTTTCTGCACACGCACACTAAACACAGACACTGACTGGACCAGGACCGCTGGAACAGAACCACGATCAGGGTCATTTGGATCGATACTGAGACCGTCGGACCGCCTGAACCAAAGGAGAAACTCTGAATGACTTTGACCGTCTTATTTACCAAAGTCTGTCTGTCAAACCTGATCATGTCCAGAAGAAAACACTCTTCACTCTGAGAGCGGTGAATTCATTCAGTGATTAAACTCCATTAAACGTCAGATTTCGGAAGTATTTTAACATGAACTCATAAAAGTTAAAGTTTCCGCTCCGTTACAGGCTGAAGATCAAATAAATCCTTCAGATAATCCAAATCCCAATCCTAATCCTTACGCACCGGGACCGACACAAATATACGACGTGAAATTACGAAATATTTGGAGGCGAATTTTGACACGCCTGACTGAACACATCAAGCAACTTTCCGGGGGAAAAAAGACGCGTCCATGTGTAAGCGAGAAGACCGAGCCAACAGCAGACTGAGTGTTTCTCAGTTCTGATCAAACTCTAGTGTTGAGATGTCTGTCTGTCATGATAGCATGTACTGACACGGGTCAGAACCAGATAAGAACATGTAACTATGGTAACAACCGTTAGCTTACGAGCTAAAGTTACTTAGCACAGATGAAAGTTGAAACAAAGACGTTTAGCAAACTGTTAAAGCTCACAAACCATCGTCAGATGAGAAATCCAACGCTATGACTCTCCACAAGTCGTCCTTCAGGTCGTTATCTTTGTAATGTTTGTGTCTTTTATCAAAAATCACTCTGTTCTCTGACACGTAAACAATCAGCCGGTCGGCCATGTTGGATATACCGGTGAATCTGACGTCACAACAACATGAAATCTGATTGGTCAGAAGTGGACACACAGTATGAGAAACTTTAGAAAAATCGACCATGATCCGAAAAAATAAATGCTGCAATATCGCAGGACGGGAAAACGTTGCTGATGTGAACGCTTGTACTGACAGGATACGGGTTCGAAAAAAATACTGACGTCTGAAATAATCACACGAAAAAAAAAACGATTAGACACCTCAGGATTCATGGAGGAGAAATACCCGAGTGCTCGTCTTTGACGCACTTCGCCGGTCTTCCTCTAACCAGCCAGAATCAGAATCAGTGAAACAATAAATGACTTCTGTCTTCTGCGAACATTGAGGCGTCAAACTAATTGTACTGAGTACGGAGGGTCATCTTAAATATCTAACTAACGTTAGCCTGTGTACTTTTTTACAGACAAACGACCTGAAAACAAAAACTGATATTTATAAACTGGTTGAAAATGTGAGAAATTCAAAGTAAAGTTCTTAAAAAGTTCATATAATTTAAAAATTCATGGAGACGTTCAGAACTCCTGTTAGCGCCTCATTTAAACCATTTTTTTTTTTTAATATCCTGAAGAATCTGAAAAGAGAATCGAAACAAGGAATCAGAATCAGAACCTGAATCCTTCAAAACCAGACGATACCCGACCCTGTTCTTAAAAGACGCAGATTCATCAGACTTGAGCAGTTTTATGCAGATGTGTGTTTTTACTAAAAAAGCTTAAATAAGTTAAAAGTTTCATCTGTTTTCTTTAACTCCTCACAGAAATTAAACTCCGTTGGACAGTTTATCAGGTTGAATAATGATTTCCCCTCATTAAGAGCAGACTGACTTTTCTAAATTAGTGTTTCTCTATGACTTCATTTGTTACGTTGCCATCAGTTTGGACCTGCAGTTTTCCACTTCATTGATGCGAATGCAGGAAAATAAAGCGACTGCTGCGTCTTCTCCCCCACTTTTGAAAGCGAGCCGACAGTTTGGAAAAGTTGCTGCCAAATCCTCTAATTCCTTCAAGTATCTGCCAAATTCAAACCGAATTTCCGCCGCCGCCGCCGCCGCAGACTTCACAGATTTCTGAGGAGTGTGTCTAAAAGTTGAACACTTTGTTGATCATTAGCTGAAGGGCTAAACGTGGGTCAGTGTCGGTGCTTCCTTCTGTTGCAATTAGCTTGTTTCCCTCCTCCATTTTGAACACACTTTCTTTCACTGTAATTGGATTAGTTACCTTTAAAATCTCCATTTCTTCTGCCACTTAAGCCCTTAAAAACATGCAAAATCTGCTCCTTTCTAACCCCCTCCCCTCCAAAAAGAAAATCAATTTGTATTTTTTTATTTTGAAAGAATATCTCTTGAGTGGCACTTAGCAAAATTGAACAAATGCGTGGAGGGTGGGTGGGTGGGTGGGAGATTGAGGAGGGAGCAGTGAGGCGGATCTACCTTCCAGAATAAACCAGCCGAACACTCATTACTCTGAAAAACACTTGACTTCATCATGGCCTCAATTATGTGCTGCTGCTGGAGAAACTCCAGTTCTACTGAGCTTCTTTCCGCCCATCGCAGGGGGCCGGAGTTAAAAATCCAAAAACCGCGTCTGGAGGAGGAGGAGTGTTTCCATGCAGCCTAAACCCTGACCTCCTTATCGTTTACGGACCGGGTTCCTCGGGGTGTCTGATGGACCAGGAGGAGACCCCTAAAACCCCTCTAACAAAATGAGAAGTTTCAAAGTTTGGGGTCAAATTAAAGCGTCTCCATGATCAGTTTTTCAGGGTTATTCTACCTCCTCTGTACCTGTCCGCTAAAGAGGATCTGGACTCTGAAGGTCTGGACTCATGAGGTTTTGAAGGATTAGATGAAGCAAGAATCCAGGAGTTGCTGCTCTGCCTCTGACAATCGAGGTATCAGAGAAAATCTCTCCTGACTAGGGCTGGGCGATGTGTCCTCAAATCAATATCAGGATAAATTGATCAGTTTACTTCGTCTACTTCAGCCGCTCCAACTCTTGAACCGTCCTCCATCTCCTCTCCTGTCTTTCCCTCTTTGTTACGGACTGACGTAGGTCAGCGTCTTAAAAGGGACATGAGACCATAGCCTACCTACACACATCCAAAAACAAACTTTGATTTATTTACTTTTTGACCCTGAATATACCAATATGGGCAAAATGACGTCGGTTATCTTCACTAATTTCAATATCGGTAAATTTTCGGTTTATCGCCCAGCCCTACATCCTGACTGAAAGAGTTTCTGACTTTAAAATAAGTTAATAAAGTTAAGAAGTCATGGAGGTCGACCAGCAGCTCCGTCATGGTGGGTTTAAAGTTATTCATCTTTTCTCCACTCAGACCCGTCTGTGATTCCCAGGTTGAAAAAAACGCAGAATCGCCCTTTAAAACTCGTGATAAAAGTCGTCGTCAAAGTTTCCTCCTCCTCCTCCTCTTCATCGTCCTGGTTGCAGATATTCGGCATCAGCAGCAGCGTTTTCTCCGTCCTGCTGGTTATTCGCCGAGCCTCTAAATGTAAATGAGCCCAGACACGGTTCATGTGATTTGCATGAATTTGCTGTTTTGACACGCCGCACGTCTGGAGAACAATGGAGCGCTAAATAAAACTGTTTTCTGCGGCTGAACTTTGAGTTTCCGTTGAAGAGAAGACACTTTCGGAGCAGAAAAGCTTTTATTCTCCCAACAAGAAGGAGGTTAAATGTGAGGAAATGAGCGTTTAACAGCCTGATGTTGTCTGCTAAACAAAAATGAAACAGTTTTGATGAATCAGCTGCAGCTTCTGTTAAAAAAAAAAAAACTCTATTTGACTTTTTTTTTTTGAACAAACAGACGATATCTCTGTTTTTGAAAAGTCCTGTAAATGCAAAAGAAGATTGAGTTTGACCAAACTGGTCGTGTTTGTGTCGGTGGTGTTTTCCCCGCAGAGTCGGGTGTAGAATCTAATTTAGAGAGAGAGTGATGATCCGTCAGGGGAAGGAGAAGGTAAAGTCTGCGGAGACATGCTGCACTTCTCCTCTAGTTCATCTTCACAGGAGACATTCTGCTCTTCTTAACTTAATAATTAGCTTTGCAAGATGAATGCAGTTAGCCTCTGGCTGACGGCTGATAAAGTATTTAGAGGATGCTTCATACACCATCACCCAGAGGCCAACGTTAGCGAAGTGGAGCACCAAACTCTGACAGAACTTTCAGTCTGCAGGACGGGCTTCGCTGGGACTCCGTGTTCTTCTTCTTCTTCTCTGCTGCAGACAAAGCTTTCAGCGCAGAGGAGCTTCAGAGGAGGTTTCAGGGGGGTTCTCACAGTTACACCTTTCAGTGTCGATGTAGAGACCTCACCTGAGAAGTTCACGGAGGACCAGTTTGTCTTCAACTCTGAGCCCTCGTGTCAAAACAGGTTATATAAAAACTGAGAAAGTCAACTTCAAACCAGAGATGAGGGCTAACTCAGAAAAGAAACATGATATTAGAGATCAGACCTCAGATTTTTCAGAGTCTGAAAAGTACAAAATTTTTACTGTTTCATTATCTGATGGCAGTAAAACAGACCAGAGCCACTGCAACGTAATCCCCCTGATCAAGATTAGTCCACCAAGAGTTCTCATTTTTGCAGCTGACAGGTTCAGACTGGACCCTGATAGACCCTTTAGTTAAAGCTCTATTAAGGGTTTTTTTAGTTAAAGCTCCAGTAAGGAGTTTTTAAGTTAAAGCTCTAGTAAGGAGTTTTTGAATTAAAGCTCAAGTAAGGGTTTTTTCAAGTTAAAGCTCCACTGAGGAGTTTATTTAAGTTAAAGCTCTAGTAAGAACCTTTTAGTCAAAGCTCTGGTGAGGAGTATTTTGTTAAAGCTCTACTCAGGAGTTTTTCAGTTAAAGCTCTAGTAAGGGTTTTTTTTGTTAAAGCTTCAGCAACACTTTTAAAAAAAATTAAAGCTCAAGTAAGGATTTTTTAAATAAAAGTTCAAATAAGGAGTTTTTTAGTTAAAGGTTCAGTAAGGGTTTTTTAGTTAAAGCTCTACTAAGCGGTTTTAGCAGGTTATGAAGCAGTCTGACGGTTAAACATAAACAAGACTGTCTTTTTAACATGATGCACTGACCTTTGAAAATTTAGACAAATTATGAGATCGTCTGTCAAAGAGAGCAGGGCGAGTGATGAGAAGTAGTTCTTCGGCCACATGGTGGCGCCAAAATCACCGGAAGACAGAAAAGCTCACAGGACAGGAAGCTGTGATAGACCTCTGTGACGGAAATTTCTGCGAACCTAAAAAAACAACGAAAAATAAACTCCTGTGTGTTTTAAGAATGGGTGTGTATGTGGCTTTTGAGGCTTCTGCAGCCAGCCTCTAGTGGACTCACTGGGAACTGCAGGTGTCAGCACTTCTAAAACTGCGTCATACCCTGAGGTAAAAAGGCCGATCTCTGTCGGACGTCCGTGAGAGTTTTCAGTGGAGATAATTCATCGATCTGTCAGACTCTACGGCGAAAAATCGTCTTTTCTGTCTCCCTGATCGTCACTAAACTCCTCCGACGTCCCAAAATATCGCCCGTTGTAAACAGCGCTCTGCGGCGGCGGCAGCTGATCTCTCCTCTTTATGTGTTGATTCTCACTCTGAAGGTGGGAAAGTGTGTTTCAGACAGAACTTTTGAAATTTCTGGGATTTTGTGCACAGATTTTGGATGACACATTTGTCACCCACCATCACACAACAATCCACAGAAGAGAGGGAAGAAAAAAACACCAGAGAGAGAGAGAGAGAGAGAGAGAGAGAGAGAGAGAGAGAGAGAGAGAGAGAGAGAGGGAGAGAGAGAGAGAGAGAGAGAGAGACAGCCTTGAAGACCGAAACTTTAACACTCCAAAAACTCGAGAGCAGAAATCACACACAACCACCCAGCAAAAGCCGTGAATCACCGGCAGAGAAACGTCTCCTGCTACTACCAGCTCCTCCTCCTCCTCCTTCAGCCGCCGCCGCCACCGCCACGGCTCAGGTGTGTCTGTGCGGAGAAGACACAAAAACACGGAGGAGAGGTGAAGAAATGGAGTGTTGTTGAGGTGAAGTTCAGCAGCAGCAGCAGCAGCAAGGCTACGGTTTCAGCTCTGAGCAGCAATCTGCCCGGACACACACACACACACACACACACACACACACACACACACGCTGCCCACACACACACACCTCCTCCTCCACAGGTGTGTGTGTGTGTGTGTGTGTGGATTTTAGGGTGAGTCATCCTCTCCCACGTAGTCGATACCTCCACCAGCGGTTGTGGAGATCCCATCAGCCCTCACACAGCACCTGCACAGCTCCTCACACTCCCACCTTCGGTTCAGATCCGTCGCTCACTTCCTGCTAAAACACCAACGCCGCCGCCGCTACCGCCACCGCCATCGCCGCTCATATTTAAGAGTACAGCAGCAGCAGCAGCAGCAGGCGCAGCAGCATTTGGAGGCAACAGATGGCGATTTTATTAACAACAGAGCGATCAGAGGATGACACAACATTAGGGCATCACTCTAATCGAGCTTCCTTTGTTTTACGATGAGACAAACAAGCACAACTCAAACATTTCGATCTGCTGCGGCTGAACGCTCGTGATGTGCGGTTAAATATTTTGATTCCTCACATAATTAAGACATTCACAAACGAGCCCAGAGCCAGATCTACGCCGCCATACGTACGCTGATCCATCTCCGGCGTGATAAAGCAAAATATCTGCGAGCTTTCCAGGAATAAAGGAGGAAACAGCCTTATCTCCTCCTAATTCCCATTCATTTGCTAAATGATTCGGCTGCTTTTTAATCAGGTTTCAAAGGCCCAGGGGTCATGAAGCTCGCTCAGCGTGAAAACAACCGAGGAAGTCTCCCAAAGCGAGGAAGAAGAGGAGAAAAACCCACCAAATTACCAGGTGCAGAGCCCATTCCTCAACCCCGGCCATGTGCCGTTCGGTGGAGGCTTTCATTCGACGCGCACCTTTGATGCAAATATTTTTAGCAGGGATGACCCGTGTGCAAACTGCACCCATCACCCTGGCAGTGTTAGCACGCTGCTCCGCCCCCTGAGCTTCACACAGCCCATTCAATAAAGCAGAGGGGCCGTGAAAACAGACCTTCCCCAGCACCCAGTGGGGCTGGCAGCCGCCCGCAGGCTGGCTGCAGCCCAGGAAATCGCTGAAGAAGCTGACTGGACAGCAGCCAAGCGCTGGTGAATTTTGGCTGCGGTTGGTCAGGTTTTCTCTGCTAGCGAGCCCTCAGACTGGTGACTACGGTTCGGAGCCGGTGGAAGACAGGAAACATCTTATATGCATGATAGCGAGGGGTTGAGAGAGAGGCAGCGAAACAGAAATAAATACCATTCCTCCTCCAGTTTGAAAGAGACGAGGTCCAGAGTCCTGTCAGTCCTCTGCCCAGGCGTGAGCTCTTCACTTATTATCGATGAATTATTTCTGATCGCTCAAACTGTCTCTGTGTGCCGAGGACCGAGGCTTTCAAACACCAGATTTCATGACGTGACAGTTTTATTGAACAGTTTTACAAAATGTCACAAAAAAGATCGAAGACAAAAAAAAATGAGGGAGAGAAAAAGTTCAGATTTAGGATCAAATTTCAGAGTTTTAAAGAAAATGAGACGATTTTTACAGAACAGACAGAATCAGAGGAGAGGCTGTAAAGAAGAGACGCACTTAAACATCGCTCTGAAGAGGAGACATGTCCTACACACTTCTACAACAAACAAAGAGAGGTCCTCTATACTCCACGCAGAAAAACAACCTCTTCATTTAGCGCGAGAGGAGCAGAGAGAGAGGAGCAGAGAGAGGAGCAGAGAGAGAGGAGCAGAGAGAGGAGACGAGAGAAAGGAGCAGAGAGAGGAGCAGAGAGAGAGGAGGCTTTAGAGAAACTACATGAACTGGTCTCCAGCTGTGGATCTCCTCTAAACCTGCAGATCTATACAGATATGAGTGTTGTTGTCTATGAGCGCTGTTGCCCCGGGCAACTGTTTCCTGTTTTCATCTTCAGGTTACACGCATCTCTCTCTCCTGGTCACTGTTTGTGGATCTTAAAAACTGACATGAAAAATATGAAACCATCGTCTAACTGCAGATCTGATCAGATATACAGTCTCTTCTAAAAACTTTAAAGACCTTCAGACTTCATCAGAGTTCAGAGTTCAGAGGTCAGCGCTAATCTGGGGATGGAAAAACGTCGGTGTTGAATAAGGGACCGTCAATAAATTACTTGTTGATGTTTTCAGAAAAGGCTGTTTTCCTTCAATAACTTCACTGTCACGTGACCAAAAGACCTAAAATTGATTTCTAATAATAATGTCAGCCGATAAGACAAACGTTATTTGATTAGTTTTCACTGATCTGATCAAATATAAAGTCTCTTCTAACATTTAAGATCTTTCAGTAAAACATTTAAACCTTTTTTCAGACATTAAACCTTCAGACCTTCACTCAGCGCTAATCTGGGGATGGAAAAACTGCAACTTCTGGACAAATCTGCGTTCCTTCTGCGACATTTTGTTTTCCGACTCGGTAACTGAAACGCTGCGAACTCTGGTGTGACGTTATTTTCAGCTAAAGTAACTCACAGAAAAAGCTCTCAGGGTTTCAGACCTGGTTCTGGACTGTGAGGACGTTTAAACTCAAAGTTTCTATAATTCTCGTCACGCATGCTCTACCACAGCCCACCACTAGGGGAGCTCTAATCATTCTGGCTTCACTCTTTGGGAGCGCTCCGTCTCTGACAGTCTTGGCTTCAGATTTAGACAAAACTCAGCGATGGTTTTCCGGCGCAGACAAAACAAAGTCCAGGTCCAAACAACCGTCAAACCCGGTCTGGACTGTGACGGTCTCGCTCTCCCGGTTTCTGTTTCTGTCCTGAACCCATAAAACAAATCCTGGACCTCCATGACGGCTCCAGATGTGGTTACAAAAAGTTTTCAACACAAACTGTCTGAGCCTCCTCTGTTGTTGTGAAGTCCCCCCTAAAAGTGAGCTCGGCACAGACAGACACTCCGGTCTGGTGCGGCGGCGCCCTCAGCAGCAGCTCGGACTACAAAGTCGGTTTTAGTGGATTGCCGCGGGGGCACCAGAGGCTGCGGACGCCGCCACGCTTAAACTGTGTGAACCTGCTGACCTGAGCATGTTGGATCCAGCTGAGGAGGAACCACACTGTTTCCGAACCAAACACACACACACACACACACACACACACAGGTTTCTACCTGATTCAAAAACCATCTCAGATTCCCTTTTCTCTGCCGCCGCCGCCGCCGTCCCTCGTGGCTCCGACTGCGGTTTAGTCTCCTCTCTTCTCCTCCATTTCAAATCTTCTCTTAACTCGGGTTTTCTTCTCGCTCCTTCGACACTTTTGCTCTCAAATGTGATTTTTCTTTCCTCCCTCCATCTACAGTTTTTATCTTGACAACCACCAATCTGCAGAAAAACGGACCTCTGTTTTAAATTTGGGAAATTAAATGTCACATCTTTCAAAGTGTCCCCCTGACTTTTACCTCAAACCACTTTCCTCACAAAGAGGTCTCCTGGCCTTTTCTTTTCACGCTCGTCTGAAAACCTGTCATCGGTCCGGGTGTGACTCGGACCGGCCCGGCTCCCCTTTATATCTCCGGCACCTTGACGGATACATGTCTGCACGCTGTTTGTCTCACCTCCAATTAAACACCCATGAATAATCAGGAGTTCTGCTCGCTAAAGCAAATTAAAGTTTCCAAACTGCTGAAAAAATTTAATTGCTAAATTATGCATGATTGTTCTATTCCGGCGAAAAAATGACAGAAATAATTATAATCTTTGTACAAAAATCTCCCAGTGCAAACTGGGAAAATCAGCCTGACTGGATTCAGGACCAGTAAATACCTCTGAAGACCTTGAATTTGTGCCAAATATCGTTTTTTTTTTTCTCCCTCTTTCTGAGGAGCTGAAGGACACCGAGGTGGACAGAGAGAGAGAGACGCAGATCTGCGGACGGGGAGTGGTCGGGCGGTTTTATAACTTTTCTGAAATCAAGAAAACGCTCATGTGAGATTTAAAACGTGGACTAAAGAAAACCTGATTCAGGTACTGGGGTCCTCCTGAAAAACTCTGGACCAGTTTCAGACACGAAGGTTCAGACATTTCTCAGAATTATTCAGACAGAAGGATAAAAACGTCTGTTTTCGTTTTTAATGCGAACCACATTTGATTCATTATCGAGTATATCTGACGTCTCTTGATCGTTCTAATGCTGACTAATTCTGCGTTCCAGATTCCTCACAAGTCAAACATCAGAGCAGGGAATGACATCACACCTGAGCTCGCAGTGTTTCAGTTACCAAGTCGGAAAAGAACTAAATCAGAGGCGGAAACAAGATGGCTACATCTACGAGAGTTATTTTAGCGTTTGTTTTGTCCGAATATAAGAAACTTCTGGACAAATATGTGGAAAATCAGCCTGACTAGATTCAGGACCAGTAAATACCTGCCAAGACCTTGAATTTGTGCCAAATTGTGTTTTTTCCTTCCTCTTGTGCCTCTTTCTGAGGAGCTGAAGGACACCGAGGTGGACAGAGAGAGAGAGACACGCAGATCTGCGGACGGGGAGTGGTCGGACGCTTTTCTAACTTTTCTAGAATCAAGAAAACGCTCGTGTGAGATGTGAAGTCAGGACTAAAGAAAACCTGTTTCAGGGACTGGGGTCCTCCTGAAAATCCTGACATTTCTCAGAACTGTTCGCACAGTTGAATAAAAACCTGTTTCGTTTTTTAAGCTAACCACATTTGTGTTCATTAGCGAGTTTATCTGACGTCTCCTGATCATTCCTCTGGTTTCTCTCCTTCCTCTTCACCTCCTCTCCTCTGAGGACCTCCTTCTCCCTCAAGAACCCGATCAGAACCTCCTGTGACTGACTCATCTGAACAAATCTCTGGGATTTACTCGACTCGAGGAATCCGCGCCTCTCTCTGTTTGTTTCCTCCATCATGACGGCGGAGGAGGAGGAGGAAGGATATAGAGACGGCGGCGGCGGCGAGGAAGAGTCTCTCAGCGGGATGTCGTCTACCTCCATTTACACCAGCGTTAACCTGACAAAACTGCTCTAATCTCACACATTTTATGGACTCAAACTTATACCGGAGGTGTGTTTTCACACTGAGCTGTTGGACGTTCTCCTGGTTTCATTTCTGACATGAGATCTCGGTTTAGTAACACCTCGTCTCCTGCTGTGATTCTTCAAGCTGTTCAGGTCCGGTCTGAGCTTCAGGGTCCGCTAACTGTTTCTCTCACAGCTGATCTTTGACCCCGTTGGCTCGCTCACGCGGGAACACATCTCCAGACTGCGAATATGAGAGAATACGGCGGCGGCGGCGGTGGCGCTCTGCATGCGGTTAGAGATTATTTTAAATGATATGAGAAAGTGGAAAAACTGATCAGGAGAAGATGAATCACAGAAGTTCAGGATTAGAGATCTGTGGGTGTTGACGGACGACGGGCCGTTAAAGAAACAACAATCACTTCATAAAAGCAGAAACAGCTTTGAAGCTCGGCTCTGATTCGCTCACAGACTCTCAGACCCATTAAGACCAAAACCGACCTAATCCTCCACATCTGATGAACTTCAGGGTTTTCACTCTGCGGTCTGCAGATGATCCCCGCTAACACGCGTCCTGTCGAGCCACAAATCAGGAACAGGGTCGCACATTAACAACATGAACAACATGAACAACCAGCTTTAACGACTTTTAGAAACGTCTCCAAATGTCTAAACTGTTCCTCCTGTTTCTTAATCATCATAAAACCACAGAAATCAACCAGAAACATGGAGGATTAACCACAGACGGTCTGTGTCTTCATTTCTGGGCTGATGACCGTCGTCCTCGAGTTTAAATAAAGAACTAAAAGACTCAGTTATGAGCCGGGGAGGAGACCAAACAGCTGATTTCCTGACCCTAAAGAAGCGACATTATCACTTCCTGGTTCCTCAGGCTCGTCTTTACGTCATGAAACTTACCAAAGAAGAAGAAACCAAACCTCATTCTGCACAGATTACAGCAGCGGCAACAAAAAAACACGTAACTGGAACCTGAACGCACGCCGCCCAGACTGTTAAGTGAGTGGGACCATGACAAACAGCGCACGGTAGTTTCTTTGCAAAATGGCGACAGCTTCAGCGGTCTCCAAGTATTTCGGATTTTATGAGAGAGCGAGCAAGACGACTGACGAGACCGACACTATCTTCAAAAATAAAGTATCTCAGCGACACGAGAAACACGAGGCAGCTCCTCGTACACAGAGAAGACTCCTCCTCGTGTCGCCACACAGACGACCGTCCTGGAGACTGTCTCCAAACTTCCAAGTTTAAGTTCAAAGTGCAAATGTCGACATAACAGTCATTAAATAAAATATTTGTGTCTTTAAAAAAACAAGTCAAATGTTAAAAAAAAACTTATTTACTCATTAATTATAATAATGGATTTTATTTATAAGCGCCTTTCTGGACACTTAAGTACAGAGTAAAAACAAGAGGATCAAAGCAAAAGAGAAACATAAACAAAAGAGGGAAAAAATGTATAAATAATATACAGATATATACATATGTGTGTATATATACACTCACCGGCCACTTTATTAGGTACACCTGTCCAACTGCTCGTTAACACTTAATTTCTAATCAGCCAATCACATGGCGGCAACTTAGTGCATTTAGGCATGTAGACATGGTCAAGACAATCTCCTGCAGTTCAAACCGAGCATCAGTATGGGTAAGAAAGGTGATTTGAGAGACTTTGAACGTGGCATGGTTGTTGGTGCCAGAAGGGCTGGTCTGAGTATTTCAGAAACTGCTGATCTACTGGGATTTTCACGCACAACCATCTCTAGGGTTTACAGAGAATGGTCCGAAAAAGAAAAAATATCCAGTGAGCGGCAGTTCTGTGGGCGGAAATGCCTTGTTGATGCCAGAGGTCAGAGGAGAATGGCCAGACTGGTTCGAGCTGATAGAAAGGCAACAGTGACTCAAATAACCACCCGTTACAACCAAGGTAGGCAGAAGAGCATCTCTGAACGCACAGTACGTCGAACTTTGAGGCAGATGGGCTACAGCAGCAGAAGACCACGCCGGGTGCCACTCCTTTCAGCTAAGAACAGGAAACTGAGGCTACAATTTGCACAAGCTCATCGAAATTGGACAATAGAAGATTGGAAAAACGTTGCCTGGTCTGATGAGTCTCGATTTCTGCTGCGACATTCGGATGGTAGGGTCAGAATTTGGCGTCAACAACATGAAAGCATGGATCCATCCTGCCTTGTATCAACGGTTCAGGCTGGTGGTGGTGGTGTCATGGTGTAGGGAATATTTTCTTGGCACTCTTTGGGCCCCTTGGTACCAATTGAGCATCGTTGCAACGCCACAGCCTACCTGAGTATTGTTGCTGACCATGTCCATCCCTTTATGACCACAATGTACCCAACTTCTGATGGCTACTTTCAGCAGGATAATGCGCCATGTCATAAAGCTGGAATCATCTCAGACTGGTTTCTTGAACATGACAATGAGTTCACTGTACTCAAATGGCCTCCACAGTCACCAGATCTCAATCCAATAGAGCATCTTTGGGATGTGGTGGAACGGGAGATTCGCATCATGGATGTGCAGCCGACAAATCTGCGGCAACTGTCTGATGCCATCATGTCAATATGGACCAAGCTCTCTGAGGAATGCTTCCAGCACCTTGTTGAATCTATGCCACGAAGAATTGAGGCAGTTCTGAAGGCAAAAGGGGGTCCAACCCGTTACTAGCATGGTGTACCAAATAAAGTGGCCGGTGAGTGTATATTTATGTATATGTGTGTGTGTGGTGTGTTTTGTGTTTTAAGTCTGGATTTGATATTGATTGTAGTTAAAGAGGAACTGAGTTCATTGATGAGTTATTTACACATGAAGACAAAATCAACCTTAGATGGAAAAAATCTTTAAAATGGTCATAGTCTGAGAATCATTGCACCAATAATCGAATCCAATCTATAATCATTATTATTAAAGAATCGAAGAATCAAAGCTCCCATAATCAAATCGGATCATGAGGTTCCCTCGTTGGAACGCCCCCTGCTGTTTACTGATCCTCAAACCAAAGCATGTCTGTAAAACTTACTGCAACATTCATGATAAAAAAAACAGACTTCTGTGTCCAAATCTCCACTTAGGACTGGAGATAAAACCATAATGATATATAACAAAAATGATCAATATCATTTTCAATAATCAGCATTCTGACATGTTTTGGTCGACTATACGAACAGCCAATGAAAAGAGGAGTTGCTCTGGGTCCACTTCGCTCTGAACCAATCATGAGCTGAATTAGAACCAAGTATCAGACAGACAGCAGCTACACCCAACCACGGCGCTTTAACAGGTGAAGCCGACAGCACTACAAACTCTGAGAGGAGCGAGGAGCTGAAACAGACGACCATTCAGTCGGCTTTCTCTAGAGCGACGCCTTACGACAAAACGCCAAAGAGACACAAAGACCTCACAGAGGCAGGAGATTATTGTATAAACTTTTTCCCATATCGCCCAGCCATATCTTATAACAATAAAACCATTTAATCAAACAACCACAGACACTCCGGTTCATTCACACCAACCCTTAAACTGTTGTATAAGTTAAACTCCGTAAAGCTTAAAGTGAAACCTCCAGAGTGTTTCTTTCAAAGCCGTCAAAGGAAGCGCTGAAGCCAATTTCAAAATAAAAGCACTAAAACAAAGAGAGGAATCAAAGCTGCGACTCACTGCACTTCCTCAGGGGGAGGGGCTTCACTCCAGGGAGGAGGGGGTCTTCCTGTGGCTCCACCTCCTCCTCCTCCTCCTCCAATCACTGCTGTGCGTCCTCCTCGTTCTCTCGCTCCCTCTCTCCTGGACGATCCTCGAGCCAGCGGCACTCTGGGTAATCTCCCGTGGAATCTGGAAGCGGAGAGGGACGTTAACGGGGGAGCGAGCGTGTGAAATCAAAGATGGATGTGTCCTGCTGGAGGTGTGCGCAGGTGTGAGAGTGTGTGTGGGAGAGGTGGAGGCAGACGGGAGAGGTGTGGACGATGGTATGTGAGTGTGTGTGTGTGTGTGTTTGTGTGTGTGTGAGAGAGAGAGTGTGTGTGTGTGCGTAAATAAAGGAGTGGTGGAACCCAGTGTGGGCCTTAAAAAACCGCACCACCAAAACAACCCGTCCAAAAAAAAAAAAAGGAAAAAACAAGAGGCTGTGGTTACTGTGGCAACATGTGCCAAAACTGAGGGAGAGAGGGAGAGAGAGAGAGGGAGGAAGAGAGAGAGAGAGAGGGAGAGAGAGAGAGAGAGAGAGAGAGAGAGAGAGAGAAAGTGAGGGAGAGACAATCAGCTGCAGAACCTGAAGCTGAAAGTGAAAACGCAGAATTTTAAACCTGCATCACCTCGTTCACCGCCCCAATATTATAATTATTCTTCATTTTATTATTATTATTTATTTATTTTATTTTTTTTATTATTGTTATTATTTTAATTTACCTTTGACCTTTTAAAACGAGCCATAACTTCAGCTCCTGTTAAATCTGCTGCAAAGACGAACTTTTACATCCTAACGAGTGAGCTCCGCCGTATACACCACACATCTGATACGAACTGCAGAGAGGCTTTTTACCCAGAAGATGGCGCTCCAAGACGAAATCATGTTGGACACACAGCGGGGTGGAGAGCCGTAAAGTACCGTTTCCTTCCACTAGGGCAAGGATGATACGCTTTTCTCCTGATTTGATTCTTCTACGATTTTTTGGATGCCGATTCGATTTAAATTGCAGTTCTACGATATCTCAGATTTTCCCGATTTTCAGTTTCAGTTGAATGATTCTGATTGTAAATCAGTTTTTAAGATTTATTCTTCAATTTGGAAAAAAAAAAAAAAAGATTTTTGAACAAAAAATTAATTGATTAAAAATTGTAAAACAAAAAATCATGATACTAATGTGTATCGATTTTTTCTCCCATCTCTACCTTCCACTAAACGAGTGAATAAACGAACTTTAATGAACCCTCTCAAACTCCTCAGGATCTGATTGGTCTTTCACGGTGCCGATCTAAAATTTCAAGCTGTGATTGGCTGTTTGTGCGGTCAGAGGCGGGGCAACAGTCATTTCTATTGCTGCGTTCGAGTTACCTCAGAAGTCAGAGCTGAAAATGACGTCACACCTGAGTTCCCAGCGTTTCAGTTACAAAGTCGGAAAAAAGCAAAATTGGAGGCGGAAACAAGATGGCGACATCTACGAAAGTTATTTTAGGGCTTGAATTGTCCTTGCTTATATTCGTACGACACAAGCGCTGCAATAACTTTGGTAGATGTCGCCATCTTGTTTCCGCCTCCAATTTTGCTTTTTTCCGACTTTTTAACTTAACGCTGGTAACTCAGGTGTGACATCATTTTCAGCTCCGACTTCTGAGGTAACTTGAACGCAGCATATGTGCACATGTATTACAGCCCTCTTAGATAAATCAGTTCCAGAGCTTAGTCAGACAAACCCGAAAAGTACGGTGGCCCCCGAGGACAAACAAACAGCAAGGATGCAAACGCTTGAATCCCAAATCAAATACAGCAAATTAAAAAAAACAGCAAAGACCTTCTTCATACAGCATGTCTAAAAATCTGACGAATCAGACGCAGCTTTTCATTTTTTATTAATTTTTTTACTAAAGTGAGTTTAATAAAAACAGACTTTGATTTGTTTTTGATTTCGAACCCCGGACTGAAGCGCCACGGTTTCTTTTTTTAGGAGGCGGATCGACGTCTGCACATCCTGAAGCTCCTTTAAGAGGGAATCACCAGCAGTGTTTTCCCCGGGATGTGATGAGTGCATGTGGTGTGTAGGAGTGTGTTTGGTGTGTGTGGATGAGATCATCAGAGGAGTGAGAGAGAGAGGCAGAGCGAGAGAGAGAGAGAGAGAGAGAGAGAGACAACAACAGGTCTTTTCCACAGAGTCCGGATCCCCCTCAGGACTGACCTCATCCTCCATCCATCACCGACCCGACACCAACCAAGTCCTCTAAACGTGTGTGTGTGTCAGTGTGTGAGTGTGTGTGTGAGTGTGTGTTTACAGTCCTATCACAGCACTCCTGAGGCTGCAGCTGATCGTCACCGCTCTTCCATTACAGATAGAAACCAGCAGAGAGTATTTGTCCTCCTCTGTCTCCGCTCAGGGAGACTCACATTCAGATAACCAGTGTGGCTTTCTGCCTGTGATGTCATTTACTATCTCTGCTCTGATTGGTCGGTTGTTTCCTAGCACTAAAAAAAAAAAAACCTTCATTATAATTCAGGAGGAATTTCTTGTCGCAGACTTTATTCCCTTTGCTTGATTTTCTCTTAATGTTGTTGAAGTTAAATGATTATTACAGTTTAATTATCAGTTATCCTTATTTAAATACCCTCTCCTGTCCATACGTCCTGATCTCGCGCTCTTGCAGGACCGTTGCATCATACATGTCCATATTTAGGCGCTAAAGTCCCACAGATAAACCCCCGTCTCATGTCAGGACTCTCAGATGAACGTTTCTGCGAAAGGACGAGTCCTCCGTGGGTTTCTGCGTCTATACCTCTGAGCCGCAGAGTCTCTTTAAATGTATTTAGGCTGCATCTGGATATTTTGCATATCTTAATTAGTGCTTACAAAACATGCAAATGAGCCAGTCGCTCCTAATTAATTATCTTTGTGTGTTTTCCTCTTAAGTGGCGATAGCAGGGAGGGTGTCGATCTGTCAGTCTGTCTGCCTGTTTTCTTTTTTTTTTGTCCTAACCTGAATTTTATTAATCAGGTCAATTAAAGCAGGATCCGTGTTTACAGTGAGAGTCAGCAGGTTTGATTTAAAGGAGCAGGACGCAGACAAAAAAAGAGGGTCTTTTTCTAACCATTTAAAAATCTAAAAAGAGTTTATTTTTGACTCTTTTTTAATTAAAACGTCTCGTTAAAGTTTGTTTTTTTGTTTTACAACACTCCGGAAACACGCTGAGAGGTTTCCTAACTGCCCTGTTTCTGTTTCCTCACCTTATGTCACCCCTCCATGTGTCAAACATGTGCAGAAAGGAAATATTTATGCCAACCACTGAAAAAAACAGCGGATTAAACCTTTAGCCGGTAATTAGGTGCTAATAATTTCTAATTGACCGGATTATCTGAGGTTTACACCGAACCCTCCTGAGCCGAATGAAAATTCCTTCCAATCCAGCCGGTCGATTTTCATTTAGGAGGTTATGTTTGATGAATGTGGTTTAAAGGGACAGTTCGCTCCAAAAAGTCGTCATTTTTAGGGGACAAAAGGGTCCGAACTTCATCTATCTGACACGAACCAAAGAATTTAACAGCATTTAACCGTAAAAAAATAAAACATGTTAACTCCTAAATTCCTCCCAATCCATCCAGTCGATTTGTATTTGGGTGGATATGTTTGATGATTGTGGTTTAAAAGGACAGTTCGCTCTAAAACGTCGTCATTTTTGGGGGACAAAAGGGTCCGAACTTTGACTGAGTGCAGTTTTGGCTCATTAGTCAAGAATTAACTCTAAATCTTAATTAAAGGCGAACAAGTTCAGACTGTATTCTGATTTTATCACCTGCACGTATGTTTTTAACGCACCTGTATGAATGAGACAGGAGTCAAACACCGACTGGACACGACGAACAGAAAGAATCGACATGTTCGTCTATGTGTCACAGAATTTAACGGCGTTTAACTGCAGAAAAACTCGTTTCACCTCCTAAATGACTTTAAAATTAACGGGGAGGAGCTTCAGGAACTCAGTGTGACGCCAAAAATAAAGAGCGAGAGAATCTGCTGCTTGTTTTTCTCTTAATGACAACACATTACTGGAGCTGTGGGGATTTCCACACACGACACGCTGAGAGAAAAACGGCTCTGAGTCTCTGAATCAGAGCGAGGCGAGGCGGGGACGTCCGACTGTACGGCGGCCTTGCTGAAGAGCACTGCGGCGGTGTGGATGAGTTTCCCTTTAGAGATGAAGCCGAAGAGGTTCGAGACACAAACGTGGAGCTTCCAACGCTAACCTAATTTTCCCAGATTGTGATGACAGGAGTCAGAAATTTAACAGCTGATGATCGATGGACTTTAATTTAGCTTTGAAAACGCTGCATCCACCTCCATCCATCTGACGGTCTGTCCTGTCACTTCAAGATCTGGAGACACCAGACGAAAACTCACCTCCTCATATCATGGATGCAGGATTTAAAATAAGATAACGTGATTTTTAAGATACTTTCCTACTCTTAATAACTCTGCAGAGACGTCTAGTTGTTGGTTGTTCTATATTACACACATTTGGTCCCATTTAACCAGAATGTTCTTTATTTTTGTGCTTTTTTGTCCCTTTAAGCACACCGTAGTTAAGCTGCCGTAGTGTCCCCCTGCTCCCTTCTGCCTCTGAGATGGAAAATAACGACACATTTCAGTTTAAAAGCTCCTTACAGCTAAAATATCCGCGAGTTTGAAGTCTGAGTTTTAACAAGACATTTGCTGTAAATTTTTAAAATGGACTTAAATCTATTTGAAATGCAAAAAAATGGATTTTAACATGTGATTAAACATGATTAACGATTTTAAATCAGGGATTAACTACAACAAGTGATTTAATAATGTTACAGGTACAAACATTTATGACCCAGGTGAGTCAGGGAAACTCTCCTAAAACACCTTAAAACCTAATTTTATTTTTGCTTTTAATTGTTTTTAACCTGTTCGTGTTTCCATGTGGAGGTTGTTTTATGTCTGTTTATGTTTTTAGCATCACAGCGAAGAACTTGTTTTGATTTAACATGAATAAAGTTAAATTTGAGGTTAAATGTCTGATCATAAAATGGTGAATAAATCTGATTTAAAAGTATGTAAACAGCTTTGAAACCGCTTTATGCCCCAGTGTTAAAACAGGTAAATGTCCCATCTCTTCTGCACAAACAGGATGTAACGTTTAGAGCTTCTCCTCCAGTTGAATCTGCACTTTCTGACTCCAGATCTTAACAACGACCGCCGCTGAATAACAAAGAACGCCGCAGATTTCATTACTGATGTGGACGGCGGGAAATTCCTGCGTGGTTATTGATGCAGGATGGCTCAGATCTCGTGTCGGTGAGGACTCAATATGTCGGGATGACCGGTGCTCGACCGAGCTAATAACAGGCCGGGACAAAGAAAGCGCGAGCTGAATAAAGACGAGGAGGGAGAAAAGTCTCCCCCACCTGCTGAGAAAGTAATAAAAACAGACACAACAGCTGTGACTGATCTGGAAACACCGTATCTATACACACACACACACACACACACACACACACACACACACACACACACACACACACACACAAATAAAAGAGAGGGGGGTAAAACATTAATAAGATTTCATTGATTGTATTAAGTCTGAGGGAGTGCGCAGAGACTCACTATCTTACACAAACACACCATCTTTGAACGGCCTTTATTATTATTTTATTTAAAGATGGCGCTCTAATTCTAATTCTGTATTTAACAGTAAATTCAGTCTGCGTCAGCCTCAGCTCTGTTTTTTTTTTTTTTAATATTCATGAATTTTAATTAAAGGAGAAACAGCAGAAATACAAAAATATGAGATTTTATCTGAAAAAGTTCTTTAAATGTCTGTCAGACACAGAAAACAGTCACCTTGAGACTTTTTACTGTTTTTAACTTATTTTATATTTAACTCACAAAAATTAAACGTAAAAGCAACGCCTCCATTGACACTTATTTTCTCAAGACTGTTCACTATAAATCCAAAATCATATTTTAACATATTTTAATAAATTAAAACACACTTTGACAGATTGTTCTTATTTATAACTATTCTACATTTTTGCTCTTGTTCAAACAATTTGTCTTTTAACCCCTCCTCTACGTCCCTCGGTCACCTTTTTTTGTCTGTTGATTCATTTTATCGATTTAAACACTCATTCATTTTATTGTTTTCATTTTTTATATATTCTATGTTTAATTTTGATATGATGTCTTTTTTCTTTCTCCCCTTTTTACTTCTTTTTTCCTCTTCTGAATATTTCATTTTCCTTAAAGCTTTTATTTTATTTTTTGCTAATTTAGTTGTCAGTATTAGGGCCCGACCGATTTATCGGCGAGCTGATTAAATCGTCCAATTTTAGCCTGTTAGAGACTAATCGGTAATCGGCCAAAACTCGCAGATTTTCGCCGATATTTTCAGAAATTAAATGCAGAGAATAAGATTCGGTTTCACTTTGAAAATGTTCCGCCATTTGAAAAGTTCCCCGACTTATCCTGTAGATGGCGCAGCGACCTCATGACAAATGGGGGGGGGGGTATTGGCATCGGCCCCAAAAATGTATTACTCTTCATACCTGAAAATGAATTTCTCTGAAGGATAATTAATACACTAGCTAACTAGCTCACTAACTAACTAGCTGGCTAATTTCTCCGCTGTTAAAATTATTTTGTTTTTAGAGCTTTTTTTATTTAATTAAGTTTTAGGTAAAGTTGTTGTTATTGTACAACAAAGTATTAGAGACACATTTAAGAAAATAAAATATGAAGATTTTAAATTTTTGGGGTTAAAATAAACTTCGTTATTGTCCGTATTTTAGTGTGATTATTATTTTACTGAAGCCGCCCTCTGATGGACAAACCAAACCTCAGTAGTCCTTTCTGTCCAGTCCCCAAATCTTCTAAAAGAATGAATCCTGAAAAACGCGTTTGCCGATGATACTCATATTTATCTGACGAAGGCCTCATTACCACTGCTGTCGTCGAACAGAATCAGATCTTTGTAATATTCAACACATGTTCCTGGGTTAGGGTTTGCTCAGACTAATGTCAGTCAGCAGATTTAAGTCAATACTTTCATGGAGGTTTTAGTGTTTGGTAGATCTAAATCGAGGCTATAGCAGCGCTCTCAAACATGTAACTTGAAGCCAAAATTTCAGTCAAGAAATTCAAAGACTGTAAAAAAAAGAAAAATGGAAAATTTAACCTTGAAAGCCTCTTTGATTCCATCCAATTTACAGATGTCCTACCCTCTTGGCCAGCTCAATTTTTGCCAAAGAAGCACTTGGATGAAAAAGGTTGGAGACTCTTGCTCTTAGCTGGAAATTCATCCCGGCTCTGCTCTGTGGACTTCTTTATCTGTTCGGAGCCTTTTAGCCGCTCTTAGCTCATTGTTTTGGATACACAACTTAAATTGGCTCAATATCGGTATCCTCATCACCGCCTTTCTCCTCCAGGACTTACAATCGACTGTTTCAATAAAACAAGGAGATAGCAGCTCAAATATCGCATTGGCAGCTTGTTTCTACTGCCCCCTAGAGGCCTATAAAAACAGTTTAAGCAGGACTGAAGCGATGTGATTACATTTCCTTCATATTCTCATTAAAAACTGATAAAAACACAAAAACATCAACTCTAAAAATAAGATCATGATCAGAAAAAATATATCAAACGTGATTTTCTGCCAAATTAAATCATTAAAACAAATTACAGTGAATCGCTGCCATAAAAGTCAAGCAACACACTTCGAATGAGATGTTATTTTTCAGTATTTCTCTCAGTTTGACTTGAAATGAGGGTTTAAAAGTTGAAGTTGCGCATTAGAAAAGTGTGGTTGGGGTTATATCTGTAATAAAAAGGGTAAAATGTAAACCTCGCGGTATTTTCTTTAGAGAATAAGAAATATAAAAGCGTCAGACTCATGCCACATTAGACAGAACAAATGTGCAACACAAGATAATAACAGAAAGAAACTCATTATTTAAACAATCCTACATTTCCACTGTGTGTCAGACAGCATGACAGGCACAGACTGCACCAATATCTCTAATCTGACTTGATCTAAATACACACATCACAGTGAGAGAAATCATATTCAACAACTGAATCTATTGATTTATACTTAATGTGTGTTTGGGGTTTAAAGCGGATGATTTAAGGCATGTTTAGACCTTTTTAAACACAGGATTTAATCCACAGGCGCTCAGGACAAACTGTACCACAGGTGCCAGATTATCACGGAAACCCCGTCAGCTGTCAACATCTCTCAGTGCCAACGTCACAGCCACAAATTCCCACATGTTCAACAATTTTTTAGCGATTAGAGCGGCTGTGTCAGGGTTCAAACTCCAGCTCGGGTTTGCTAATGAGCGAACAAACAGCCTCTAATAGGGCTGTGAATGCGTAAACAGACTAATGCGGCCGGTTGAAGTCCGCCTGGTGCAATGTGGTGCTGTTACCAACCAATTACAGGACAAGCATGGCAGAGCTGGGGCTGGGTAAGGACGAGGAGGAGGAGGAGGAGGGAGAAGAGGGGGAGGAAGGCTCATCACTATCACCGCACATGCTCAGTGAGGCTCTGGAGAAGGGGGTGTGGTGCTGTTACATGCAGAAAAAGGAGGGGGGTTAAGCGGGGAGAGGGTGTGTGTTTGACTCCATTCCTCTTCCTCCGTCCTCTCAGGGGGATCACACGTTGTTTGTACTGTATTTTTACACCACATGACTTGCAGATTTTTTTTCTCCTTTTAAACATTTTCTCCCCCCCTCTCACCCACCCACCCACCCGCCCTCCCTCCCTCCCCCTCTCTCGCTGTGTGAGCGGCGTTTTGAGCCAGGCAGGAAAGGCAAAACAGCTGTGGCAGTGCCGAGCAGTTCCCCATTAACCAGGGAATTATGCAAGCAGGAAATTCAAATAAGATGCAGATGAGCGGAGGAGTCTGGCTCCGACCGAATACCTCTCCTCAAACCAGGAGAAAGAAAGCTGACAGGAGCCTCCGGACTGCAGCACGGCCCGGCCCTGCAGTCTGGATCCAAGTCCGGAGACCTCCAATCCAACAGTTTGTTTCCCCTGAATAACATTAGTTAAATAAATACCATGATTAATGGATCTACTGTAAGTGCCGCCGCCTCTGACAAAACGCCTCCTGGCACGGAAAGAAGGGGGAGAGTTTGGCTGTTTAAACACAGAATGTGTAATGTGTTCACACCATTTAATCATCGATGCTTTAATCTGGAACAATTAAAAAATAAAAGCACAGGAAGCCATCACAAGCCTGAGTGTCAGCCTCCATCAGGAGAATCAGACGACGCTTTCGAAGACAATAACTCAGAAAAAAAAAAGAAAGAAGGATGCTGGTAATAAATCTCAACGTGGAAATTGACTTGAAAAACAAATAAATTTGGTTTGACTTCAGAATAATGTGTCACACTGGCTCTAATCAGAGTTTACTACTGAGTTGCTCAAACAGGATATGTGCTCAAGTTTCAAGGCGGAATTGAGCAACTTGTAATGTTTACAACCAGCTTTAACAGCCGAGTGACAAATGTGAACATGAGTGGTACAGGAATGTCTCTCTGTTCTCACAGATTTTTACTTCAACAAAACTATATTTTACAGAGTTTAAATATGTGCAGAAGCCGAGAGTACATCTACACGACAATCTGTCAGGGTTTCTCTGTCTGCTTCTTCAGATTCAGAAATATATCTTCAGGTTTTAGGACGCTGAACAAAACAGGAAATGCATTATGAGGCATTTAAGACTAAACTCTGACCATCGCCTCTGTTTATGGGAAATACAAATTAACCACTGAGATACACCAGCGACCAAAACAAGCCGAGTTTTAATGAGCGCCTCATAAATCTCTAACATCGTCATGCTTTCCTGACCAGAGTTTGGAGCTTTTTAAACCGTGCTAACATTTCCCCACAGTAGTCTGTCCCAATGATTAGCTGGGGATCATTATTATTAGATGCTTTATACACATTAAGTGTTGAAAACTTTAACTCACTCTGCTGTCAACAAAGCTTTTATAGTTTGGTGATTTTCCAAGAAAGAAGCACTTTGAGGTTTTAATAAACACACAAAAAACAGACGACAAGAGAGAGCAGCAGCAAACGAGGATCAGGGGGAGCTCACAGGCCAAATCAGAGCGGGGGGGTTAGAGCGTCAGGACCACTGTCGTGATATGATCAGGATATCTGTTGTACTGTGGCTACACTGTATCATGGTCCATATTATATCATGACCATGACAGTATCATGATACATATTGCATCTTGACCCATGTCATGATATCCTACCATGACCTCTGTTTAGTGAAATGTGTCATATAACAGCTCATCTGTCATGATAGCATAACATTAACATTTATCATGATATGTGCATATATGTCATAACATGATCTTGGTACCATTTGAGTTGTGGCCTACTTGTTGTGGTTTATGTAGTATGATGGATTCTGTATCATGACCCATGCATCTTCCTATCTTCGGTATTGTCCCCTATATATTGTGATATGGATCATATCACGATACATTATACCATGGCCCACATTTTACATTACATACATTACGTACTATAAATTGGGATATTTCTCATAACACAAACTATTTATCATGATATGTGTCTAATCACAACCTATGTTTTCATGTCACACAAAGTGACGTAAGATATCGTGACATGAACCACCTATCACTCCATGAATCATACATGTTGTGATATAATCTTGATACCTGTTGTGCGGTGACTTATGTATCGTGGTCCACTTTGTATCACAGCTGTGCATTCTGGTGTATTTCAAATCTTGACTGATGTATCTTGACATCTATGGTACTGTGGCTAAACATGATATCTGTTGTACTGCAGCAACACTGTATCATGGTCCATATATCGCGACCAATATATCATGATAGTGTCACAATACGTACTGCATCTTGACCAATGTCATGATATCCTACCACGACCTATGTTCAGTATCATATAACAGCCCATCTGTCAAGATAGCATAACATTAACCTTTATCATGATATATATGTCATGACATGATCTTGGTACCATATATATCAATATATATATATCATATTGGTATATATTGTATATCATGATACCCAGCATATCGTGATCTATATTGCATGTTGACCGGTCTATCATGGTGTACAAAGGTTTTGTAATATATATTTGACATTGTGGCCCAAGTATTGTGACATTAAACTTTTCCACGATTAGCCAATTAGACACTTGTATCGTTAGCACACAAAGTTCTGACATCTTAAACCCTGTAAAGAAACTCACTCTGGTTAAAGCTGAGGTTTGAGTCTTGCTGGAGAACACTCTGATTCTCCTCTGCCAAATGTTTCTCCTCTCAAACGTTACAGACCATCTGATCCTCATTCCTGATATCCTGCTCACAAATAAAAGAATCGCTCTATTGAGAAACATTTCTGAATAATCTGTCTTTAATTTCTACTTTCATGCAACGGATGAACTTAAATACAAACAGTCGAAAACAGAGAAGACAGCCCAGAACTGAAACAGCCTTTTTAACAGCTCTGCTGATGCAAACTGAGTGACAACAGTACTTTCCCCTGCGACCTTTGACCTCCCCCTGTTCATGTTTACATGTAGCGTCCCTGGATCTGATTTTACAGCTTATTCAGAGGAGTCTCTGCATTTACACATCAAAAAGGAGATGATGTCCCAGATGACCCGGCCTGAATTATCTTTATTATCCTCGGCTGTATGATGAAGAGGAGTCTAATTATAGCTGTGTACAAACATAGCCTTTAGCTACACATTAAGCCTGGTTTAGGGAGAACACGCCGCATCACAATACCCACATTTCCTGCCTCATATACTTTAACGTCACACGCTTTTTTATGAGGAGCGATAACACAGAAGCACAAGCGTGTGTGTGTGTGTGTGTCAGTGTGTTTGTGTGTCTCTGGATGTGTGTGGCAGGTTTAATATGTCAGCACAAGAACTAACAAGAGCTAAAACACAACAATGTCCCGAGCTGCAGAATAATTATCCTGCAGTGTTGTGGGTGAAACCAGGCAGGACTGAAGACGGTGCTGTCGGTAAGGATCACACTCACACACACACACTCACACACACACACACACACACACACACACACACACACACACACACACACACACACACACACACACACAGTTCAACAGCATGGAAGCACTCTGATAGGCTGGAGAGCAGCAGGGAGTGAAACAGACAAGCAGCCAATAAGGATGCAGAATAGGTGGTCAGCCTACAGAAAGCAGCCAATGGGAGTGTGGTTCTGGCCTCCAGGAGGCGGGGCTTGTGAGTTCTGCCTTCCTTGTTTTGTGTTTTTGGCTCGGACTGGGAGCCGCATTCCTGCCGTTCCCCCTGCTCCATTCCTGGGCTGGTGGCTGGGTTCAATAGGTGAAGCAGGGAACTGTGGGAAACTTAGAAGGAGGTTTGGAGAACCGAGGGGGGGCTTCCAAGGAGGAACACGGGGTGGGGGCGGCATTGGCACGAACGCTCATGTTTAAAAACCTCGGGGAAAGGTAGCTGGGTGGAAATTTTTACCACGAAAGAGAGGGCAGAGCCAGTTCCTGAGAAAAAACTCTGCCACCCTCCAGTCATAAACCAATAAAATCAGCTTGGCAATGACCTTTCCAAGACTTTCAATGACTCTCAAGGTCTGGCATGGATATTTCCAGCTGTGCCAAAGATTCCCTGATAAGTTTGGTGCTTCGTAGCCAATTCATTAATAATCAAACCGAATTTCCAGAACTTTCAATGACTCACCAGGACCATGGAAACACTCGGTGTCGTAACAGCTGTATGAGCAGGTGCGAACGCGAGTCTGTCACATGAATTAGACTTTGACAGGCCGGAGTCATGTCCTACTTTTAACAAAAGGATATCTACGAGGCTAAAGAAAGCAGGGTGTTGTGGGTAATGTAGTCTAAGGAGATTCAGGGAGAGGCCACGTCTTCAAAGTGTGACAGGTCCGACTGACATCTCGTCCAAACCCGTTTTAAACGATTAGCGAGATTACGAAAGAGGCAGAAATGTTACTCAACTGTCCGACTGACTCCTGACTGAACTCGAACCTCATCCCTGCGCCGTGTTGTTCTTGGGGAGAGGATTGACATCTCCAATAAGGATGAAATGTTTTTAGGCAACAGCTGCCAAATAACCAAACTGCTGCTGGAGAGAAGAGGGCAGGAACTCTTTACGACTCGGTTTTGACTGAACCTTTTTTAATTAAAGAAACGACCGTCTTATCCCAGATCTTTGCCAAACTAGATGACATACTGCTGATGGAGCCCGTCATCTAACATCTAACGCCAAGGTGGACTATGACTGATCTGCCAAAGCCAAGAGGCCATAAAAGTTATCCAGAGTAGGGTACAGCCAGTCCTCTTAAAGTTCAGGTGATCTTGATACCTGGACTTAAACGTCCTCCTAAAGCAGATAACACGACTTTGAATCTCAGATTTCTTTTGTTATTTCTTGACTCTTATCTTCACATAGTTTGTGACTAATTTCTAATGGCACTGAGTTGGTTGTTGATTTATTGGCAGAACCAAACGAAGTCTGATTTTAAAAGTCGACCCGCCTTCGTTTATGACCGCACAGTATATCTTGATGGGCTCTGTCATATCATGAACATGTCCCGATGATAGAAAGGTCTGCTTTACCAGTGTGGAGGGTGAAACGCCGTTTTACCGTGCAGCTCTCTCACATGGTCAGGATAGTAGATCGCTCTCAGCTCAGAGGATGTATCCGACGATTATCTCCGCCAACTAATCATTGTGATAATGGGTGTATCGTCTTCTTGGTGGAGCGCAGCAAAGACAGTGTCGGCAAACTCTCTATTTAACCGGTCTTGGTCCGCCTCTTCTTGCTGCTTCCTCCCGGACCTCTTTGTGACCCGCCTCCACCTTAGCCGTGTCCCTGAGGTCCGCTCTGTTCTGGGTCTTTGCTGTTGCTCTTCCTGCCTCCTAAACTATGGCACAGGAGTATCGAAGCAGTCCTGACATTAGCTGAAACTTCAACATGATCCTTGACTTGCCCATGGATTAGTCAAGACTGGACTTGTCCGTTTGACTCAGACGGCTGTAGAAATCACTTCCTCTCACCTCATTAGTTTCGAAACACCTGATGAGTACGATGAGCTAACGGCGGCGTATTCACAAAGATTCGGCCGATGTGCGTTCACTCCTCATGTAGCTCTCAAGAATAAACAAAGAAGCTCAAAAGACCAAAATAGACTGAAGGAGTCAGAGTTTAACACAGAGGTTAATGGAGACTGACTCACTTTGGAGCAAGCCCCGAGTGGACATTGGAGGAACTGCAGTTTTTTAAAGGTTCCTTTTCAGCACCAGAGGAATAAGACAGGACTAAAAGGACTGAAATGAAACCAAAGGACAGAGAGGGTTTCTTTATATTTTGACTAGGAGGAGAGGAGAGGACCTGAAGGAGGACGGATGATTGAGGAGGAAGAAGACGAGGACGTGAGGTACTTCTCGAACAGATGAGTTTTCAGACGGCGAGAGTGACTGTGCTGTTCTGAGTGGAGAGGGAAGGTCGTTTCAGTCCTGAGGAGCCGTGAGGAAGAGGAGGAGGAGGAGGAGGAGGAGAGGAGGACTGAGGTGAACCCATGAAGAAAAGTCAGATTTGATATGCCGGACACGGACGGACGGACTCAGCGAAGGCCTCGGTCTAACCTGTGACAGACACTCATCAATCGCCGGCCGAGCCAAAACCAACCGTCAATCTTCAGCGTACAGATTTCTTACAGCTAATAAAACACGCTCTGATTGGCTGTTAAATTAAAAATGACTGCGTCTTAGAAAGTGATCCTGATGAATCTTTATGTCGAAAAGAGAAAAAAAAACAGACTGATTTATTCTCCAAGTCGAGTCCAAACCTAAAGAAATGACGGAGGAGCTCAAACCTCATACGTCTTCTTTGTTGTCATGTCGGTCCAAAACAAAACGATAAATTCAAAGATGGAGGAAAAATGACAGTTAGTCCAAACTTACCCCCAATTTATTTCCTGTCACTTGATGAATCAATCCGTCTACAAACTCATTTCCTCTCAGTTCGTTTGCATAAAATTATAAATATCATTTTCTTGATTTATCAATTCATCACTGAGCCGAGAAACTTTTGATCAGAGACAGTTTTCAGGAGTTTAACTCGGTGTTTTCTTCTCTTACAGAGATGATAGAAAACACAGGTGTGTGACGAAGTTTGAGGCTGACATGTTGGAAATACTGACCCGACCTTAAAAGACTGCTAACGCTATTTTACTGCTTTTTTAACAATTTATACATTTGGTTTAAACATTATTTCCTGAACTAAAAATCTGTCTCTACTTGAGTCTGTGGTTGTAAATAGGGGTGGGAGAAAAAAATGGATTCACATAAGTGTCACGATTTTTTGTTTTTCAATTTTTAAATCGATTTTGATGTTCCAAAATCTTTTTTTTTTTTCAAATTTAAGAATAAATCTTAAAAACTAACTTACATGTGATGTGTATTTTTTGGGGAAATATGGTTCCTGGAGTAGTCAGTAGACAATCATAATCATGAAACTGTTTCAGTGGTGTTAAACATACAGACTAAAAATCGAGATAATCAACGATATCATAGTCGCAATTTAAATCGAATCAGCATCCAAAAAAATTGTAGAAGTATTGAATCGTGAGAAAAGGATATAAGCAGCTAAAGAGGCTTTAAAATAGGACTGGGCTTTATGTCCTCAAATCAATATGACAATATATTGATCAGTTCACTTCGATAACGATAAATGGACGATAACTACTGGATGGACTGGATGGGGTGGAGTCACGTCTCTGATGTAGGACAGCATCTTAAAGGGACATGAGACCATAGCCTACCTACATACATCCAAAAACAACTTTGATTTATTTATTTGACACTGAATATATTGATATGGGCAAAAAGACGTCAGTTATAGTCATAAATTTCGGTATTGGTGAATTTTCGGTTTATCGCCCAGCCCTACTCCTGATGAAAAGACTTTCTGACGTCAAATTAAGTAAATAAAATTAAGAAGTCATGGAGGCAGAGGTAGAACAGCAGCTCCCAGCTCTGTCATGTTGAATTAAAACTGGCGGGTTTAAGAGTGGTTAAATGTTATTCATCTTTTCCGTAATTTCCAGGTTGAAAAAACACAGAATTTCCCTTTAAAACTCAGGTTTGTTTGCAGTCCTTGTAAAAGTTTTCCTTTTCTTCTTTAACTTCCACTCATCGTCCTGGTTATTGTCGTTAATTTCGTTATCGTATATTCTGGGTTTATCGTCCAGCCCTACTTTAAAAACACTCTCTCCTCCTTCAGGCTGTTTGGAGGATTTTTACATCTGCACTGGTCCTCGCTCAAAGACAGCGTGATGATGACAGAACTAAAAATGTTCACTCAGCTTCTATCTTTGAGATCCATTTGAGTCTGAGGCCCAGATGGGGACTTCAAAAAATAAAATGAGCAACAATAAATATTTGTAAATGAAAACATTTGGTGTCAAAGTCGACGGCAGCTCTCATTTAGTGAATCACTCCGAGTGAAATCATCCAATCTTCCCTCTGAACAGAGAGACAGTTTCTTCCTCTGAACAGCAGCATTAAAGTCCAACTGAAGGATTACTCAGTAATTTAGTTTTTGGTGCAGATTAGTAACCTCTGCTGAGCAGGAAGTGATGTAATCAGCAGCCAAACCGGCTCAGTTTGGTCACATCTGGTGGATTTCTCTGCCTCTCTGGTGTTTCTGTCAGTTTGGCAAGAAACCAGCCACTCAGATGTCCGTATGTCCTTGGAAGAGAGAGAGAAAAAAAAAGGAAAAGATTGACATCAAATTAATTTGGCTATTAAAAGAGCAAGGAGTGGCTGCTGAATTTGGAAAACCATCTGCTGCTGGTGGAAGAAGAAGACAGCCGTTCATTTCCTGAGCTGGTGGTGGTGATGAGTCAGGCAGAGAAATGGCAAGATGGCGCAAGACCTGCCCCGCCACCGCCTCCGCCTAAAAATAGTTCCTGTGGTTTACGCCTTGTCTACACTTCACCAAAACGTGGAATTCTCTACCACATTAAAAACTGGATAGAGGAACTAACGAGGGTTCGGGTTGGACTGAGCCCGGGTGTATACCTCTGTGTGAGTCTGTGTCATGTCTGACAACCGAGCGACACCAACAAAGAGTTTCCGTTTCTGTCCGAGTTTACATTCGTCTCTCAGGTCATCTGTCCTCCGAGAAACAAAGAAAAGTTTCCTGCTGCTGAACTTTTCCTGTTTCATCTCCACCGTGTAAACCACGAATTCAGCAAAAATAACGTTTATTAACGAAGAGAAGTTTGAGGTGACGTCAGACAGGAAAGTGGAAGTTAAAATCACTTCTGTTTGTTTTATTTGAGGAGGATTTGACTTCTTTGGGCGTCTAAATGAAGGAGAACAAGTTGTGCTTTAATTGCTCTTTCTCCAGAAACACACAGATGACCCAGGGTGCCGAGTCTCTGAGTGAAATATTAATGTGCATGTTGGGCAGAGAGCGGCGGGGGCTCGGCTCTCCACACACAGCCAGAGTCTGTCTGTTCACATTTCAGTAAGAGCGGCTCTGCAGACACAGAAAGAGGTCACTATGACAAATACCGGCAGTACACTGACCTGCATACAGTCGGACTCTGCGGGGCGGGAGGCGGGCCGGGGAAAAACACTGAGCCCTGCTGGTTTCAGACGCCGCTCCGCGTTCGTACGGCAGCTGCTCTTCAGGTAATCATGACTTTCTATCAGTGGAAATAAACTGCAGTGAAAAGGAGACGCCTGTTTAATGAAAGTCACGGCGGCTGCGGTCTCCTCTCTTACCTTGGCAGAACATTAAATAGTGAATCAATTTTCTTTTCAATGACA
Organism: Xyrichtys novacula; assembly: GCA_962446985.1. Classification (NCBI taxonomy): domain Eukaryota; kingdom Metazoa; phylum Chordata; class Actinopteri; order Labriformes; family Labridae; genus Xyrichtys; species Xyrichtys novacula. The sequence continues at coordinate 1,595,431 of OY660884.1, read as the reverse complement.
CGTCTAAGTGAAGGAAAACCCGCTCTGTGACTCTAAAACAAACTACAACAACATAAACACAGCGACTCGCCGCCGCAGCAGACTCTGAATCAAAGGCTGTAAACACGGGGACTCGGCTGGACTGAATTAAAGCGCAATATGGCCGCTCCTGTAAAATGCATCTGTTGAGTCCTGCTGCCGAGACGTTGAAACCGACGACGACAACAGAAGAGGAAACTCCGATCAGGAGAAAAGGATCCGAACAAAGAGAAACTAACGCTCTTTCACAGCGGCGTGGACTCATCAGGACGGCGAAGGAAGAACAACCAGCGTGGAGGAGACCCTGAAGACCCTAAAGACCCTAAAGGTGTACCTGTGGACCATCACAGACCCAGAGACCGGGTCCTCTATCACTCTACCTACGTCTGATCAACGGCAGGTCCTCGTCTCAAACACTCAGACCGTCTGCAGCGATACAGGAGTTGCTAGTCTACCTCCCTGGACTTTCTGGGGTTTTGGACCATCATGTTGGCGGTTTAAAGGGATATTCCGGCGTAAAATTAATTTAGGGTCAAACACACGTAACACTGAGTTAGACACCCCCACCAGAGATGAATGTTGCCGACCGCTTGCTTCCACGCGCTCAACCAAAACACCACTCACCTACTCTCTTCCCGCAGCCGCTTGTTTGTAGAGAGACCTCAGGCCAGTCCATTATGGACTAGAGCGGGGTGCCGCAGCTCAAGGAAGAACATTTATGATCATTTCTTCATGGAAATACAATCAGACCGAGACGCTAAGACAGAAGAACTACCGCGTCTGTAAAATGATTAATATGGTGATTATTACTTCAAGGAAATGATAAAGAAATGATCATAAATGTTCTTCCTTGAGCTGCGACACCCCGCTGTAGTCTGTAATGGACTGTCCTGAGGTCTCACTACAAACAAGCGGCTGCTGGAAGAGAGTAGGTGAGTTGTGTTTAGTCCTAGTACTATGTCTGTGACCCTATATGTCCTGTTGATGAAGTTAGGTGCTGTTCTGAGCATTATTTGTGGCGTTTTGGTTGAGGTTTGTTTATGTGGGGTCTAACTCAGTGTTATGTGTGTTTGACCCTAAATTAATTTTACGCCGGATTATCCCTTTAATGACCTGATGAAGTCGGCGGTAGATCAGCAGCTCCTGAGAAATAAAAAGACTGTTTATGTCGATGGAGTCTGGTGGCTCTGCAGCAGCTGAACTTTTCCATTTCCCCTTTAAACGAACGTTAAAATCATCAAAGTCACTCGATCACAACACAGAGCAGAGGTAGAGCAGCGACTCCCGTCTCAAACTGAAACTCTTTGCTCTGAAAGATTTCGTAGCGGCCGTCGCAGTCGTTGTAAAAAAATAAACTGCTGGAGCAGATCCAAAATCATTTACACATTTTTGCCGAAGGCTGGCTCATGGTGGACCAGAGTGGGGTCTTTGTAAATATTTCAACAAAGACAGAGACGGGTAGATCTGCTCCTCCTGAGACCACTTTGGTTTGGACTCGCTGCTTCATAAATCTAAACGGGTTGATTGATTGAAAGAACAGACTTTCCCTTCAGACGGAGGATCCAAACCACATGATGGGGTATCTGCGTCATCACAGGAACCTGAACGAAGGGACGATGAAGTCCTGATGAAGACGAGGTGGTGAGGACCATCAGAGATCCTGTCTAAATGACTCTGTAGTTCCTGAACTTTACGGACAGGTCTTCTGTTTCCACTCTCTCCTCTCTGTATAGATTTTCCTGCCGGCTCTGGGATCAGCTCTGATCGCAGCACATTCACATTTAATCCACTTCTGCTGATGGACGGAGTCCTAATCAGGGATCGCGGAGCTCCAATGTAGTTACTTAAAGCTGATGGGGTTACCAGATTGATTGTTGGACTGTAGCATCAGATTTCATCTCCCCTGATTTTATTTTGGACTCCTCAACTACTTCCTGTCCAAAAAAGGGCGACAGGGCGGTTTGGAGAGCGGAGAGACGTCTTCACGGCCGGCGAATGAAACAGATTCTTTCATTAGAGAGGAGCGAGCCTCCGTCAGGGAGTATCACATTCAGCACGTTCGGTGCGAGGGTGGCAGAGAGGTTTTGTTCGCTGTGAGGGGAGGGTGTGAGTAATGTCTGCCCCCGTCACGCCCTCTCTTAGTAACAAGCCGGGGGCAAAAAATGGAGAAAAAGTTCAGCGACGACCAGGATTTACAAGAAAAACACAACGAGAGCGGGTCTCCTCGGGTCCAAGAGATTAAATTAAAGGAATCAGAGCGATTTGGTGAGGGGAAAAAAGTCGATTTCTTTGAACTCGACTCCGAACAAATTCACATTTAACACGAGGCGATTTAACTTAAAGTCATGGTTGACGATCGGAGAGATCGGTGATTATTATGAACCTCGTTTCTATGGCGATCATGGTCCTATAGTGCGATCTCTACAAAGTGAAGAGAAAAAAGAACAGAAAAAATCCGTCCACTCTAGCATGTGCAGGGCTGCAAAAATATCGACCAATGGGAGCCATCCGTCCCGGACAGCTCCTATTGGTCAATCTCCTGCTCTGCCTCTCCATCCAATCACCTCGCTGTATTTGACACACCCCTCTCCCGTAGTTTTTGTTGGATGGTAGGGGAAGGCCCCACCCTCCTTCGTCTCTGATTGGCTAGAAGTGCTGGGCTCCAATTGGTTATTCAAAATGGCTGTGAAACGTCATCGTCTGTTGGGTAAGAGTTCAGGTTAGGAGATTCAGAAGTGCGATAATGCTCAGCTGCAGACGGCGCTCGCTAGCAGAGCTGGCGTTTACCTCCGCTAGTCACTAACAATCTGACACGGTGAATCCTGTTTGAAGCTAGCGTAGGATCTTATGCCGGCCGGCTTCTTGCTCTGCCAGAGGGGGCGTGTCATGGGGAGGGTGATACAGGTTCAGGGGGAGTTATCGTGGAGCACAGAGGGGAGAGGTTTGGTTGGGGGGGTGGGACGCTTTTTCCAAATCTGCCTCAACGGCTCAGTTTTATTAACTGCTTCTCAGATCATCGACCAGGACTTTACGTTTATCTCCACGGTCTGGATCCGACTGCACCGGGCTTCCATGTCTCACCCGTGCTCCTTTAAATCCAGGTCCTGTCCTGGTCTCTGGTCTAACACAGAGACTCTAATGCAGATCACAGGTGCCTGTTTCTGCCTTTAAAGGACTAAAACCACCAACACTAAAAAACCTGCGCTGGTTTGGAAACAACACTCCAACAGCTGCCAAGAAACTATTTCCTATTTCCACTCAGTGTGTGTGTGTGTGTGTGTGTGTGTGTGTGTGTGTGTGTGTGTGTGTGTGTGTGGCTGAGAGCTCCAGATTCCTACATTTCCTTGATTTGGGGAGCAGCAGGATGGCAGGATGAGGCTAATTCAATCATCCCAAAATCAAAATAGAAACTTTGATTCTGTAACCCAATGACGGTTTATTCTCATGCTAATCAGATGTGACAAACTCGGAGTTACAGAAATAGGACAAATGGGTTAAAACCAGAACAAATCCAGGGAAGGTGGCGTCCAGCGTCGCCATTTCTCTGTATTGATTTTGTCATTTTTCAAGTTGAAGCTCATTTTTTTCTGTCCTGCATGTTTTTTTCTTTGTTGAGGATTTAGTCGTCAATAAAAAACACGTGTAACCTGTTTCACTCTGTGACTCACTGCAGCTGCACACACTGTAACCGCTGTTTCATCGAAAATAGTTACTGATTATTGATTTTAATGTCATTAAAGTAAATGAATTTAGTCGATTAGGGAGTGTGTGATCGCAGTGTGTCTGCTGGTTTCACATCAGGGTTGTAAATAAAAGTATCTGTTTAATTCGGAGGATTCAGGACACGCTCACTTCTCCTCTCTGCTCCTCTAAGCCCCGCCCACAAACAGACGCTCCTGCTCGCTCGTATCGTTCCAGTTAAATTCAGATATAATGCAGATAAATACTTCAGATCATTACAAATGGGGCCCAGTCAAGGTGAAAGTCAAAAGCATTGGTGCTACTGTAGATGCCAACAGACTACCAGCAAACACAATGTTTGCAGGACTTCTACAACTAGGATAAAGTGACATAGTCCAGGACCCGAGGGAGGACAGTTTAGCGATGGCGCTACAACACGCTACAGCAGGTCCGTTTGACAAGAAACACTTCTGTTACAGACACTTGTCTTACTTTGTTAAAGCGGTTTACCTGTCCAGCAGAAAGGTTACAGGGTCACCAAGATCCCCAAGCGTCCCCCATGGTTTATGTTGACCCGGCTTTTTAGCTCTTGTCCGGTCTACCTCCGTTTTAAGCGCCCGTTATTCCTCCAGAGTCTCCGGTATTTACTTTGTTTTCTTGCTTGTGTCGGCAGTCGTGGCCAAAGGAGGATTCAGACAATTTTCCGAACTTTCTGGTTGGTTTCTACTGTCCGATATTGTAGCACGCTAACTTTGTTTGGGCTCCTGAACGACACGGGGAGCAGCATTTTCTTGTTGCCTGTTTTGGTGTTGACTGTTTGTGGTTGACTGTTTTCTTGTTGACTGTTTTCTTGCTGACTGTTTCCTTGTTGACTGTTTATGGTTGACTGTTTATGGTTGACTGTTTTCTTGTTGACTGTTTGTGGTTGACTGTTTTCTTGTTGACTTTTTTTTCTTGCTGACTGTTTTGGTGTTGACTGTAGTTGACTGTTGTCTTGTTGACTGTTTTCTTGTTGACTGTTTATGGTTGACTGTTTTCTTGTTGACTGGTTTGGTGTTGACTGTTTTCTTGCCGACTGTTTTCTTGTTGACTATTTTCTTGTTGACTGTTTTCTTGTTGACTGTTTATGGTTGAGTGTTTTCTTGCTGACTGTTTTTTGTTGACTGGTTTGGTGTTGACTGTTTTCTTGTTGACTGATTATAGTTGACGTTTTCTTGCTGACTGTTTTCTTGCTGACTGTTTTTTGTTGAATGTTTTGGTGTTGACTGTTTTCCTGTTGACCGTTTTCCTGTTGACTGGTTTGGTGTTGACTGTTTTCTTGTTGACTGATTATAGTTGACGTTTTCTTGCTGACTGTTTTTTGTTGACTGTTTTGGTGTTGACTGTTTTCCTGTTGACCGTTTTCCTGTTGACCGGTTTGGTGTTGACTGTTTTCTTGCTGACTGTTTTCTTGCTGACTGTTTTTGTTTGAGTGTTTTCTTGCTTGTGTCGGCAGTCGTGGCCAAAGGAGGATTCAGACAATTTTCCGAACTTCCTGGTTGGTTTCTACTGTCCGATATTGTAGCACGCTAACTTTGTTTGGGCTCCTGAACGACACGGGGGAGCAGCGTCTGCCTCACAACCAATCAGGTTGGAGGAGGTGGAGAACGGCTTTGTTTACAGTCAGAAAGAGCGGACCGCTCAAAAATGTTCAAATGTTGACGACACAGACATAAGAGAACACAGAGATATCGTTATATTACCAAATAATCAATAACTAATAACTATTGACAGATATTAGAAGAGTTTTTGTAAATACACCACAAATAAAGATGCTTTTTACTAGATTCCTGCCTTTAACCTGCTCCAGAAACGACTTAAAAACACAAAATAAAACCAAACAGACGAAAAAATAATAATATGATAAAAAGGAAAATGCTCAACAGTCTTAAATCAATGTCCTGGAAATGAACGACTGAGGATGAGTGAAAAATAACCACCTGGAGACGGAGTTTGTGTTGAAAGTTTAGAAGAGATTCTGCTTTAAAAATAGAAATGATTGTTTGAGAAATTTTAAAAATAAATGACTCACAGACCCAAATATTCCGTTATGTAATAAAAGCTAATCTGAAGTAATGAGCTCAGAAACGCCGCAGTTATATAATGTGGATTCATGACACAGCAAGACTGCAGCCATGCAATAAGACAAATATTTTCATTATTCATAAATGTGTCGCTTAATTTTACATGAAGGCGGTGACGGGGAGGAGGATGAAGAGCGCGCTCCTCTAGGGTCCAGGACCACGTCTCTCTAACTCAGTGACTTATTTACAATCCCAGAATAAAACAGAGACGAAACCAGGACAACTGTTCTCAGCCTGTCAGCTGTTTCAGGACCTCAGAACTGAATCTAATATATTTGGATTTGTTTTCATGATTCTCCTGCAGATTAAAATCTGCTTTTTAAACGTCGTTCAGTTCCAGATCAGATTTCCTCCCTGTGAGGGTCACAGCAGCACGTTTATGGATCTTTATAGACGTTTATAATCCTCACATGTAGAGCCGACATCTTTTAATCAGGATGATCTTCTCTGTCGTTTTATCTTTACGTTTATTCAACAAACTCAGTCCAGGTTTCAGCTGTGTTTAGCTTCAAGCATGTTAAGTACAAAGGTTAAGAAAAGGAAAAATCACGACAAATAAACCGAAACAATCCGGTTTCAGGTCATGGTTGACTTTTGTTTTACTGTTTTTGCTTCAGAATTTAACTTCTTAGTTCCTGCACACTTTAAAAAATATAAATCCGGTCATTTTCAGAACTTCTTTAGACCCAAACAGAGAAAATAAAACTCAGCTGAACAAACAGAAAACACGCAGCATCTTTGTAAATGTTACTCCTTTTCTGCATGATCCTGTAAGTTTCCAAATTTCCACATTTAAACCTTCGTTTTCTCACATTCGTCTCACAGATGTAAAACTAAAATATCGTTCGGTTCTCGCTACACAGCGCAGATTTGTCGTCTGATGTTTAAGACCGCTCTGAAGTAAAAAAAAAGAAACTTGACTGTTTCAGATCTCTTCATAAGAAAAGATAAGATTGTCCTTTATTAGTCCCACGAGAGGAAATTCACAAATTTTTACTCATTTTAACTCGTTTTAATTGATCCGTACGAAGTTCTGAAGATAATCCGATCACAAACAGACGAGTAAAGTTTCAGCTTTTTCTACTGAACCGCTGAGTTTGTATGGACGTCATTTCGAGGTTAAGAGAAAGTGAAGTTATAGCTGATGAAAGAGTTCCTGGTACCACCGGGTCGATTTCTCCAAAACTAACCAGGAGAGATCAGAGTTCGTCTTTTTACAACCGAAAAATTTAAAGTGATGATAAAAAAAAAAACAATCGTATGAAAATTTAGCTGCTGAAGTCCAACAAGAAGGTCCAACAGAACCGGGATATTAACGTGGTTCCTGAAGAGGTCGGTTATTTCTCCGGTCGATCCGTTTATCGTTTTATTGATCGTCTTAAACAGTCAAAGAGAAAATCGTTGAATTTGTACCGAGGGACGTTTACAGAAACTAAACCGGACCAGGTGAAAAAACAAACACGGCTCAAGTTCTCACGAGCAAGGCAGCGCCGTCCCCCTGTGGACTCGACGCAGATCCAGGCGTGGGGTGTGAGCGGGCGGTTGAGCGGGCGGTTGAGCGGGCGGGCGGCCCCCAGGTGTGAACTCAAGAAAACGTATGAATATCAATGAGGACGCAGATGAAAAAGGGGGCCGGTGCTCAGCGAGGTTTTCTGGGATAAATGAGGGTTTGGAACGAGGTTCAAATTAACGATCCAGACGTGAGGGAGGGGGTTCTTTAACAAATCAGGGTTCGAGGGCGGGGAGTTAATCTCCCACGTTTTTTTGTCTGATGAGCCCATCAGTGCTGCCGGTCACTCATGTGTTGAGTAATTTAGAAACACACACGCTGCCGAATTTAATGAGAAAATAAGCATTTGTTCCTCCTCATGAATAAAAATGACTTCTTGGAGATTTAAGGGAAAGAAATCTAAATAATATAAACAGACAAACAAACAAACAAACAAACAAACACGGCGGCAGCAGCAGCAGCATCTGTTTTTCAAGTGTTTGCTCCAAATATGAAATATGTGACACCACCTACTTTCAGGAGACGATTGATGACAAAAACAGAAATCATTTCAGCGACTCTCTTACAGGACGTAAAGTAAATTATGTCAGGATGACAGA